>PIJE02000162.1:488963-614641 GCA_002895965.2 Coryphaenoides rupestris
AGAGAGAGAGAGAGAGAGAGAGAGAGAGAGAGAGAGAGGGAGAGAGAGAGAGGGGAAGATAGAGAGGGAGAGAGAGAGAGAGAGAGAGAGGAGAGAGGAGGAGAGAGAGAAGAGAGAGGAGAGAGGAGAGAGGGAGAGAAAGAGAGAGAGAGAGAGAGAGAGAGGGGAAGAGAGAGAGGGGAGAGGGAGAGAGAGTGACAGAGAGGGATACAGAGAATTATAGAGAGGGGAGAGAGAGAGAGAGAGAGAGAGAGAGAGAGAGAGAGCGAGCCCAGCTATTTGTGGGAGGGTTTAGAGAGAAAAGAGCAGACTATAGGGGCTGGTCTTGCTGGGGGGATGCCACTCGCACTTGAACTACTGCATGCATCAGGTGTGTGTGTATATAGTATGTCTGTGTGTGTGTGTGTCGAGTTGTTCCTCTCCAGTAGCGCTACATCGAAGTTTTTGAAAGTTTTGACACAAGTTTTGTCTTTTTTTAAGTGGACGGCGGTCGCCCCACGATGCTGGGATATATCATCAGACTGAGCGTCACAGTAACCCCGCGGCTGGGGTCCGAAGCGGCGCGGCGGGACGCAGCGTAACGCGGGAGACCCTCACACACACACACGCACACACACACACACACACACGCACACACACACACGGCAAGGCAACAAGAGGCGCGATGGGTCCGACGCTGACGTTACTACTCGTGGGCCTGTTGGGTAAGCACGTGTGAAGTGTGTGTGTGTGTGTATATACTGGGTTGAATGCATCATCAGGGGACCCGCGTGTTTGTTGTGTCTTCAAGTGTCTTCTTATTGAGTGGCGTCGTTTGGTGTCACACACACACACACAGGCGTGTATTGTATTGACTCTTTAAAACTAAATGCTGTTTACTGACTGACTCCTGTGTGAAGTGTACTGAAGTGAATGACACTGTAAGATGTGATGTGTTGTGATCTGATCCATGGCTTCCTCTCATTCGACCTCCTCACCTTTTTCACCTGGAGTACACTTCAGTGTCATCTTTTATTCGTATAACGCGTTGCATGATTTGTCTCGTAAGACCTTTGAAATATGAATACAACACACACACACACACACACACACACACACACTTTTATTCCAACCAGAATTGTTTGCTTTTAAGTTGCTCGATACATGATTTTATATATTTTCCAGCGCACCTGTGAGCACATAGCACGTGGAAGCCTGTGTGTGTGTCTGTGTGTGTGTGTCTGTGTGTGTGTGTGCGTGTGTCTGTGTGTGTGTGTGTGTGTGTGTGTGTGTGTGTATGTGTGTGTGTCTGTGTCTGTGTGTGTGTCTGTGTGTGTGTGTGAGATGTTTTAGTCCTTTGGCCTATTTCAAATCAAGGCCATAATCTAAGCCCAGTGGTTCACCATCTAGTTTGACTAATGTTCCCCCTCTAAGATTTGTTTTCAGCCAAGTACTACTTTAAAGTTAAAGTTAAAGTCATATGCTCTTATTGCAAAGACCAAGCATGTTACGATGTTACTATTCAGATTTACCAAATTGTGTTAAGGTGGTATTCATTCATTTTCATGTGATAGAATTATTTTACAATAACCAATGTTCATAACCAATATTTGTATTTGTTCATGTACCATGTACCCCCTGCAATCCTTCAAAGTACCCTGTCCAGCATGCATACCCCCAATCGAGAAACACTGATCTAGCTTGCTGAGTGTAAACACAACAAATGCATGATTTAGTGTATAATACAGTCCTCTCTCGTTCTTCACCCTCCAGGATTTACCTGAACAAGATGTAGAGTTATGTTCTCAGGGCTCACTGTGGCACCCGGCATTTCTGAGGGTTAAAAGTCAATAAAAAAAAACACAACCTTGGGCTGTGTAAGCAGATTAAAGCTTTTGGGAGAGTTAAGGGCCACTTAAAAACGTTCACAAACCTCTGTCTGAGGAGTAGGGGGATTACCGGGCCGCCGTTGACCCGTTCCATCTGCTGCCAATGACAGTGGAGATGGAAGGCAGCACTTGGCAGGAAGTTCACATGTTCACGGCGGCGATAAAACCTAAGTTATTTTGGAATCCACTTACCTCTCAAGACCGCCTCACGTTCGGCAAATTGGTTCGTCGTCGTAGCGCTGTCAGCCCGAGATTGGTGTTCATCCACTTTACAATCTAGTGCGCTTTAGAGACGGCAAAGATAAACGAATCACCTCCGTTTAGATATAGGTATAAATCCATAGCAGTAAACAGTGTGCGAGCCCACCGTGTCACGGCTTAAGTTTTTATTAGCCTGAGTCTTTTAAGACGCAGGCCATGTTGCCTGGCCTGGATGCACGTGGGATAGACCGAACGCTGTCTCCAAAACGCTGTCTCCAAAAGCAATTACTCTGTCTTAGCAAATTACATTGTAAGCCTTCGTGTTTTGTAGAATGTGATTTTAGCTCCCAAGACATGGGTTTCTTGCATAGGCCTATAGCCGAATGCTTAAAAACACACACCGCCTCGTACGTCTATTTAGATATTTTATATGTTTTGGCGCCGACGGCCACCAACTGTTACTAGCTTGAAACCACTAAGCTAGTCTTAGCTGTCATTGAAGCGTAGGCTGCATCGGGAATGGTTTAATGTTAAACTCATTGTCCTTTGTCTAGGGAGATGTACTGGCAGATGACGGGTAGGAACTGGTTTTCTCTGTTCTCAAAAATAAATTGGAAGCCTCTTTTTCTCTCTCTCTCTCTCTCTCTCTCTCTCTCTCTCTCTCTCTCTCTCAGAGAGACACACACACACACACACACACACACACACACACACACAGACGGGTGGTTTTTGCTCTGCTCATTGTGAAAACAAGCCGTTGGCAGCAACTCAGTCTCCCCATGGTCCAGGCTTGACTACAGGTGCAAAGAATGCCAAAAGTGTGTGTGTGTGTGTGTGTGTGTGTGTGTGTGTGTGTGTGTGTGTGTGTGTGTGTGTGTGTGTGTGTGTGTGTGTGTGTGTGTGTGTGTACTAGGGCTGGCCGATTTTTTTTCCGATTGTTTTATAACAATATATAATTTGATAATGCTGCCAGTTTGAAGAGTATCCTGATTATGACAAATGAAGAAGACACCAGAGGGTTCATCAGTTAAACTTTAGAACAGTTTATTAACAAAAATAATGTAAATATTAAACACTGCAAACATGCTGTAATAGCCTTAATAAAACACACCTTTCAAATAATTTAAATGTAAATAAAACTGAAAGCTCGGCAGCAAACATCTCACATGTTTTTCGAGGTCGACATAAATAGTAAGACAAGTGGCTCAAATGCCCTGTGCAACTTTAAGATAAAATAAAGTACAAAATATGAATTATGAAGTGGTTAAATCAGAGGTGGGCAAACTACAGCCCGTTGCGTTGTTTAATCCGGCCCGTTGGGCATTTACATTAACAACAGTCCTATAATAGGACTCTACTTAAAAAAATTCATAGTGTGGTGTCTCGGTGGCTAGAGTTCTCGGTTGTCAGTTCTGCGGTCATGTGTTCAAGTTTTGCTTGGAACGTGACTGGTGGGATTTGAAACCAGGACTGCTGAGCTGAAGGTAAGAACTCTCTCCTCTGTGCTATGAGACAGCACACTGAGAAGTGCTCATTTTAAGTCAATGCCCTAACACTAACACTAACTCCAAGGTCATGTGTTCAAGTCACAATGGAAATCTCTTGTTCTTTTCCAATTTAACAATGCAGCATAAGTGTAATGCCATCAAATGCCATCTCCGACCGTGTCATAGTGCGATGTCTCTGTGGCACAGTGGAGAGAGGTCTTACCCTCAGCTCTGCAGTCCTGGGTTCAAATCCTGTGGAAAGCCTTCTCTTATGTCCAAGTCCCGTGAACGGTAAAGTTAAATATGCCCGGAGACCATGCCCAAGTAGGTGTCTTGGTGGTGCTGTGGTCTGCTCTAGGTTGACTCAGGTTTGAGTCAGCGCACATCGGCCACCAAGAATTCAACGCCAGCAGAACCCCCCCCATCAGAGGGGCTGGGGCGGTGTTACACCTGAAGGGCTCTTGCTTGTGACTCTTTTTATGAATCATTAAAGTGACTTGACTCTCAAAGTAGTTGGTTTCTTTCTAGTTGGGCCCTTTCCCCCCCAACAAAGAAAGTCAAGTCACTTTAATGATTCATGCTTTAAAAAAAGAGTCACAAGCTCTCGGTTGTCAGCAAGAGCCCTTTAGGTGTAACACCCCCCCAGCGGGGGGGAGCGTTCTTACCTTCAGCTCTGCAGTCCTGGGTTCAAATCCCATGGAAAGCTTTCTCTTATGTCTAAGTCCCGTGAACAGTGAAGTTAAATACGCCCGGAGACCAAGCTATATATATATACTTTTAAGGTACAGTGTCGTAATTTCAAGGAAAATTGTACACTCTGATATGAGCTCCATCTATCTTTGTTATTTCATATTACATCGAACGTGAACTTCAATATAATTCTAGTGTGTTTGCAATTCCTCATGCGAGTGCTTCGACAAACACTCGAGAAACAAGATTATAGATTATATATTCTGTTACTTGCAGGATAAATACATACATGTGTTATTTACTGCGTTAATAAAGGCCTTCCTACGGTAAGGACTGAACAGAATGAGAATTGAACACGTTAATTAGAAACTAACTTATATGCAACTTATCCACACTTCAGATCCAAATTATTATTTGTTCTAGAGAGACAGCGTATGAGCACGGAACGCATCAAATGAAACAACAACTGTAATAAATAATAATAATAATAATAATAATAATAATACAAAAAAGGAATATACTGGCTTTACATCTCTTAAATGAAATCTGTAAACACTGTAAACCAGTCATTATGCAACACATTTTAGCTTGTGCACATCATTTAACACCATTATAGGTTTTTTGCAGAAAGGCATATCTTTCACAATGAAGTACGATCCTGCATTATTTATATCCTCGCTTCTTTTTGAACGTCTTTCATACGGGAAATGGCAGCAAATGAGACACAATGGATGCTTGTTTGGGCCCCGCTGCTACTTGAAGGCTTTCTTGGCTCCGCCCCCATGTGTAGTCACTGGGCGCTACCGTCTCAGGTGCTTCAATAGGTTGCTCGTGTTTCCCGTCTTGGTCGACACGTCCGACGACATGTAGACGCAGACGGTCGTTTTCTGCGCCTTGTCGTTTTTAAAGTAACCAAACCAGTTCCATATCATAGACTTCGCGAAGCGCTTTTTGTCGACAATTTGGTCACTTTGGAACTCTGTTCCTCGCCGGTGTCACTCATGCTGTTGTCCTTTCTTTGCGTCGCTGTTGGTAAACAACGCCTCGTGCCGTGGTATAAATGGGCGTGTCGAGCCAAAACACTGCAGACCGATTGGCTGTTGTCGCGTTTATTTCCGGTGCGTCATGACGCTGCTGTCAGATCTATCCAGATCGAAAAAAATCGCGAAGGCTGATAGATCGAGATTGACAAAAAATGTATAGCGATCTCGATTCGAGATCGATTAATCGCCCAGCCCTAGTGTGTACTGCACTACACACACACACACACACACACAGAGAGAAACCTGCTAAGCCATGTCTTTGATATGGTCGTGTTTGTGCCTGCAGCATCGGAGCGTTACTAATGACGCTGGCGGAGACGGGGCTCATGTGTGCTTACTGTCCAGCCTCTCTCGCACGTGGATGCGGTCATTTCCACGGCAGCCCTTTGGAGACAAAAGCCCCTCATTCGTCGGGCCAGTGGAAGCCAATGCGATCGGGCCAAAGACCAGCTGGAACCCGCTTTGTTCTCCATAGGGGCTTTTCTTCGTATATCCCCCCACCCACCCCCCCCCCACTTACCTCTCAAGACCGCCTCACGTTCGGCAAATTGGTTCGTCGTCGTAGCGCTGTCAGCCCGAGATTGGTGTTCATCCACTTTACAATCTAGTGCGCTTTAGAGACGGCAAAGACGGCAAAGATAAACGAATCACCTCCGTTTAGATATAGGTATAAATCCATAGCAGTAAACAGTGTGCGAGCCCACCGTGTCCCGGCTTAAGTTTTTATGAGCCTCAGTCTTTTAAGACGCAGGCCATGTTGCCTGGCCTGGATGCACGTGGGATAAACTGAACGCTGTCTTCAAAAGCAATTACTCTGTCTTAGCAAATTACATTGTAAGCCTTCGTGTTTTGTAGAATGTGATTTTAGCTCCCAAGACATGGGTTTCTTGCATAGGCCTATAGCCGAATGCTTAAAAACACACACCGCCTCGTAGGTCTATTTAGATATTTTATATGTTTTGGCGCCGACGGCCACCAACTGTTACTAGCTTGAAACCACTAAGCTAGTCTTAGCTGTCATTGATGCGTAGGCTGCATCGGGAATGGTTTAATGTTAAACTCATTGTCCTTTGTCTAGGGAGATGTACTGGCAGATGACGGGTAGGAACTGGTTTTCTCTGTTCTCAAAAATAAATTGGAAGCCTCTTTTTCTCTCTCTCTCTCTCTCTCTCTCTCTCTCTCTCTCTCTCTCTCTCCGTTTCCTTTAACCTTTTAATCAAAACCTTTGGGTCCCCCTTCCCTCCCCTCACTGTCATTAGTTTCAAATTAAACACACCAGCCACGCTGAGCACGCCAGCATTCCGTGGCGGCAAATGATATTGCCAGCAGGGAGGCCGGGGTTTCAATTGGAGCAACTGACTTACTATAAGTAAGTCTTCATATTCCGGAGCAGAGGGCTTTGACAATATTACTATGGAGCATAAGACCAAGGGAACCACCCTACACCACCACCACCACCCCCACCCCCCCCTTCTCTGGAATGTGAGCTTTTGATTTGCCTTTTCTCTCTCTCTCTCTCTCTCTCTCTCTCTCTCCATCGCTCTCTGTCTCTCTCTCTCTCTTTGTCAGGGGTCCCAGAGTTGTTACCTCATCGGTTGGGGGTGCGTGCCAAGCTGGAAACAGTCTCTGTGGTTTGGGACGCTGGGGAGACTTTATGTGGGCTTTTTGATTTGAGATAGAGAGCGAACAGTTGGGTTAGTGTGTGGCTTGGTGGATGTGGGTGTGGGGACTTAGATATTGGTGGCCCTAATGAGGGAAGAGTTAAGAGTGCACTTTTAAAGTGCCCCCAACATGCCCGACAAAAATTCCTCTTCCCTCATACATGCAGACATCTCTCAGTAAAGTATGTGTTCAAAGCCTCCCGACGTCACTTATAGGGTCTTACTTTTTCATTACTTTTTTGTGCAGAATGTTCCTTAATTATTAAATAAGATTTTGCAGGCTCATCATCAGTTTCAAATTTCATCACCAGTTTTTAATCATTTATACTCTTCCGAAAAACCCTTTACCATGTAGGTGACATTACTTTATGATCAAGTAAAAAAAAAAAATCTTTTTTATTTGCCAAATTCTATTGGCTGCAGAACGTTGTTGTGCAGTCAGAGCTGATATGTTGGCGTTCTGAGAGGCCAAGGAAACAGCAGCAATCATAGCTCGGGCTTATTATTTGAAGAGCATTACGTTACTACTTACTGATTTTTGTTGCAGCAAATAACTCTTTGTTGTGGAATTCAACTCTTCACCTTTAAAATATGGAACAAGCGATAACCTCCCGTTGTTATCAGTGGTCGCTCTGTTTTGGAAGACTTAGTTCTATAGGGTCTGGGTGCTGCCTTCTAACCGCTATCAGCTGTCTTGTAATGCAGCAGGGATCACTCTGAGGAAGTTCTCTGAGGGTTTTGGCTGCAGTACAGGACTATCTGCTTCACCTCCAGGTCCTATAGAGACCCTTTCTAATCTCCCAGAATAAATTCCGCCGAAATCCAACGTAATTCCCCATTGACGGTTATTGTGACTAACCTTTAACGCTCACTCACAGTGGTGAGAAAGGGATGTGCATGTGTTTTCAATGAAGTACTTTCCCCCCCCCCCCATTTATCCCTAGAAGAGAGATTAAAATCATGCGACAATCAAGGAAAACCTGAAAACTTGATTTATAACAGAAAAACTTCCACGTTTGAGACGTTTAATAGTGTACTCCATCTCAGAGACAGGACTTTAGTGGGCTTGGAGGACATGTTGACTGGAGCTGGAACTGGACAGCACCCACTAAACTCATCGCCTCGGTGGGAAGCCAGTGACAGGCTAATGGAAGGACTCCCGGGGGAGATCCCTTGTCTTAGACGCTGCTCACATCATTTCCTTTCAGATCATATCCCTTCTCCTTACTCACTTTGACACACTTGCTGTTTTTAACTGCAACACTAAATGCAATCAACTAAGTATTATATTGAGATAGACCCGAGGTTTTATCTCTTTCGTACGCGTGAATATAGGATTTATTTGCAACTTGCATGTGCGTGCATAACACACAAACATGTGCACGTACCACACACACAAACACAACTCTCGAGCACACATGCACACACATGTCTGCCTATGTGTGGGGTGTGTGTGTGTGTGTGTGTGTGTGTGTGTGACCTTACCCTGAAGTTCACCTCCCATTAAAACCATAGGTGGCTTTGAACAGCAGAGCCGTGGCGAGGTTAAAAGTGTGTTTACATAACACAACTCCACAGGTTTCCTTTAGAATAATACACGCACACACACACACACGCACACACACACACACACACACACACACACACACACCACACACACACACGCCACACACGCACACACACACACACACACCCAGACGGGTGGTTTTTGCTCTGCTCATTGTGAAAACAAGCCGTTGGCAGCAACTCAGTCTCCCCATGGTCCAGGCTTGACTACAGGTGCAAAGAATGCCAAAAGTGTGTGTGTGTGTGTGTGTGTGTGTGTGTGTGTGTGTGTGTGTGTGTGTGTGTACTAGGGCTGGCCGATTTTTTTTCCGATTGTTTTATAACAATATATAATTTGATAATGCTGCCAGTTTGAAGAGTATCCTGATTATGACAAATGAAGAAGACACCAGAGGGTTCATCAGTTAAACTTTAGAACAGTTTATTAACAAAAATAATGTAAATATTAAACACTGCAAACATGCAGTAATAGCCTTAATAAAACACACCTTTCAAATTATTTAAATGTAAATAAAACTGAAAGCTCGGCAGCAAACATCTCACATGTTTTTCGAGGTCGACATAAATAGTAAGACAAGTGGCTCAAATGCCCTGTGCAACTTTAAGATAAAATAAAGTACAAAATATGAATTATGAAGTGGTTAAATCAGAGGTGGGCAAACTACAGCCCGTTGTGTTGTTTAATCCGGGCCCGTTGGGCATTTACATTAACAACAGTCCTATAATAGGACTCTACTTAAAAAATTCATAGTGTGGTGTAACGGTTGGCTAGGTTCTCGGTTGTCAGTTCTGCGGTCATGTGTTCAAGTTTTTGCTTGGAACGTGACTGGTGGGATTTTGAAACCAGGACTGCTGAGCTGAAGGTAAGAACTCTCTCCTCTGTGCTATGAGACAGCACGCTATGAAGTGCTTATTTAAGTCAATGCCCTAACACTAACACTAACTCCAAGGTCATGTGTTCAAGTCACAATGGAAATCTCTTGTTCTTTTCCAATTTAACAATGCAGCATAAGTGTAATGCCATCAAATGCCATCTCCGACCGTGTCATAGTGCGATGTGTGGCACAGTGGAGAGAGTTCTTACCTTCAGCTCTGCAGTCCTGGGTTCAAATCCTGTGGAAAGCCTTCTCTTATGTCTAAGTCCCGTGAACGGTAAAGTTAAATACGCCCGGAGACCATGCCCAAGTAGGTGTCTGGCACAGCAGAGACAGAGTTTTTATCTTCACAGCGGTCCTGGGTTCAAATCCCATGGAAAGCCTTCTCTTGATGCGCCCGGGGACGCCATGCCCAAGTAGAGTGTAGTGCCTTTGGTCGTGTGATTGAGTTGGTCTGCCCCCCCTCCGTTTCCTTTAACCTTTTAATCAAAACCTTTGGGTCCCCCTTCCCTCCCCTCACTGTCATTAGTTTCAAATTAAACACACCAGCCACGCTGAGCACGCCAGCATTCCGTGGCGGCAAATGATATTGCCAGCAGGGAGGCCGGGGTTTCAATTGGAGCAACTGACTTACTATAAGTAAGTCTTCATATTCCGGAGCAGAGGGCTTTGACAATATTACTATGGAGCATAAGACCAAGGGAACCACCCTACACCACCACCACCACCCCCCCCCCCACACCCCTCTCTGGAATGTGAGCTTTTGATTTGCCTTTTATGTTGCAGCCGCTGGTCGGTTGGACGTTGTTATTTCATGTGTTGCGCGGATGGGACACTAAAAGGAAGGAAAGACACACATTAGCTCAAGTCTCCCCGGTGTTGTTGTCTAATAAAGGGCTATTGTCTCATGTCTTGTTGCGCGGGGATGGTCTATCACACGGGTGACCCCTCGGTTCATCTGTGTTTTACTCCCATTTTTATCAAAGACCAGTCGAGTTTCAATGGGCCAGGGCCACCATTGTTGCTGTTTCCCAGGCCTATAAATGTCTTAGCTCCGCTCTAACCCCAACATCCAGTAGAAGGGTTATGCTCCAACCGATGTATAAGTGACTAAATTGCAGCCTCTATTCACGAAAAAATTCCTGGAAGAATGGAAGAAAGGAAGAAGAAGACAAACATCTGAGTAAACTTCTAAATTTAAAGCCAGTTGTAGTGGATATCTGAACTTTATTCAATTGAATATTGTAATTCTTCTACGGTTCAGTGCCTCTTGAATTCCAACTGAATCTGGCCCTCGGGGAAGGTCGGAGTAAAAAACCAAAAACAGACAAAACAATGAGAGTCGTGAAGCTATAATCCGTAACTGATGCTAACCATGTGGTCAGTCAGGCCGCTGGGGACGCCGGTGGACGACCTCACCTAGCCCCTTACCGTCTTGCTGTCTCCGTTATGGTCAGACCGTTTAGACTTTGACTCACAGTGTTCATAATTACTACGAAACCACTTACAAAGAAACACACAAGGAGATGCATGAGTATTTGAGAACAGTGTTCCTCCCAGTCACCTATTCAGCCGTCAAGAATGAAGGATGAATAGAATGACGGTTATTAACGGTGCGCCTCTCTCTGCTCCCGTAGGCTGGGGCGAGGGGTCCTCTCTGCACTACACCGAGGGGGAGTCCAACCGGCTCTCCATGGAGAAGACTTTTGGACGGATGACCAAAGACTCCCAGTGCCAGCACATGCTCAAGCACCTCCACAACGGGGCGCGCGTCACCGTGCAGATGCCCCCCAGCATCGAGGGCCACTGGGTGTCCACCAGGTAAGATAAATCACCCAAGGTGCTCTGTGTTTTGAGACACTGACTCAGTGAGGATGGGTCATTGAGAAGTGGGTTTTTATTGGGATTCACGAGACTAGAATAAAATCCAGATGGCTTATCATTCCATCAGGGGTTCCCACAATTTCTCCGTCACCGAATGCACTTTCCCCCCCATTCTGCTCTAAGCTGTGAGGTCAGAGCCGGGCCGGAGTTCCTCACGCGTTCCTACCGCTTCTACACCAACAACACCTTCCTGGTGCACCAGTTCTACTATGGGGACAACCACTGCACCACGCCCACCTACACCCTGATGGTGCGCGGCCGCCTGCGCCTGCGCCAGGCCTCCTGGATCATCCGCGGCGGCACGGAGGCCGACTACCAGCTCCACAGCACGCATCTGGTGTTCCACACCGCCTCCGTGGCCAAGGAGCTCGGCCAGCGGCTCAACCGCAGCTGCTCCCGCCACGGCGGGGCCCTGGGGGGGGGAGCGCGGGGCCCCCCGGCGGGCCCCTGGGAGCCCGGCGTGCTGTACGACCTGTCGAGCGAGGAGGGCGGCTGCGACTGCTCGCGGGCGCTCAACTTCGCCATGCACGAGCTGCAGCTGCTGCGGGTGGAGAAGCAGTACATGCACCACAACCTGGACCACCTGGTGGAGGAGCTCTTCCTGGGAGACATCCACACGGAGCCCGCGCACAGGATGTACTACCGGCCATCCAGCTACCAGCCAGCGCTGCAGAACGCTAAGGTCAGTGGACCGACGTACAGCCACCCTACATCACCCCCAACACATTATTTACATTTACATTTAGGGCATTTGTCAGACGCTTTTATCCAAAGCGACTTACAAAGAGTACATTTGTTGAAGGAGACAGCAATATATCGCTGTGGTGCATAAATATAAGAATAGAGCAGGTTTCAAGCATTCATCGTTGCAAGGCTAATAGAACGAGTTTCAGAATTGCTAAGTTGCCTGCATAATAGCTGGGATAAGAGCAGACGTGCGATTCTGAGCATACAATATGCTAAGCAATGCTAAGTACTATTGATAATGCCAAGACCTACAAACACGCAGGTTAGTGATAGGGATTCGCAGAGGAAGGCGGGGGGGGGGGGTACCCCACCTTGAGTCTCTTTTTTCTGCAACTTTGCAACAACTAGTTATTTTAGGGAGACTAGTTGTTCTCTCTGAGCTTCAGGTTAGCCGTGAAGATCAAGTCAGGAGAGGAAAACTCCGAAATGTGCGATGCTTCAAGTCTTCTCCACAGCTATTGCGCTGACCGTGGTTTGGGTCTGTCTTTTGCTTTCCATATAAACCTTCACCTCCTGAAAATCAATCCCCCATCGCCGCATCACTTTTCATTTCCTCAAACCGGGTTGTGATGGCAGAGCAACAGGTAGTCTGCACACACAGGTTATCCACACAGAAACACCACTGCTGAAGAGTAAATATTGAGAATTATTGCTTTTGATACGGTAACTCAAGACCTTTCTTCTTGTGAATAACATATCAGATTCACTCTGGTGCAGCGATGACCCCACGGGCTGTTCACAGCAAACCCAACAGGCTCATCCAAACCTTATACGCCCAAGAAAGAAAACACTTAGACATTCATTCTCTCACCCAACAGGATATCTTAATAATAATAATAATAATAATAATAATAATAATAATCCCCATGTTTACATCGCTGAAACAGCAGCTATGTTCAGAGTCATGTTTTGCTTGTCACCATTGACAGAGATTACACTCTCTAAATATTGGAGATGATGGGGGGTGCTGGGGAAGGGGTCAGGGGTCTTCAGCTGATCGTTACCAGGAGATTACTCCCCCCCGCTCCCCCTGCAGCAGTGGGGGGGAATTGACCCCGGTGCCTAAGCACCTTCCCCTGCGCTCCCCGGGTCCACAGAGTTGCAACGCGAGACCCAGCCTATCTCTGGAAGTGATCAATGTGCGGTATTCCTAGAATTTGGAAATCATGCTGCCTTCTGAATTATTCCAGGGAGCGCATGCCGGGTTTGATTTCATGCGTGCCAGAGGCCCACATTCAAGTTTGACATACAGTACGCCTTCTCCTCCTCCTCCTCCTCAGCCTCCTCTCCATGGCTTCCTGCTGGATAACAGTGGTGCTGGTGGTGGTGGGGGGGGGGGGGCGGGGGGGAGTGGAAGAAGAGCAGTTTGCTGCTCTTTGTACGGTCATATCCTGACGGCGACCACAGGGCTTACACTGACAGCCTCTGTCCTTCAGATAGCCTGCAGGCTACCTCAGATGCCATGTTTACTTTTTTAACAAGAATTCCCTGTCCACCATTCAGTGGAATGGTCTTGAATTTTGACTCTGGTCAGTGGTAAGGCCCAACCCATCGTCAACTTCCACGCGATTTCCAAAGACATATCTTTGGTGGTGAGGGAATATACCTCCGTCTGACCTACCCAAAGAGCATGCCGTCACAGCCAGACCTTTTCCTGAGGTTGCCATGGATTCCCTCCTTTTGGAGGGGGAATTTTATTTTATTGCCATGGTGACTATCCAATCCATTACTCTTGAGTGGTATAGCCAGGGCTGGTGCTCGGCCACAGCGTTTCATAATGCCAAGCCTGCTCATTTGTGGTTATTGGGTGGATCTCAGCAATGATGCAATGACTTTACATACATATATGCCGTATATATATATATATATATATATATATACTTTTTTTCTGTTAAATCTGTTTTATCCATTTTCTGTTCTGCCGCCCATGTCACCGCAGGCATCACCAGGGCAAAGGAACACCCACTTCAGTACATGATTTGGTTTGAATATGGTGGCTTTTAAGGCCACCCGTTTTAACAAGTGGTCTGTTTGCTGTTCTCACTGGAGTTGGTTTGTTGGGGACATAATATTTCATATAGAAATGTTCAGTTCAAGCTTCAGTTCAAGTTCTACATCGTACAAATTTGGTGAGCGACGTTCAAGAAGTGACCCATTTTATGATGCATAATAATAATTTTCGGAATGATGTCACCGTATTGCTTGAATGTCTTTCATTGCCGCCAAGGAATTAAATAAGAATGTGCTGTAGACGAGTCGGCTGAACATTACGATGGGTATTTTCGGCGCGTCTGTGTTTCACCGGCTGAAGCACTTTGCAAGCTAGCCTAGTCCTAGAACATCTTTTCCACACATGTAATGCCCCCCCCCCCCCCCCGCCTCTCACGCACACACCCCTCCTCAGGCATACCACGCACACATACAGTATATTATATATATGACATGTCATGCATGCATCCATACTGTGCAATGCATAAGACCCGGTCAAAAACAGCAATACACACACACACACACACATTACACACACACATACACACATAGACACACACACACACACACACACACACACACACATAGACCACACACACACACACACACACACATAGACACACACACACACACACACACACACACACACACACACACACGGCTGCATATTTAGTGTTGAACTCCCTCAAGAGGCCCCACTTCTATATGTCCCCGTAGCCCCTCCCACTTCGGTGGTTACAGACTTTTTTCGACGACTCCTTACTTCTTTCGTTTTGGTACTTTGGTACTTCCTCAAATCCCCCACGGCCGTAACGGTGTCTGGGAAACGAAGCATTTGAGGGAAATAAACTCCGACCACCCTCAGATAATAACTACTTCCTCCTCCTCCTGCTCCTCCTCCCCCCGGGAGTTTGGTCTTAGGGATAGATTGGTCCAACAGGGACGATGACGCGATCCTGCCTGGCGTCTGTTAAAGGGCCTGTACTCCTCCACTCTGCTCTGCTTTGGGGGTTTTCTGAAGTTCTTCTCGATCACAAGACCCACACAGATGGCTTGTCTGCAGCAGCGAAATACTGTGATCGCATGTCGTCCCGGGAATTGGTCGAAACCAGACATGACATGTGGGGAACCGTTGTTAACTGACCCGGTTCACAGCACTGACAGGAAAATCCAAACACTTCCGTCCTTCTGTATACCATATGCATGTCGGCCATATCACCTCACCCCCCCCACCCCTGGGGATGAGGTGATCGCCCTGAGAAAGTTCCAGAACAACTTTGTCTTGGTTCCACCATTCCAGAGGTTCAGGACTATTGGGGGTTAGACACGCACATACGCACACGTGCGCGCACACACACACACACACACACACACACACATGCTTTCCATTGGATCTCTGAGGAACAGAGGTATTTAGGCTCCTGGTGGGAGATTACAATACAACATGGCCCTGCTGGACATCCTAGATGATAGCTGGGTGCACCACAGTGGTACCTTGCACTTTCTGGTAAAGTAGCCTATAAGGTACCTTGAATCCCTTTGTAACGGTACCAGAACAGGTAGAACCCAAAAGCACGACACAGCACTACTATATGCAATCAAAGTCCACAAAGGGTTTAATCCAAACTCAGTAGTCCAACAGGCAAAAGTCACAAAACAGGGTATCAGATAATCAGGCGTCAAAACAGGCAGGGATCAGGCAAGAATCAGAGTCGAGAATAATACTAGCAGATATCAAGTCAGAGAAGTAGAGTGACAGGTACACTAAGCTCCGCTGCAAAAACAATCTGACAAAGAGGATAAGGCAGGTGTTAAATACTAGTCCAATGAGGGAATGGGAAACAGGTGAGTAGAGCAGACTCAAGGGATGGGAGGAGTCAGGTGATTAACTGGGCGGGGCAGAGTCAGGTGATGGGAGGAGTCAGGTGATTAACTGGGCGGGGCAGAGTCAGGTGATGGGATGGGCTCAGGATACTGTGGGGCAGGTGGGAGTGGCAGGATCTGAAATGACAGGACAATGAGTGGAAGAATGGCAAAGCATAGAATAAATAATGACTAAACACAAAGTTTCAGGATGCCCTTATGAATCCCTTGATCCCCATCTCTTGACTTCTAGGCACAGGATACATAATACAGTAAAATACAAATATTAAATATTAAAGGGGCAACATTGATAAAAAAGCAACATTGGTACTACCAGTATCAGGACTGGTTATGAAGATTGTCTTGTCTGTCCTTATGAGTGTGCATATTAAGTGTCAAGATTAACAAAGATGCTTGAAACGTCTATTCTATTCTATTCTTCTATTAACCTAGCAATTATGAGAAACTTTCTACTCACCTCATCCCATCTACCTGCACCATCAGCAATATATTGTTGTTATTGTGTGTCACACAAATGTATTGTGTGTCACTCTTTGGACAAGTGTACTTACTTTTTGTAAGTCACTTTGGACAAAATCGTCTGCCAAATGCCTTAAATGTAAACGTAAATGTAATATAAACAAAAGTGTATCAAGAAATACAACTGGGCTACAATACTGTTGTAAACAGGCGAGAACTAAATGGGTCTGGTGAACATAATGTCTATGAGTCCATTCAGAACCAATAGTTTTGTGTTGGACAGGGTCCAAGGTACCTTCCGGAGGTTTGATTCCCAGCAGCAACACATAAACACCTTGCTTCTGTCACACTAATTTGACTGATCAAAATAAATCAATTATAGAATAAAAAACAAACAAGTACTAACACAAACCAAGATAAACTAATTTAATGAATTTGGCTCACATCAACAGATGAATGTCTAAAAAAAACTGTGAAGTTACTAGAGCAGCATATTCATGCAAACATTTAAAATATGACTTTATTCTCGATACGGGAGTCTTTGTTGTTGAAAGACCTTACAGGTGTGTGTGCGTGCGTGTGTGTGTGCGTGCGTGCGTGTGTGTGTGTGTGTGGTGTGTGTGCGTGCGTGCGTGTGTGTGCGTGTGTCAGCTATAATTAACTATAACTATAGCTATAACTATAATGAATTAGAGGGTGGCGCTGTACTTATCGATTTTTCCTTTTAAAATCTATTCTGACAGAACCACGACCATGGCTGCATCGCCTGCCGCGTGATATCCCGCTCCGACGACTCCCACCCGCCCATCCTGCCCCCGCGGGCCGACCTGACGGTGGGCCTGTACGGCCAGTGGGTGAGCCAGCGCTGGCGAGGTGCGCCCCGAGGTGCTCTTCCTCACGCGACACTTCATCTTCCACGACAACAACCACACGTGGGAGGGCCACTACTACCACTACTCGGACCCATCTGCAAGCACCCCACCTTTGCCATCTACGCCCGGGGCCGCTACAGCCGCGGCCTGCACTCCACCCGCGTGATGGGCGGCACCGAGTTTCGTCTTCAAAGGTAAACCTCTCGGCTTTTGGGGCCGGAGAGCCGTTTAGCTGAGCGCGGTGATCGCGAGCGGAGGCTAACATTGATTTTGATTATACAGTGAAGTCTTTTGAAGTTTGTGTGCACTTCGTGTTATAAAGTGTGCTCTTTAGTAGCTATTGGTTACTAATCACTATTTACATTAAAAAAAGATCGCTAAATTCCCCCACCCTCCCCTCCCCAGTGAACCACATGAGGGTGAAGCCCATGGACCTCGCCACCACCTCCCTCCTCAACGTGTTCAACGGCAACGAGTGTGGCGCCGAGGGCCTCCTGGCAGGTGGCGTGGAGCAGGACGTGACGCTGACCGACGGCTGCGTGGCGCTGGGCATCCGGCTGCCGCACACCGAATACGAGCTCTTCCGCCTGGAGCAGGAACGCCCACGGCCGCTACCTGCTCTACAACGGCCAGCGGCCCAGCGACGGCTCCAGCCCCGACCGCCCGGACAAGCGGGCCACCTCCTACCAGATGCCCCTGGTGCAGTGCTCGGCCAGCAGCCAGCGGCACCACCACCCGGGGACGGGGACGACCCGGACAGGCCTCACAGCAGGCTGAGCAACGGCGGCGGCGGTGGGGGGCGGCACAGGGACGGCGGAGGCGGGACGGTGGCGGTCCTGGTGGCGGCGGCGTTGACGCAGGCGCTTCTTGTACTCCGGGGGCAGAGCTAAGGACCGCGTGGGGCGAGAGTCTACTGTAAATAAACGACCATGTGACGACAGCAGCCAAGAGATTTTTTTTGGTTTGTTTCTTTAATGCCATAGGATGGTCACCAGTTGGTTGTTCAATCAACTGAAGCTAACTTTATTCTAAATGTTTGGGGTGAAATCCATGGAGATGGGGGATGTCGCAGAAGGCTGCAAGCTAGCGAAGACTATTTGTCCTCCAACCCCCTACTGGTGATTCTCTGAATGGCTTCCAAACAACCAAAGACTTGGCACCGCTGCACCACAGTAACCGCACTTTAGTAGAGAACACACGTTACACAGACTGACCAAAATGTTTTATACCGCTCTTTCACTTGTTCCAGTTTTCAGTGAACTCGGACGAATGGGCTTAATCCATTCCTACGGGACTACACAATGTCTGACAAAAGGGAATCGTAGAATGCAGTAATGACAAATATTGTTTGATATGGCTTAACTGTACGACTATATACTCAATTGTCGCTAGCACTGTTGCTTTTGCCATCGACAGAAGCATACGCATCCTATACCTTAGCTGGATGGAGTAAAACCTGCTTTTAAAACAGGTCCGTTGTTATCTAATCTGATTCTCTTTTTTGTTTTGACTGAAACAACTCTTATTGTATGACTCACAGAAAAAGCACTGCATTGTACTGTACACAATGCCACATGTCATATAGACAGAGTATTGAAAGACTGCCTATGTGGCGTTTTATGTCATACTACCAATCCCCATTTGGTGTAGAAAACAAAAAATGAACAGTACCAAAGAAAAAGGTAATATATACCATATCTTGGATCTGCAAGATGTTTGTGGATTAATGCTGGCGCTGGGATTTCCCTTCTGACAATTACATCCTCCTGGATCATGTGGTGCAGAGTGCTGCTCAACATTCAGGTGGCTTTGTGTACAGAAAAATAAAAGGTTTTATACAGTTGACTGTTCGCCTTTCTGTTCCATTGGTTACATTTATTTTGTTATGGACCACTCATGTTTACAGGTCAGATTTCAATCGACTTTTTCTGACAGCTATGACCAATCAACACAGTGTGCATCCAAATTCACTGCAGTTACCAAAATGAAAAGTCAGCAGGAAAAGCATGCAAAATTAAACATCAAGTAACGTTACGCTTTTCAAACCCTAATATAAAGTTAGATGCTATCGTGTGATGGTGCCGGTTTCATAGGAGACAGGAAAAGACCGCTATCAAAACCACATTTTTTGTCGTTTTTATTTCTTCAATGCGTAATACCATAGGACAGAGTTGTAAGTATGGAGACCTTATATCTCAGTCAACATATGCCTCATAAAGGAATATATGATTTATATTAAGAAAAGAAAAATAATATAAAGTGTGCATTGGTGTTGTTAGGGATAGGAAAGGAGAGACATGTACAAGGGAGGAGGCACCTAGATCCCCTGCTGGATTCAAACATTCAGAAAGAAGTAGAAATTACAAAATGAACAAACTAAATTTGACTTCAGAGGCAATCCAGCAAAGAGTGGCAAGGTCTTTTTTTTTTTATTTTGATGGAAGTTCTGTTTTCCGTAAAACAATTTAAAATAACATTTACAAGACATCTACCATTTCATTCAATTCCTATTAAAAACAACAGAGAGAGAGAGAGAGATAAAGTGAGCGAGAGAACCAATCATTTTTTTAAATTTATTATTCAACTGCGTCTTGCCCAAGGTCACTCTAGGTACATCTCCACCGTCCTCCATATTGATATAGTGTACAACTTTATTTAAACACCCTCTGCATTTCCTGTACATCCAGCCATTAAATAAAACAGGAAAAAAAGGGGACAACCTCGGGTTCTTTTCTTTTCCCGACTCGCTGTGTGTGTGTGTGTGTGTGTGTGTGTGTGTGTGTGTGTGTGTGTGTGTGTGTGTGTGTGTGTGTGTGTGTGTGTGTGTGTGTGTGTGTGTGTGTACACTAACCGCGTGTGTATGAGAAATTGTAAAAAAAGGCGACGCCCTCGAACGATGCTGTACAGACGTGTGCACTGGCGGCCGCACAACCAATGATATGGCAAAGTCAACAGAAAAAGACTTTTTCTCGGTTACTTCCCCGGGCCTTTAATGATTATGGAGCCGGGGTTGGTTGAACAGGAGGGGGGGGGGGGGATACAGCTGGCATGCGTCTCCCAGTCTACAAGATGAACTTCCCTAGGAAGAATCCGATGAAGATGGCCGCGATGACGACGAGGAGGGAGGGCAGGGAGGAGGTGGAGCTTTCCCGGCCCAGGAGGGCGGGAGAGTTTGAGGTCATGTGGTCTGAGCGGACTGCTTTTCTCATTCTGATGCCGTCATCCTGTATAAAAAAAAAAAAAAGAGACAACAGAGTGTGACATTTACAGCCCGGCGGAGAATAAAAATATATACAGCAAAAAAAGGGGCACCGTTTATATTAGTTTGGCATCAAAGTGTTACGGTTAGCGCGATGAAGACGCCAACATGCAATATAGTTTTATGCACGCCTCAGGTTGGCGAACGAGTTAGCGGCCGTAGCTCTGCAGACGCTCAACCTCCCAACCTTAAGCTTCATGTTCTCCTCCGCCATCTTGCCCATCTCCGTCTGCAGCCGCTTGCACTCGTCCAGCACCCTCTTCATCTCCGAGTCGTCCACGATGCCGCCGCCGCCGCCGCCACTGCTGCTGCTGCTGGGCTTGGCCGCCGCCACGGAGGTCAGCAGCCCATCGGACTTGGCTGAGTTCAGCACCGGGGTTGCCTTGGTGGCCTCCACGTCATTCTGCAAAAAGGGGGGGGGGGTGTTAAAAGGGATAAAGTGACATGTGGCGGTGCCAGGGCACTAAGTGGGGGGAAGAGAGCGCTCCAGACAAACAGAGGCCTATGCCAGCAGCAGAGAGGGGGAGGCATGGAGTATGGCACCACCACATCAGAGTGGTGCGCCGGGAGGAAATCTTCCTCAAGACCTCCGTCTGATGTGGCTTTGTTTTGCATGGGAAAACAACATTAGGGCACGGCGAGAATAGACGGGGAGGGGGGGGTGGCACATCATACTGGCACATACACGACAGCAGTTCTATGCTGAAAGTCTGCTTCTAGAAATCCAGACAGATCTTAAAAAGGGCTCCTATTATACCACCAAGTGTGAGTGTCCACTAAGATGTATGCTGGATAGATCAGCCTACCAGCCTACCCTGTGGACTTTGGCAACTGGTAGGCTGAAGGACACTCCCACTTGTGACGTCATAAGCCAGAGATTCTGAAACCGCTTGCAATGGTTAATCACACGCGGCCGCTGACGGGAGTGGGGAAGACCCGGGGGCGAGCGTGGTCATGGGCCGCGGCCGGTCCTGAGAGCCGGAGGGGTCCCTGGGCTGTCTGACCGCGGTAGCTAGCTGTGCTCCAGCTCCGCCGGAGAAGGTGTCTGTTCTCGACTGACCGCAGCAAAACATGATTAATGTCCTCTTGTCCCACTCTATACAGAGGCTACTTCAGTCGTACTCAATAATTTTTCCTATACATGAAGCCCTTGGAAAAGTAAACTGAAAAGTGCTTTACTAAAGTACATGGTGTCATTTTAGATTACACAGACTCCCATAGACTGTCACAGACCGTGGTGGACAGACTTGTGTCCGTGTCCTGAAAATTCCGGGTGCCATTTTTCTGCTGCCGCAAATAGGGAAATGACGCGGCTAGCTTCTCTAATAATAAATAATTTGTTGGGAAGTACGTGGTTGTTTGTAGTCGTGACCTTGTGATCAGGCCGGTGTACACATGGACGTCCTCCACTTCAATCTGCTTCTTTGCCGGCTACTCCCCTCCACTTGAAGAGACTTGCTTACCACTTTATCGTTTTCAGAAGGCAGCTCAAAGACGCATCGCAGCTTGGAATCCATGAGGTCATCGGGCTTCGCATCTTTCCACTGGTGGAGGAGGAGGGAGACGGCCGTGTTATTCATCCAAGCCAAACGGTTAGCAGCTGGATTCTATCGGAGCACATGCTATGCACAGCGACGCACACTCTGTGTGCCGCCTCTGGTCGACTCTACTCCGCCGTGGCTTTCACTCTGGGGTTTGCTCACAATTAACAAAGTCACTGCATTTGTGTACATTTTCAAAAAACATGACAGGGTATGCAAAACAATATCTAAGCTGCCGTCCACTAGCTTTGCAATAGACAGCATTGGTCACAAATGTAGTCTCTGTAAGAGAACCATGCCATCCTGGATACAAAGTCTTTAAAAAAGGTCTGTGTAAAACAAACAAACCACACTTTTTTTGTATACATGCAATCGCTAAGGTGGCAGCGACTGAAAGTTTAACAATTGCATGAGACACAAGGACACAGTCTAAAATAATGCTCAAAAAAACAAATCACACAAAAGTTGAAGAAAAATTATCATCGTCAAGATGCACTTCCTTGTCTTTATTTTGCCTCCCATTCAAGTGATGCCAGTGGAGAACAGAAAGCTACCCCGTACAGGGCACGTCTCCCTCAATGGAGACTTGAGCATCTGCCTGTCCTCTATGGAACAACAGGGGAACATACTGGCAGTACTGACATGTTTGTGTTTCTACTACAGCTAAATTATGCTAGTTTTTAGGCCGTTGTCAACATTGACCTCAGTATTTACAATTGCATTACTACTCAGGTCAATACAAACAGTTGTGCTGAAATACCAAAATGCTAATCCAGTGAACGTTTCAAGGTGGAAGCCCTGGTGCAAGTTGCACACCCAGAACAGCAGATAGACCCCACCAGTTGATCTGACCCTGGGGGTGAGGCAAGTAATACAATTAAATCCAGACCAGCCATAAAAACGGTCCGTCTATTGCATTCTCACTAAGAATGAGCATTACACGTGCGCATTGTACATGCTAATTATCAAAAAAACCTCAAACGAGATCACTCCAATCCATTCCGCCAAAGGGCTTCATAAACGCGTGGAAAATGCAGTTTGGGCAAACATTTAAAACAAGGCAATGATACTTTGATCTCTGCGTTTAGTCTTTGGAAACTCATTTTAAAGTGACGAGTACAAACTTGACAACAATTTCTTCAATTAATTCTACACTACTGTTCAAAAGAAGCAATGGAGAAAAAAAAAGCCACTTACCAAAGAATCCATGTCGGTCACATTTGGTGGCGCAAAGATTGTTTTGCACCATGAATTTGTGTTTACTCTTCTCGTTGGGGTCATAATCAAAGGGCTGTAGCATAACTGTGAATCAAACACAAGTCCATTTACACAGCAACACAGGACCAATCACATCAGTAGCCTGAGCAGAAGGAAATCAACAATCTAAAACAAACATGACTTGTTGATTCAGTCTTTACGACAAAACACCCAGAAGTTATGAAACATAATAATGTCATTCAACATGTGGCTGTTAGAAAGAGCACGACGCTATCAGGCCTTCACATGCTGACGTCACATCGCAATCCCTGCCTCCATTTTGAAGCATCGTCAGAGCATTGTAATGTTAGTTTTCAGTCGTAGTTTATTGGTCATTGTTTAGTCATTCATTGTGCAATGAATTTGTCTTTATTTGTGTTTGAAAACTGCCACAGCGTTTCTCATGCAATGCGTGACAAACCCTTTTAATTAGCCGTGTATATTTTACAAGCCAACCCCATGATAACCAGGGGTTTTTCTTATATTACAATACCATCTTTTAACAGACCACTTGCAGGAAAAGAAGAGTGTGGCCGATTATTGGTGTCATGCCGTATTCTACGTTTCATCTGTAATATTAAGTTGCTTTGTTTGATTTTCTGCTTTATTAAATCTATTTGTTTTATATTCAATTCAGTTATGTTTTTTAAGGCTTAAGCTACCAATATTTGCTATACAAAAATTGGTAATTAGCGACTATGATGCGATTACGTTTATCTTATATAATGTGATTTAACAGAGCTGGCAACACTGGAACAGAAAGGAGAAGGCCTAGCAGGTGGGGCGGTTTTGTGAGTATGCACAGTAAAAGAAACCTTCCTGATTCCTTCATTATAGTACATTTGTCACAATGGATACTTTTACATCTCTTTAGACACAATCTAATCTTAATTAAGAAAAAGAAAAATACTGATTTTAATTTGATTTTAAAGGAAAGTTTTCCGACACCCATACCAACTTGCTTTGGCCCGTTACATTTAACTGGAAGCCACTTTTAGCTTCAAGGACAGCTGCAAATAAATGTAATGTCATTATTTACCTATTCTGTAAATTCATTGAAGTCTACTTAAGTTTACATTGAAATCTCTATAGGGTTAAGTTCAGACCTCTTAAAGACTAGACAGACAGTCGATTCCTTCCCAGCCCTTCTGATTCTATATTTCTGGATCACTGTGTTGCTGCATTACCCAAATAAAGACAACTGTTCATTGATGTGGCAATTAATCTTTGTTGTTTTTTTGTACACAATACCCCATGTTATGGGTCTAGTGTTATGGGTGTTATGCGGTATGAACTACAGGTGTGGTAGGGTGGACCGTCTAGCTAAAACTAATGGAGGGATTTGTTTTCACCAAGATTATAAAATCGGGCTCTTGTTTTCCATCTTGTAATTTGTAGACCAGATTAGATTAAGATAAAAACTTTATTGTATCCCAAAAGGCTAATTCTTGTGCCAGAGGTTGCCATCAACAATAGATTCAACACATTTTCATTCCAATTACTTTTATTTCAGCTCTATAGTGGCTAACACCATCTTTGGGCCTGGAAACATGTTCAGGTGGCTTGTGACTTGGACAAAGCCAGCTGTCCATTCCAACTAGCATAAAAAGGAGTTTTTAAGGGTGGACTGATGATCAGGCGGATTACACTCTTTGCATAATGGAATAGTTTCACACCCTCTTTACAGTACTCATAAATTAGTAAAGAAAGTCAAATAAAGACAATTAGGAAGGGGCTCTATTTCTTATGCAACTCTGCAAGGGTTATACCCTTCATAGCGCTGGGTCATACATTTATCAAATCATTTAGTTCAAAGCTGGGACATTCAAATCCATTAAAAGTTAGACAACTTCAGGCCTGAGGAGGAAGTAAAACAAGGGGAAAACCATCAGCCAAGTTTTTCTTATGCAGTTTTCATCCACAGCCGAGCTATGAACATGTGCTGCTGCATTGGTGGAGGATGTCACAACTCACCAGAGATGGTGACGGTGGCTCTGGGCTCGATGACGCCGCTGTTTGGCCGTACGCAGTACCTGCGCGGCGCGGTCGTCTTCACTTTGAAACATACTCTTCTGTCCGAAGGGTTCTTTAATTTGAGGTTTGTGGTGACGACGTCTGTGAAGGGACCTGTGGCACAAAGGAGAGACACAGAAGAGGATGTGAAATGAATAAGGCATACCTGTGTTGTTAACCTAATGAATAACACACACCCGCCGTGTCGTTAACCTGACGAGCACCAATGCTACAGAAAATGGAACCCATTTCAAATATACAGATGATCCACCTTAACAGAAACAACTTATTGCGCAATACAATATCGATACAGCGTTGCCAAGTATCGATGCTTGGCACCCAGTCACAAAGTCTATGTGTATGAGATAGTCGGTTTGGTTATTACTAATCACGTGTTCAGTCTGTGGTGAAAGCCTAGTATGTTAGGGTTTGTTAGTATGTTGATTGTTCACTTTGTCACATGGTCAGTCCATAGGTTTGAGCTCTTAACATTGCTCAGCAATACACTGCCTCAGGGTAGGAGTGCTGGTCTAGGACCAGTTTTTCCTCATCACAAGGAGGCTGTGACAGAGTGAATGAAACTGATACTAGATCAGCACTCCTACTCTTAGACTCTTGATACATTGTTAAATTCAGTTCAATTGGTTCAAATAAAAAAAGTTTGGGTCAAATTGATTCACTTCTTGCTTCTTATTTTGATGTGTGAGTTTGGAGTACAACTTCAAGTCTAATTGTCGTTATTTTATTTTACTGAGCGTGATATCTCACAACACACACCATCGCCCAACTAGTGTGATATCGTATTGTGAGGCCTCCCTACCGGATGCAAATAATGTGGTTCACGTGTGAGTGAATCTTAGTTGTTGTCAAGATAGTTATCACCAACTGGACAACAAACTGGACAACAAACAATTTAAACAATTTACACATGGTTAAAAACAGGGTTGCGAATGTAATATTACAGATAATGTTCCCCACTTGGATCCAAGGGTTCCATATAGTTCCTTTATGCCTTTTAACTCAATTAGATGAGTTTAAGTGGACATGGGTGGCATTTCCCATGAGTTGCATATGCAAGTACCCCCTTTGGGTGTCAATAATTTCCAACTGGTGGCATATTTATATTAGCCACCCGTGTGTGGCATGCATGAAGATGAGACCCATCATGCAGTTAGTTACCACGTTTACTCTGGGCTTCGTTCTAACAAAAGGAGTTTTCCTCTTTGCAAAAGACTATAACCCCTATGAATGTGTAGACTTCCATCGAGGAGAGGGATTGCTCTATAATGCACAATAGATTTACCTAGTTTATGATCAGGGTTATTAAGTAGACTATCATAGATTAGAAATGGCAGCCGCTTCCTTGACAACCCAATTCCTGTGATTAATGTCCATTGTGGGTGTGCATAACATTCTACCAACAAATACATGTGATCACTTCCTCAAAGCCTTTTTTTGCTTGAGAATTTGTCATATGTCAGAAGAAAGATGGCGCTGGTGGTGGTGTAGGGGTTCTTATTACTGTTACACTGGAAAACAATCTAGAAATTAGTCTTTCTTTACATTAAACAACTTTTGGATTTGTTCTGTTTTTTTATATCCAAATTATACAATTTGGCACAATTTAATGACTTATAACTTGACAGTGACCTGGGCTTGAAATGCATCCTCCGGCTGGGTTACATGAGCAACAAACTGCATCCAGTTAAGTTTAATTTCTAATTCTCTGCCCCAATAGTCATATGGATGTATCTCATGCCCACATTGGAAACACAAATATCGTCAGACGTTTGGTCTTCTCCATCTTGTGACAGCAGAGTCTGCTTCACATTAGGCCCTGAACAAGTGACAGCACAGCTATGATGGGCCTGCTTTGATAGACACACCCCCCCCCCTCGAAACTCCCCCCGAATCACAACAATTAGCTCCAAATTAACCTGTGAGCCAGCCATGGATACAATTCAGGCCACGCAACACAGAGGCAGGGGCGCACTAAAGGTTCAGGATGGAATATTTGGCAAGACGGAAAAATAACTGAAAAAATAAAAATTATAAAATGTACAGTATGCCTTTTTGTCATGTTCAATACAGATTGAACAACAATACGGAAAATGTCCTCTGCACGGGACAAATATCTCATCGGTAATAAAAACAGATTCAGATCAACACAGGTGTCCTTCCAGGTATATGTAATAGGCACACTAAACATCACTAGTAGTAACACTTAATTGTGGTGGATAGAACCAGAAAAGAACTTCTAGATAAATATCTTCAATGATGCATCACTTAAAGCAAAACCCAAAAAATTATTTTAGGTCATATATATATCAATAATAGAAATAATGGACCAGGCAAACTGTTCATCATCATCATCAAGAGCTCCTGCTATTAAGCGCTCCATGGAGGAGATGGGGAAGTAGACAAGCTACTTACTAGATACTCACTAGATGGGAGTCAGCAGCATGCCCTCTACCTGCACTCATCTACCGTTGAGAAACAATAGCGCTGGAAAACAGTTCATAAATAAAAGAAAAGTTCACCTAAGCAACCTTTCCTGATTTCCATGTGTGTGGGAGTATCACTGAATAATGAGGTGCGTCTGAAAATGAATAGGCAATTGCATGTCATGATGTCACCAAAACTGGAGCTTTCATCTCCATTTCTTTTCCACATTGTTTGTTTGCTTGCTTGAGTAGGTACATGGACCCTGGCTTGTGCTGAAACTCACAGCAGTATACAAGGGCCATTCTTCACACCCCATGCTCAGTGATAAGACGCAATGCATGACCAACTCCGAGGTCCCGCCCAAGGAAGGCCACATGTACAGTTTAAGCATATTGCAACACAGGTGGGAGTGTGTGTGGCGCACGCACACACACTAGACCCAACCAATGAATTACAATCCCATACTGTATAGATGCAGACAGGGAACTTAGCCATCCAGTTTGCTTAGTGCTCACATCAACAAGCCATCCCTCCAGTCCAAGCCATGCGGTTATGATTAAAGAACATTATTTTAGTCAGTGTACAGGCCTACCAAGAGGACTATTCCCATAGAGCTTGAACAAGACAAAGCATTTGAGCACTCTTGAGATTCCCACCTAGTGGACACCTTACAGTGAGACCACCATGTATTCACTGCAAGGTGCAGCCTCTACCCAAGCAGCACTGACGTGTCCCTCTCATCCCCTCTCAAGATGCCCGAGTTGAGGGTCCCCCAGGCCAACCGGACACTAAAAATAACAAGCATGGGAAAGGAGGACTGCCCCCTCTAGCTTGCTGGAGGAATCCCAGCAGAACCTCTAAAGCAGGGCAGCTCTGAAACATACGGACAAATTTAGCTCCATCTCTGGAACCCAAGATGAGCCACAGCCACCCATCCTCTTGGAACAGATCGCCTTGCCTCAGGACAACATGTCAGAAGTGACTAAAACCTCAATGTTCTGGAATCATAGACTTGCCTTTGGCATCACTTGAATTAGCTTCAGATTCTTAGCACAGACTGCTTGTGCCATAGTAAGAAGGGGGTAGTAACCATTTTCTTTTAGAAAACATTTTCTCCCAACTAAATCAATGTCGCCCTACCAATACAATTGTATTTTACATCACTTATTGCAGACGGTAACCTGACCAGGCGATTGTTGATTTTGCCAAAGAAACCTTGTGTTCAACTTGTTCAACCTAGACTTCTACATTATCATGTCACCTTAAAGACTACTGGTTTGTCTCAGACTTGATAACACACCATGTCTCTTCCATCAGTTATAACAACATGTGTGACATCACTTTATATGTACACAAGTTCATCCGAAGGACAATTGCGCCCCATTTATTAGACTACAACATGTGTATGCTCATGCATCCTCATCATCCTGACACAAATCCATCTATTTACAATCTAGTGAAGGGATTCATAACTCATACACACATACACATAATCTGCAGTAGGTGTAAAGATACAAATGTGTGTCGATTTGTCAACATCCATTTCAAGGCAATTCAGTGACAAACGACACTGTAGTTTAAATATCGCAGGGGCGTTTTTACGCCATTACATCCTTTATGAATCCTTCTTTAAATAAGACACTATATAACACTGTTGTTCCTACCTGCACTGACATACAGTACGTCAACATGACCAATACATGAACACCGGATGGGCTGAGCTTAATAGCTCGTCAACTACTTATTCATGACTGGCAATGGACACGTAGGCTAACAAGTCGAGTGGGGCAGCGCAAGGAGGAGGAGAAAATAACTCCACTAGTTGGTACACACGTAACATACACCGAGACTGTGTCTTCTCTGGGGACTGGACCACACGTCAAGACAAACACACACGCAAAGCAGTGTTGAGCAGTGTCAATATTAACTTAGATTCTGGTTCTAGAGAGGAGCCGGCTTCGTCGACGTTAGCTCGCTAGCTCCAGCTGACACATGTTCCAGTCAAGAGAGCCATGGTAACAGATAGCCGAGCCCGTTCATTCCTCGGGATCTGGTGTGGCTGGCCCAAAGCCTCAAGCCACAAGCGGTGTGTGTGTGTGTGTGTGTGACACGCAAGGTATCCACGGGAGATGGGCAGGTGACATAGGAGCCTACTGTGCTGTGAGCGATCCAGGGTGAAGCCCAGTTGCCAGTTCAACTCTGCCAGCACACACACACACACACACACACACATGTAAGCAGTGGAGAAGGAAGCTCTGCTCATGGGCTTCATCATTCCAATGGTCGAAAGTTGTGAGTGACTCGCATCATGTCAAATCAAGTGAACCTGGTGACGAGTCAACACCACACCGCTGCATTTGTATCCACAGAAGGGGATCAATAAAGCCCATTGAAATAACAACGTGCTTGTGCTAACAGGCTGCGCTACCCAGTCTGGGGCTTCATTGTATGACCATTTTTTTTCCTCCGGGTTTTTTCTTTTTGTTTGTGTTTAAAAAGGGATTCGATTTGCCAACGAGCAAATCGAATCGAGTTTAAATTAACGACCGTGACCGCAACACTGGTTGCGCTAAACGCTGACCCGTGGGTGTGCGCGAGTGACACGCCTGCGAGAGGAGCGCTGGGCCGGGGGATCCGCGTCACGACACACCGAGGAGCCGCCAGGGCCCGCTTCCTCCTCCGCTAGCTTAAAATGGCGCTGGACGCTAGCTAAAACGGGTTAGGCGGGCAGGCTAGGAGACTCGGCGGAGAGAGAGAGAGACAGAGAGAGGGAGGGAGTGTTAAACCATTCCACCGTGGCGACTCTACTACACTCTTACTCCAGCGTTGGCGACTCACACGACACACGTACATACCTTTAAATTTCAGGTCGGCGGGGGGGTCGAGAACAAGTACTTGCTCCAACTTTGACATTTTAGCTCGGGGATGCACTTTAAAAAAAAAAAATGAATGCGGTGTCGGGGAGCCACTGACAAGTGTGTGTGTGTGTGTGAATCCTCGATCCCGGAGCCACCACTACGGAGTCAAGCGCTGCTGACTGAGCTCCGAGGACGAGCATGTGGCGCCAAATACTGGGACGTGCGCGTGCGCGACCTGGTTGCGCGTTCACGGTGTTGACTGACTCGGCGGCCTGGTGCTGGTGCTGCTGGTGGTGCTGGTGCTGGTGGTGCTGGTGCTGGTGCTGGTGGTGTGTGTGTGTGTGTGTGGAGTGAGATAGTGTGTGGAGGTTATCGTTGAATTAAACCAATACAGTTGAATAAATAGATGAATGAATGATGCACGTGACGTGCAACACGATATGTTTCTGCTGTCGGATGATTCTACTCGTCATGGTTATTTGATAACATACTAAAATGAAATTTAAAAAAAAAAATGCAAAAAGTGCGTAGGTTGGGTGTTTTCAGTTTTCTGTGTACTGTTGCTGAGATTTTGTGATGACTTGGGATGTGTAAACATAGACAGCCTCACTGTACGCAGACAATCCACAGCTGGAAATATTATTTACATTTTATTACACAGATTAATGTACATTGTCAATCTGGTCTTCTGAGAATACAGGATTACATAATGGCACACTTTAGAATGGCTTAAATTGTACTTTCAAGATGGATTTGTATCTTACTGTGTTCAGGCTAAAATAACTATATAAGAGGGCACTTGTGTGCCAGTAACCTTAACATTTATTTGAAATGACAGTAAATTAGACAGTAGGATTAGATCTTCAAGCAATACTAAGGGTATCATGTTATAATTAACAATGGTTTAAAACCACAGATTGAAATCGCCAAAGAAAAATTTCATGAACTATTATTGTAAACATCCATCCAAAATAAGTTGAATTACCTATTCCTACCCCACACTGTTTCTAACAATGTTTTATCTGTTCAAAAAAAAAAGTGCTGTTAAAAAGTGGTCCAATAATAAGGCACTAATAATAAAGTTTCATGCATTAGCACTATACATAACAATGAACGTGCAGTAACCCTATTGCTCCTGCTGTGCTCGGACTATAGCAGGGCACAAGTCACAAGAGGCCATTCACTGTAAAAAAAAAAAACAACTAACCTAACTAAATAATAAAAAGCACTGATGCAAACACTCAAATGATAACCTTCCAAGCAGGAGGCGAAATGTGTTCAAACCAATGACTTGCTGATGTAAACAACGTTCCTGACCACTGACCAGGCACACTGTTCTATCCGGGGGTGAGGTTAAAGGTTGAACCGCCATCGACCAGCTAGTTAAGACGGCTGACGTTTCTGACAACACATGACCCGCTGGAATGTAAAGCTATGGCCGGTAGTAAATGGGTCTGTATGCTCGCCATAGCCTGCAACATGTCAACACTTCCAATAGATCCAACCAAATCACCACATGACCAGCCAGCCACAGTGCAAGGACACTCAATGAAAATGTCATAGAATGGACAATTCAACCCTTTCAAAATGTTGTTCTCTGCTAAAAGTATTTTTTTTACTTTTTTTTTTAGGTTATAATGTTATGTGAACAGCAACCAAAAATAACCATATTGGTGTAATTTTACCAATGTTGGATAACAGCTATTACAAATCGTGCAGCTATGCATACAAACTACAGGAACTTAAAATAATTATGCCAGGTCAAAAATACACCGGTGTGGCAGTCTAAAAACAGCACATTGTACTTCATACATGACACCACCTGAGGGAGACAAACAGCATACCATCTACTCAACAGAAATTGAATCACACTACTCTTCTAAGGTACACACACACACACATGCATGCACACACGCACGCACGCACACACACACACACACACACACACACACACACACACACACGCACACGCACACGCACACAATAAAAATACCCAGCAATCTGCCTGATACCTTTGTTCTCTGCAAGGCCACCACTTTAGGTGAACTCTCTGAGACAGTGGGTCAGAACCCTGCTCCCCTTTCCTGGAAGCGAGCAGTTATGTGCATTGCAGCCTGCATGCAGAGCAGATGGAGAGGGGAGGGGGGGGGGGGGGGATGTATTCCGGGAGCTGATGAAAGGTCTGGAGGGCTGGAGGGATTGGGACTAGCAGCACCTCCTAGTGGACGGTGGGGGTTGCTGGTTGAGCTTGAAGGACTCGTTGCTCTCCACCTCGGGGTTTTGCAGGGCTGGAATCTGCTTGCCTGAAAGCATGGCACAGGCCCAAGATTGGGTTTCATCGGCGCGTGTCATGGTGCGTGTCATGTTGCCCATGTTATGGAGACGTTTATGTGCCGCAATTGAGTTTGGTACTCGATGAAGAATGTATGTGTGTTTGTTATGCATGACATTTCAACCAATGCTGACATTGTCAACGCAGAGGAATGCACAAGCACATGAGAATGAGAACAGGATAAGATAACAGAGTGCAGGAAACCTACTGATCTTCTGGAAGAGTTCCTCAACGTTGACAGCGTTTCTAGCACTGGTCTCGATGAAAATCGCCGCAATGGACTCCGCAAACTCTTTTGCTTCCTTCATCGGCACTTCCCTGTATAGCAGATAGTTAGAGAGAGAGAGAGAGAGAGAGAGAGAGAGAGAGAGAGAGAGAGCGAGGAGACAACAGAGAGAGAGAGAGAGACAGAGAGAGTAGCACAGAAGAGGTAACAGAAAGGGTAAATGTATTTACTGTCTTGCAGAACTTCCCCTCATGGTTTCCCCATTGAGGAACAAGCCATAGTTATATCTGTTGGTGCAGGTTACTATAATGTATATGTGAGTTTTCAGTTTTGAGGAAGAAGCCTCAGGTTATAACCCCTATTGATACACTCAGAGGCTGTTAGAGCTGCAATTAGACATTTTTGCGTTGACTAATTTGTGTTTCGATTGAGAACCATGAGACTATCACAATGTAATCTGATCAAAACAAAGTGGAACAGAAAAACCACGGTCTATTTGAGGAGATGGGGATATGTGACTATACATTGAGGAAACTACTCAGCAGTATGTGTTGCAGCTTTAGTTCGCCTCGCCTTCTGTGTAAAAGGTACAAGCACGTCAATTCCGCCTTCATTCCGGCATCGGAGGTAGTAACAGAGGTGTAACCAAGCCGAATCGATGTCTGTGTAAAAGGGGTAAACTGGAATGCCAGCATAGGGCGGCATTTTGATGACAGATTATGCATGCAGATTCATTAAATTTAAACATCTACAATTTCTCCTCCAATGTATTTCTGATTGCACAAACACACCTTGCATGTTTGCAATATGCCACTGCCTGGCGTGTACGTTATATATCACACTAGATGCTGACACTGTTGTGTGTTGCATGCTATGTAAAAGCATACACTGTTCTGGCATTATGAAAGCTATTATAGATAAAGATAAAGGCAGATTTGCAGTCAAAAGGTTAAGGCATTCAATGACAAGGGGTGCACAGTATGGAATGGAACTCAAAAGTATTGTAAGTGAGTACCACGTCAAAAAGAGACCAAAGAACCAGCACGACCACACGACTCAGCAAAAAAGACTGCAGTGTGTCATCGTACAGAAGGCAGAGAGACAGTGAGATCCCACCTGATGTCTCCAAGGTCGTTCTTATTCCCTGCTATAGCTACAACGATGTCCTCCGGACCGTGCTCCTTAAGCTCCTTCACCCACTTCTTCAGGATCTGGAAAGAGTCCTTGGAAGTGAAGGAAATGAGGAAATGAGGAAACAAGGGCAGAGTTTGAGATGGATTGGAGGTTGAGCATGGTGGCAATGAATGAGGAATGTTTTACAATTATCTTAGACGATGTTATAAAGTAAAATAAACTAAACACTCATTGATCGTATTTCACTAATATGTTACATTTATAATTGCAAAACGTTCATTCACTCTTCAACACATTCAAGTGTTCAGGGTGACCACTTCCTTGTAGTTTTAAGGTAAGGATCGTTCCGTGTAGCAATGTCATAAAGGGTGATGTCTCAGGCTCAGGGTGATGTCTTAAATCTATTTTAATGATAACTTCTGAACAATCTAGAATTTATTTGCCAATAATAAATTCGTCATTAATAGTGAGATGACCCAAATTAAACTCATACTGTTTTAACGCTTGCAATGTCTCATTCATACAAAAAACATGGTTATTTTCAAGAGTCTGCATGAAGTGGAAAGAATTGTATTTTTTATCAGCAGCACCCCCTGTTGAAAATGAATTCCTGCTGCCATGGTTACATCACTCTCACCAGTTTAGTGATGTCATAAACGATGACAGCAGCGGCCGACCCTCGGTAGTACATGGGAGCTAGGGAATGAAACTATAAAAAGAAACATCAAATTATGTCACAGAAAACTATCAAGTAATCTGTTCAATATATATTGAACAGATTATATATATCAATATAGCTAAAAGGAAGGAAATAGCGTATAATAGAAACAACTTCTCTCAGCGGGAATGTGCGTACACATTACAACTAAAGTATGGCTCACAATGTAAAAAAGCGTAAATAATCAGATTTACATGAAACATTTTTATTAGATTTCATTGAGAATTCATGTTTGTTGTGGCAGTACTCACCCTTTCCTGGCCGGCCGTGTCCCAGATCAGGAACTTGTGGAGTTCATGCCCAAACGGCACCGTCTTAGTCAGAAATGACGCACTGTGAACCATAAACATAATTAGCTGTACTTTTCACCACCATGTTTTTCAACAATGCCACAGGGCAGTGGTTCTGAGGTACAATAAGAACATTATTCTAATTTCTCCATCCTGTAAGTGAAGATGAACTCATCATAGCTAACTTACAGATATAACATATTGTCCATGATTTAAAATCATATATAACATATCATAATAGTACATCAGACAATAGTACATGATTTTGGATTGGGAAATTCTCTCTGTCCCCATCTCAGATATTATGCCTGTAGCAGACTGGGTATTAGATTATTGATATCAGAGTGTATCTCCTCATAATAGTAGGTCCTATAATAGGAATCTTTCAGACAATAAAGAAAACTTCAATGATATTTTCGTGACGTAAGCATGATGTAGATGCAATTACAAGGTTCAAATGTAAATCTTGGTTTTCTCAATTATTGTCTGTGCATGGCTTCCTCTTCTCAGAACAAGGAGTGTCTGCACATGTGTCTGCACAGTGCAAACAGGCTCTGTATGTTTTAGGCTGTCTGTTAAAAAAATGCTAATAAAATATTATTCCCTTCAGGGTTTCTTTGCCTTTCCTGGACTTGTATTTGTATGTTAGGTTTATTAATATGCACTATGGTGGTTTTCTTTCCTTATGCAAATATACATAATATATATATATAAACTAAACTAAACCAAATTTTAAGACTGCAGAAGAGACCTCTACTGTTTAACATCAGCGTTGTGATGGCCTATTGTCTATAATTTGATCATAAGGGGTATTATCATCAGCTCCTTTCATTGATTGACACACGTGACTAATAATGTTAACATGTGAACATTTCCTCGGCTCATACCCAATCGTTGGGCTGATGTTGTGGTCGAAGTGGTCTTGCACGAAACGGCACACGATGCTTGACTTTCCAACTCCTGTGTCCTAAAAAAAAAAAAATAAAAAAATAAAAGAGTTGCGAAAGTGAATACATGGAGTGATTCATTGTCCATAACACGTGTTTGCTTTTACATGACGTGTATACACATGTCGTCTATAATGGATCTATGGCGCAGAACATGTAGGCTACAGTAGTTCCTAAGTTCTCTATGTATAATTGGAAGGGTCTTTGTCTCGTCCGTTGACGTGGGGATATTCGCCACATCGGGACGCAGGTTTCGCCGACGCAGCAAAAAAAAACAACACAGCTTGACGAGCCGGACCATGACGTCATGGTGGAAAAAAAAATCTCTCTCAAAAAATGCAAAGAAGAGGGACAACGATCAATGATCAGATCAAAAGACTACTTTGACTCAAAGTGTCCACAGTAAAGCGACCGTACAGACAATACGACCCCAAAACGAGATCTCCACGACATCAGATCGCTGTGTCACGTTAGGCTGTGAAAAAACGAAGAGCGTCGCGGCAGAATCATCACCGCAGATGTTTTCCCCCAAGTTTGAAATATTCCGGAAATGAAAGAAGAAGAAGAAAAAAATGACAATGATGCTGAGCACTTAAAAGATCAGCTTAAAAAGATCGAACCCACGGGTCGACGGTGATCATGGGTGGATTGGTGTGTCGACTGGTGCGTCGATCGATGCCCTCAACAAGTTGTCGGCGCGCTGAAATAATAACGTCCCAGACGCGAACGCAAAACTTCTTTAAACTTACCCCCAAGAGACAGACCTTCAGCTCCCGTATGGCCATTGTAACGCACTTAGATCATAGTACTGCGGACGCCCTTTAACGTTGTTGTCCGGTCATGGTTTTTGATCTTTTCTTTTGGATAACAAAAAAAGTAACGCCAGCGCCTAGACAACAGGGACCATCTTTACGCACATAACGGAAATCACTCAGAGGCAGGGCAGCGCGTCTGGCGGTCACGTGGTGCGCTGCGTCTCTTCACTGATGCGTCCAGGGGCGTCGGACTGGGGGCGGGGGGGGAGGGGGGGGACACAAGTGGGACTGACTACCCAGGGGCCAAAAGTGGAAAGGGGGCCCCCGCTAAAAGGCTGCAAATTAAAGTTTGTTTTGATTTTGGAGTTCTTTTCTTCTAAGTAATTAGTGACGTAACTGCAGTACATTTGGTAAACTACATTGGTTGATAGACTGAAATTTGTATCAAAAAGAATGAAACAAAATATACTGGAGGGCCCCTGTCACCCTCTTACAAAATAAATACTTAAACCAAGCATGATACTCCAAGCAAACCTAATTTAACCTCATAGTAAAAGTATCAAAGTATTATATGGGTCCATATATATAATGAAGGTCTAAATGATGTTAAAATTAGTTTCTTGTAAAATAACTTGTATAATGACTATTTTTTCTCGCCCGGCTGTGGTGAGGCCCTATATAGTTTCTTTTCACAGGGCCCAAAACACCTGCCACCGCCCCTGGATGTGTGTCTGCACAATTATACATTTTTTATTCGTTGTTTATGCTTTAAACCTACTCAACAGGCGGAGATTACTCTTAATTCATGCAAATGCAACCATTTTTTTTTACCAGTTATATACTGGAGGGAAGATGTTTAGGGTGAGCAGGTATGAGGAGGCATAGGGAAATAGACGATGGCTCACTACTTTTAATGGAAATAGGTAAACATCTATATCTGAAAACTTCAAAAGCCAGAGAGTTTATTACTATGAGCAAACAGACAATGATTCACATAGGTTGTCATTTTATTCTTCACAGTATTAATCTGTCTGCAACAATAAGCTACAAAAGCCTGGGATCATATGAAAATATCTTTATGAGAAGCGCATGATTTCCTTCTAGTATTAACCGGTTTCAATCACAAGAGATTAACGAATAGTAATTGTGATTACCGAAAAAGTGATTGCTTTGATAAGCCAATGGCTAATGCAGGGGCAACCACACTAGCATACTTCATGGAGATCAGTAATAACACAAATAATGTAAGACAAGAAGATCTGGAAAATACAGTATGTTTGCAAAATGTTACAATATTACATAAAGTAGGCCGTGCCTGTACTTTACATATCACAGACACAATAGAATACCACAGTACTTTCGCAATAGTCATCGTTACTCTGACTTGATTGACTTTCACAAACAAACTCGCAACTGAATCCATGGAAGAGAAACAAAATCAGCATGAATGACCCGGTTTACACACGTTCATATGTTTTGTCATGACAACAGGAGACATGCGTGAGCATTCCAGTAAGCTGACTCCATCTCAAATGTCAGCTATTTTTAGACCGATGTAACAGAGAAATTATACTTTGTCATGATTGCATTGAAGAAATAAAACAAAAACACAAATATTAACAGAAGGTGATGGTTGAAATAAAAAAAAAATGAGGATGCCTCAAGCACTTCTTTCCATCTTAATTATTGAAGGTTTTATTTATACATTTAGCAGTGAAGCGTGCACTTTTGTCGTGCACTACTGGACATGTCTTGGTCCGATGGTCAGGTACTTTTTTTTCATTTGCAGTTCCAACAACAAATCAAAATACAATAACTGCAATATATTTAATAGATATATTTATATATTACTAAAAAGCAAGTTAATTAAAATCGATGCACTTTCTTGAAAAACACAGAACACTATTTAAATATATAATACACAGATCAACAGTAAAGTCGTCATATTTCAAGGAGCTTTTTGAGTGGCCCTTAGTGGTTGTCATGGGAAAGTTGTTCAGCTATGGCACACTGATCAAGTTCCAATTGTCTCGGATGCTGAAAGCGGGAAAGGGGGCAAAGAAAATGGCCATTACATTGTCTGCTTGTTTCATTCAGTTCTTCTTGTTGACAGTAACACATTTGGATCTCCCTTGCCAGCCTACCTTCGCCTATCGTTAGTTTTATGCCCTATGTCTTTCTGCACAGAGAGATATAGTCGGACAGGCAAGAAGATGGAGGGAGTTTGTAAGTTTTTTTTTTATGAGAAAACGATAGTTACTCAAACTTTTGTTGACACAGCCACGACACAGTACAACCACATTTGGCTTTGCAATATTGGCCTAATATTTTACTCCTATGGTTCCCAATGAGACCATGAATGCATTTAGGGGCCAGCCAGGGGTCTGTGCGAGGCCACTGACTAACAGCAATGAGAGATGTGTACAGCACTTCGCCAACCACAGTAAAACCTCACATGTTGGCCTCCCTCCTGTCTTTGCTTGGCGAGGGCTTGGACGGCTCCTTGGACGCCTTGCCGTTGGCGGGTGCCGCGGCGGGCGGGTCGGAGGCAGCGATGGCGGCCACGGGGGCAGATCGCTTGGGGGGCTCCTCGGCGCGGGCCTCGGGGCTGGGCGGTGCGACCGGCGGCGCGGGTTCGGCAACGGGAACGCTCAGCTCCTGCTGCAGCTTGTGGCTCTGGAGGAGGCGCAGCTGCACCCGCAGCTCCAGGATGGCCTCCTGCTCCTCGTGGATGGCCTGGTTCAGGTGGGTGTTCTTGTTCTGGAGGAGAGGGAGGGAGGAGAGGAGGCCAGAGAGAGTTTAAGACAACACATTGTATGTACAGTTAAATGCAAGATAATCTGAATGGAGTTAATTGTCGGAATGCAAATCACTGATCAAAATAATACAATTTTGGATTAAAACCGCACGGCTAAAATACAAAAGCAGGGGGTTACTGCGGCGGTCGCTCCAGTATGATAGGTGACACCACCCGGGGTACCCACTTGAGCCAATCAGGAACAACCGCTGCAATAACCGTACGAGATAGTACGCAACGCGTCTCTCTCCACACACCTCCAGTTCCTCGTTTTGCTTCTGCAGGTCTTCCAGAATGAGCTGCAGCTCCTCCTCGTCCTCGCTCTCGCTCTCGCTGTCCGAGGAGTACTCCTCAGTCTCGCTGCGCCCCTGCTGGCGACTGGAGACACGGTGCCAAGTGAGCCTTTAGTGGTCCCTTCACCTCTACTCAAGACTCATACTCGTGACTCTCAAGCCCAAAATCACACATACGTGTCGGGACAAAATAAAGACTCGATATTGATTGCACAAATCAATGACATGTTACCTAGATGTACATATCCAAGACTTGTATCAATACAACATGATCTAAAGTAAAGCGTTACCTCTGGATGTCGGCGATCTCTGCACTCAGCCTCTCGATCTCCTCCTTCTCGGTGGCGATCTGCCGCCGCAGAACCTGCTCCAGGGAGATCAGCTCCTCTTGCTCTGTCAGGATCTCGTTCTCCTGATGGGAACACAGTCGGGAACAAAACATGGAATCATGGAAGAATCGTGATTCTTATGATTAGACATTCACACTCTCAAAAGTATTTTTCAAATGCATTTCTTTTTTCCTTTTGTCTCAGGTTTGCCTTTGTGCATTTACATGACAGCTCAGTTGACATACATTTTCAAGAACTGAATACACCTTTACATACTTTACTCTGCTTTCATGCCATAATTTAGCACACAGAAGACTAGAGTAGTACTTAAAAGTAGTATCCCTATGTATTGAACAGAGAATCCATTTTGAAGTCGGGAATAGTTTTGAATCGAGAATCAATTTGATTCAAATCATGAGATAACGAAAGATTCACACGCCTACTCGGCAGAGATATTGATTGATTAATCGATTGGTGTTGGATATCAGTCTCAATATCTCAATATGGGATCGAAGAGGCTCACGTCAATCATGATGTTCAAATGCCTTTAAAACTGGTGCAATGTGTCCACAGTTTCCTAGTTTGTGAAGATAAGCTCTGTATCGGATGATGCCTGTGCAGAGGACAGTTCTAACTACCGGTCACTGATGTAGGAAACTGAATGTATCGTAATAAAAACATACAGTGAACGATAGCCATACAAAATGAACAACATATGCTAAATCCTGTTACCTGTGCAAGAAGGATGTTGATGACTTCCTCCTCGTTGTCGGTCATTTCCTCCTTAGAAACGTCCTCTTTAGACAGACTGGCTATCTCCTGGGCTATCTTGCTCTCACACTCCTAATACACATGGCAGGGACATTAACCAGTAAATACAGATGTTGTTGTGGTTAAAAACGGCATTTTAAAAAGGTTTATAGCACCCAACTTAGTGTCACAGCACTCTTTGACATTTCATTTGCAAGCTTTGATGACTTAAGTGGTGGCATCGTCATAAAATCCACAAATTTGTCTCAATATATAGTTATGGCCATCACTCTGCTTCTTGCCTCAGATTTGACTTATCAAAAATGTAAAGGAAATAGTTTGGTGTGGATTTCTTTTTGCATGTACGGTTAGTACCTTGGAAGATACCATAGCAGCACATCTTATTGACTAGCGCTGTGAATCTTCGCTGGCCTCACGATTCGATTACGATTCAGCTGTCCACGATTCGATTCGAATCTACGATGCATCTCGATGCAGCTCAATAACCTCAATAGCCACAACCTCTTTTTCAGAGCGCTTCTCACGTGTTTCGTCTAGCGCTTCCGCATTCCCTCGTTGTGACGCCACACTAGCGTATCCCGTCTATTTCGATTATAAATTAATTTGAAACAATGGAGACATCGCGTCCTGGCATTGGCAGCAGCTCTCCACATGAGTGATGATATGCCTTCGAAAAGATTTTTGTGTGTAGTACAACTGGGTTGTCCATGACGACCTGTATAAGGTTCTCCTTCGCCATTGTTGATATCGTATGTCCCGCCCCCTCCTCAATTTTGATTTGCTGACAAGAGACACGTGACATTGATGAGCGCGGCGCTTCTCCAAAAGTTGAACTATTTTCAACTCTGAGCGCTGGGAGCAGAGCGACCAAAAACGCTGAACTTCTCGGGTTTGCATTGAAAATACATCGTTAGTAGGCTATAATTGATCATGTTCTGTCACTGCATCGATGCAGAATCGTACATGTCCGCATTGCGATGCATCTTAGAATTGAGAAATTTCCACACCCCTATTATTGACATGGTAGCACGCAGAAAGGCAAAGCGGATGAGCGATTTGCAGGTTAAGACTCGTCACGGCCAGCACTTGCCTGTCTTTTGGCCTCTCTCAGTTTGCGTTTGAGGGCCGTCAGGATGCGCTGGACCTCCCACAGCCGCTCCTCCTTGGAGAGGTCCTTCACTCCGGCCTGCAGGTCCCTGTGCAGGCAGTTGAGCAGGAACTCCTGATCACACACACACAAGTTGAATTTCACTGGTGCCCCATACCTTAAATAATAATAATAAATAATAATAACGGCATCAGTAGAGGCTCAATAGCAAAACCCTTCTGGACAAGGAGTTGGTCAACAGCATCAAATGATTGAGATTCCAAGTATCGTAAAATCTGTCATTTTCAATGTTTTAATAGCATGCAAAAGGGGACAACTAATGGTACATTTCCGAGAATGGTGGAAGTGTTTCCAGAGAGGACGTGGTGGTGGACTGTCCAATAGACAGGAACTAAAGGTCTGTTTTGGCAGTAGACACAATGCTAGTCAAGCACACCAAAACAAGTTTAATAAAATAAAGTAAATAGAGTTCAGAAATCAATTATGCCATCAATGTTTTGCAGCCACCAAGGTCCTGCTCAAGATCCCACCGACGGTCCCTGCAGTGCATGGACTCGCCTGTCTCCGGATCTCCTCTTTGATGCTCTCCTGGGTCTCGGGCAGCGCTGGCATGGTGGCCATGTTGGACCAGCGTAGCGGCCGCACCACGGGCCTCAGCACCACATGTCCAAACAGCTCCCTCACGTGGGTGAAGAACACGTACAGCACTCGGTTCCCGATCTGAGCAGGAACACCACAACACCTCTTGTCAAGGCCTCGTCTCTCGTCAGGCAGTCAACAGGCATGATTTAGGTTTGGTCTCCGTCTCACCTGGACGGTGGGGTTGAGCACGATGGAGATGTTCTGGATGTTCATCTTGGTGTCGGCCTCGTGGGAGATCACGTGGTCCATGTGCGTCACCAGCCAGGCGAGCAGCAGCCGGCTGCCTGGCGGGACCTCCGTCAGCAGCCGCTGGAACTCCGCCACCTTCTCCGCCTCCACCTGCCGGCCACAGACGTCCTCGAATCGCTGGGCCAGCTCGCGGCCCAGCAGGTTCTCGGGCAGCTCGCGCAGGTACTGCTTCAGCAGGCTGGCCACCGTGTGCGGGTCATACTCCTCCAGGCAGGGGCACTCCTCGCGGTCATAGGCCGCCTTCAGCTCGTCCACCTTGGACTTCATACCTGGCAGAGAGGGGAATGGGGAGGAGGTGGTGGATGATGTGAGTCAGGGCACTGTCTGGGGCATGTGGTTTCTCTGCTAAGTAGAGAGAAGCCACTGAATGAAATCATCAGCATAGCCATTAGTAGCATACCAAGGTAAACAATGATTCAATAAAAGCAACAACATTCTGCAATGCTCTGTAAAAGTACAGAACACAAGTATGGGTATGGTACTTGGTATTGGATACAAAAAAAAGCAGTACTGGTGCAGCCCAACAGTACAGATCCTGGTATTCATTACAAACAAACACTTCCTAGCATAAATACAGAGGATGGTCTACATTTGCCACTAGAAATCTCAATCCCCAGAGAAGCAGACGAAAGAGGTTTCCATACCTGACACCCGGTAGATGCCCTCACACTTCATGCCGTAGCTCTCGATATAGTCCACGCACTCCCGGAAGACGGACGGCAGCTGGATGCAGTCGTACAGGGCCGTCCGCTGGACCGCCTCGGCCAGGGGAGCCCCGAAGACGGGCCTGAAGGCAGGGATCTCGACGGGCCCCACCGCCACGGCCGCCGCCACCACCGCCACCGACGGCTCCCCCGCCTCAGCCGGCTTCTTCTTCTTCTTCTTCTCCTTCCACTGCTTGACCACGTCGGCGGCCGTCAGGTCCTTGGACTTCTTGTCCTTCTCCTTCTCCTTCTCCTTCTCCTTCTCCTTGGCCTCCTTGGGCGGCTTCTCCTTCACCTTGAAGTCCTTCTCCTTCTTCTTGGAGAAGCTGGGCTTCTTGAACACGTGGATGCCCTTGGATCGCTTCATCTTGGAGGGGCTCTCCGCCTCGTCTGCCGAGCTGTCCTCCTGGAAGGCAGCGTAGCCCTCGGCTGGAGAGGGAAGAGGAAAAAATGTTAGAAAAACCTATGTATCACGCGTGTTGAATCTGATCTCCAGCCTCACGACTGCAGCGGATGTGTTTGGAGTAGAGATGGACGAGCAAAAAAGAAAAAAAAGAAGGAAAGTGGGTTGGGGGAGGACAATTGGGAGTTGGGAAAGAAAGGAGGTCAGGCACTGAATTAGTATCATAGCTCCCAATGCACCAGACAGGCTCTCCTCTTTAAAATATACGTTATCCTTATCCATCAAAACAGCTACCGACGGGTAGTAGTGCGACCCTTATCTTCACTAGTCCATTTTACAAACAAAAAAAAACAGAGGTACCGCCTATGATCATGTGACTGAGATACACCTATGCTGGACTCCGGGTGTGCCCTGAACTAGCTTTCCCACAGTGCCCTGGTTGGAGGGCTAAATATAGGCATGGAAAGTCAACTGGACAAGATAACAGCAACAGGCTATTGCAGACAAGAGGGATATCTCTCAATAAGAGCAATATGAGAGGTACCATTTCTAAAAGTTGCAACAGATCACAGATCATTGCAGATCTCAGGAGGCGGAGCCTGGCCGTAAGCTTCGATGCCCGGCTCCTCCTAGCGACTCTAAGTGTCCCTGAGAAAGACACCTTGCCCTAACTGCTCACGACTGGCTGTTGCCGTGCATGGTTGACATTGCCATCGGCGTACGTCTTGGCGAATGTGAGGCAATATTGTAAAGCGTTTTGGATAAAAGCGCTAAAGAAATTCAATCCATTTACCATTATATTTCAATAGAGAGATATTTAAACAGATAAAAATGAAATAATTCCATAGATCAATGGGGTATGATGAAGGTAATGTTTGGCAGAGCAGGCCATGGCAGTGCAGACCACCGGTTTAAGTGAGGCAGTGAACCCCTTTGAGATCAACTGTAATAAAATTGTGCTAAAAACACAGAAAAACATTTAACAGCCACGGTGGGACTTCATGTCTTACTTCTCTTCTCCTTCTTCTTGAACTTGTTCTTCTTCTTGCCATGCTCCTTGTCGTCGTCCGACACGTAGGGGTCAGCCGGCTCGTGGTGGTGGTGGTGATGGTGGTGGTGGTGGTGGGCGTCGTGCGGCGGCGAGGGCTCGCCCGTGCGGTACAGCCCAGGGAACTTGGTGGGGCTGATCTCCTCGGAGCTGGGTGTGCGGGTGGCGCCGCCCTGGTGCTCCGCCCGCCGCTGCTCGACGGGGCTGCTGCTGGGGGGCAGGAAGCATTCGGTCATGGCTGCTCCGCCCTGCTCAGGCCTCTGGCTGCAGGGGCATTACATCACACCTGCCGGGAGCAACACACATACACACATGGATGAGGAGGATATGAGGAGTTCAACTCAACATAGCAGAGATGGTGCTGGAGTTTTGGGATTTAGCGTCCATGTTTTGCTCAATGCTTGAATTTAATTTGTCTTCTACTCTTGTTCACACCAATGGGAACAGCAAGAGACCAAGTAATACATTGCGGTGTTGGCTCATCGGGCTGAAGGCTGCTGTATTGGAAGGTGCTCTCTAGAGCTGAACGATATGGTCCAAAAAAAAGGCCGGGCATCTCTCTGCAGCACTTAATTTATAAAGGTGTTATAAATGTACACTTACACATTTTATTCTGCGATTTGAATATTGCACTTGGACATATTGCGATACTATTCCGATTCATTATTCAACCCTAGTGCTCTGCCCAACCAGTGTCAATTCTCAATCCTCTCACTGGTACAACGGGGTAACACTGGTAATAACTATACCAATAATTTGGGTAGCATGAAATGCTAGTAAATCCATTGGTATACATTAAGATCCACCATCAATATATTGCAAAACGTTTGTCAAGATATTAACTAATTTAGTATGGTAGAATGAAAGAATTAACAGATAGCTGCAAACGTGATATGTCCCCACCAGATGGGGCTATGATGCAGAAACAAATATTATGGTCATCTTTTAACAGCGCACAGGAAAAAGTCAGCAATGTCAGCAAAAAATAAAATGTGTATTGCTCTGAGACAACAGCTTAGCCTGGATCAATATGGTCTAACCCATTCTAGACACTTGAAACTAAGAGCACGCACTGCATAAGAGGATCAATGATGTAAACATGGTATTTTCATTGTTATACAAAATATAGGGATAGCGAACCCATGCAAAATACTATTTTGAGATCATAGGAGACAGTTAGGCTCCTGTATTAAAAATGTCCAATTATTTTTACAGAACAATGTTTAGCCTTAAGTGGGCATCGTTACAACCTATTCTATCAGATTCTAAAGCGACATGCCAAGGTGTTAATAAGTGTCATCATTGTGTCATGTGCATGTGTAGAAAAAGTCGTACAATTCAGCATTTGCACAGAGATGAGCAGAAGCTGCTGTCAACCATGTGCAGCTCTGCCTATTGGTGCGTTCCAATTGTACTCGGAGGTCGGAATATCCAACTTCCAAGTCGGAAGGTCCAGGGGGAACGCCCCCTGAAGACGGGACTCCAACTCGGAAAGTCGGCATAATGCCGTGTTCCGTTTGACTCGGAAGTCTGAGCTGGGAATGACGTCACATCGGAGTTGACTGAAGTCGGGGTTCCTACCGACTTTCCGAATTGGAAAGCCGACTTCAGGGGGCGTTCCCCCTGAAACTTCCGACAATGAAGGCAGGAATTCCAACTTCCAAGTACAACTGGAACGCACCATATCCTCGTTTTATTTCAAACCATTCAAGTCGGGTGCGTATGTGTCGTTGGTCAGATCCAAGTCAAGTTGCTGAACAATACAAGCATACGATTATGGTAAAATAATCTAAATAAATCAATGGACTCGAGCCTTGTCGTCTAACGTGTAGAGGCCCACATGCTAACAATATAGCTACTTGCTAAGTAGCAATGCTAACTGATTCGCTAGATCAACAGTCACATTTCGCCCCCTTTTTACAAAAAAAAGCAACACTAATATGAACTACGTGCGGACTATGTGCAGTACAAGTATAGTTTGTAACTGATGTCGTAGTGCCAAACACTCAAAGGATAAAAGCAAGTAACTTTACCAACTAGTAGTCCGTTCGGTCAATTTCACAGGACAGCTTCCGGCTTTCGATATCCTAAATAAAGCAGTCTGAGTCTGCGCAGCGGCTCAGCATGCTGGGAAATGTAGTCCAGTAAGCGCAAGAACTACAAAATAGATTTGATGGTGCAGCTCAGCCAATCAAATTATAGATGTTTACATCAATAATTCATAACGCAATGGTCTGAAATCCACAAAGTATGTCTAGTTTGTGGTCATATTGCATTTGAGAAGTGGTTTTTCACTACATAAACATTTGCTGGTGTACAAAGTATTTGGACATATACATTTTCATGTCAATTTGAGTGTAACCACTTGTCCTTCTTATTCACACATCCCCAACACTGTAGTTTATTCAGAAGATTGATGATCGTCATCCCGGCACATGGAACACATTAGTTCCCTGCTATATTTGGTGCTAGTCGTCTCTCCCACATAACCCACAGCTGCGCTGGCAACAAAATGAGGTCCTCATTCAATATCATTAAAAAAAGGACAAACAAGGTCTCTTTGTGCCTTGGACACATTTAGTCCTTGCAAACTACTGTTGCCTGCCAACTGGGAACAGAATCAGCGACCAGGGCCTTTGAAAATGCATTTTGGCATGACAAAGGAGGGTTGTGTAGCGGTGAAAGATTGGCATCAGTTAACTCCCTCTCCTGAGACAGGCAGGGAGCAGTGAACACCTGTGGACGAGAATGGTATAATAACAACTTTGTTTCCCCAGGAAATGCATCATTTCCTGGCCAGCGTAACGCTAAACAGACTAGAGAATGAGAGAAGGTTGACGCTGGAGAAAGACAAACATTGAACATTCAGTCCATACCATACTCCTTCTTTTAACAAATCTATGTTTAAGATCATAAACAGTTCTGCCCCACACACAGTGAATTCATCCACACATCAGTCACCAAATCTTGTTTTATTTGGCATCCCCATAGGAAATTTAGCAGATCGTTATTGTAAAAATACATTATTCATATACACCTCTAGTAAAAAAAAAAAAAAAAAAAAGGAAAAAAAACTGATCTAAAAATATACAGTGAAACGTAACGGTAAAGTACAAAACAATAAGCAAGAGCAAATTGGGGAAGGGGGGGATATTTTACAAGGATATTTTAAAATGTTAACACACACCAGTCATAGCTTTTTTCTTTTTCTTCTTCTTCTTCTTCTCTGCCTTCAGTCCACATGTGGGTGGGGGGTACAGACATTAGGTACCGGACATCACATGCATGGTCCACACATCAGAACAGACAGTTCATGCACTTCACAGCCTTGCTGCCATAGTCCACACACTCGGGTCCGATGCACTGGCAGCACGCGTTGTGGAACCACCGGTACTTGGAGCCGCCCATGGACTCGCAGTAGAGTTTGCACTGGCGGATGGACACGCAGTCGTCAAAGTAGACCACGGTGCACATGTTGTCTGAAAGCGGAAGAAAGGGCAGATGGCGTGAGTCACACACACACATTCATTGTACGACATGACATGACTTTAGCAATCCCCGAAATGTGCGCACAGCGTTTTATCTGACATTAAACCGAAGCCGCATCGCTCTGTATTTTATACGTGCGTAACGACCGAGGGGCGACCACATGGTTTCGGTGGGCTTAATGAGCTCTGTGGAGAACGTGGATGTTCATGAGTGTGTATTTTTATAGCCAATAAGCATTGGGTCCTAGTGTGAGTGCCAGAACAACCCCAGGGGGAAATAAAAAGAAATGCCATCGCCGTTTCACCAACCAACATCACCGCACCGCAACTTTCAGTTAAAAGTGGAAAGTAAAAATAAAATAAAATAAAAGGGTTCCTTTTAAGCTATGCCAGCTTTTTACAGATGTGTTTGTTTGTTTGTTTAAACGCGAAGTACCTTGGGTGTCGTAGCTGGCGTGAATGCTGTTGCCGGGCAGGGAGACGTTTTGGTGCTGGTCGTCGAGCGTCTCCAGGAAGGACACCAGGTTCTCGTGGTGCGACAGCTCCTCCGCCACGGGGAAGGACACCACCATCATGTTGATGGGCGCGTCGCCCTCCGTCAGCGCGCGGAACAGAGAGGGGATGGGCCGGTGCAGCTCCTCCACGGTGCTCTTGGAGGTGGCCGGGGAGTCGCTGTAGTTCTTGGGGTTGCACATGCCTGGGGCGGAGGAGACGGACGGACGGCGTGAACACGCGGATGGGGGGCGGGAAAGAAAACTCCTCCTAATTATACATTATATACACAACCGGCGAAACAAAAGTTAGTGTTTCTATTCACGGGCTTAATTCTCACTTCCTTTCCTCATGACCTTTTCCCATCTATCCGTTTACGCCCACATGTTGTTATTTAGTGTCTTTTGAAGACGACATTTAATTACGAAGCACAGTAGCAAATCACTTGGCAAACTCTACACACCCACGTATAGGAGTTTTCGAACCCTTCCGAATGAGTCAAAGTGAATTTGAGCTAATGGGTGAATCATTGAATGGGGGACCAAGACCGACACAGGAATTGGATTACAGACCAACGGTAAAAAGCAAAAGCCAAAACAGCTGTTTCAGATGAAGCGTACACGAATCCTCCCTCCATACCCTCCCTCCTGTCCTCCCTTTCCTCTAAAAACACAAACTGTCCCCTCGCCTCACACACCCCCCCACCCCAGCCCACCACCCCCCCCCCCCATGCTCGTCTACCGGTCTGCCTCTGTTAGCCGTAACCACTCACAGACACGCACTTCAAAAGCAGAGCGTTCGGCACCGGCACCATGTTTAGAACGGAAAATTACTTAAAATGGACATGGAAGCTCGCACCGTGAAAAAACAAACTCATAAATGAGGAATATCAAGTGCCCCAAAGCTACACGCCGTGTTCAGCTGTGTTGACAGAGGGAAAGGCTCGTCCAATAGGAACTCTCCATGGCAGGGAAACATCTGCAGGCCAGCAGTGAGCGCCGTGCCGACGGTGTCATGTGCTTTTATTTGCCGGCGACCACATGAAAGAAGTTGATCTCAGCCCGCGTGTCAACATGCACAATAATATCTGCCCATCAGAGATATCTGAGCGCCCATTGGCTTGAAGGGCAGCTCAGATGAAGGGGGAACTGAGTCATTATTACGATGCTTTTCTGCTCCACAAAACGGCCGGCGCTTTGCACAGTCCCTTGTTTTTACACCCCCACTGCGCACACCGGCAAAGTGGTCAAAGTTCACGGTGAAAGGAGGCGCGTGGGGGGGGGAGCTTTTCTGGGCTCGGTTTCTTTTGATCTACTGGAGTTTTTCTGAGACTTCCTGGCTGTTTGGGTATGTGCTACAGAGCAGGGACGGACAAACCGTATTTCAATTTCCTGTGGTAACCCGACTATGAACCTGGCCTCAGTATCTGAGAAGCACGTTTGGGTCTAAAACTTTTTTTTTTTTTTTACAATGGCCTTTCCCATTCCTGTGTGGTCTTGAAGACTTTATTCACAATTACAGCAAAGTGAGGTGTGTGTGTGTGTGTGTGGGGGGGGGGCAAGGTTACTCACCCACGCAGTCACAGCACTCCTCCCATAGGGTTCCGAGACACAGCATGCACTCTTTACAGCAGGAGCAGTTTCCATCAGTGGGCCGACACTGGCACAGCTCCTGCACGCGCACACGCACACGCACACGCACACACACACACACACACACAAAACAACACATTAATGTGCTTGTCACACATGAGGACACAGGGCACAGTGTCATTTCCACTCGTGTGTTCGCAGACCTAAAAAAAGGTTGGTGGTTGTGTCATCCAACGACTCGATGCATGAGAACAAGGAACAGCTGTGGGCTTTGGTGAGAGCGGTCCGTGTCATTTCAAGTGACGTGATGGAAAGAGGAAAGAGGATAAATGGCAGGATTGGGTCGACCATATTTACAAACGCTGATTTAGGTTATTTTGCGTTTGGCACGTTGAGAGGGGCTAGATTTCACATGATGCTCCGCAAATGCGAAGCACGTTTGTTTACTGTATCCCTAAAGTGCAATTTATACTTCTGCCTATATACTTCATACCTATGGTGTAGGGTAATGCGTTGCCCCATATGGGCGGCAGTAGCTCAGGAGGCAAGATCGGTTGTCTGGCAACAGGAAGGTTGCTGGTTCGATCCCCAAGTATCGAGGTGTCCCTGAGGAAGACACCTAACCCTAACTGCTCCTGACGTGTTGGTTGTTACCTTGCGTGGTTGACACCGCCGCCGGTGTACGAATGGGTGAATGTGAGGGCAACTGTAAAGCATTAATTTTACCCTACGCCTTGCCTACACACTTACGCAGAAGTATAGAATTGCTACGACGTAGGGTACGGATGCTGAAGTATAAATTGTTGCTCTAAGGTGTGTGTGGGTGTGTGTGTTATCAACAAAAAATTTAATAAATCCATTTATCATGATTAAAACATTACAAGAGGAAAGGATGTACCAGGATGTGAACATGGGAAAGTGATTGAGAGTGGGATCTAAACAAATAATTGACACCATTTAAAACCACGGGAAACACATTGGTAAAAACTAAAGTACCCGGTTTGGCATTAATAGCAGTAACACTGGCTACGCCACGACGGCACACGACATATCTGGGAAATTTTCCGCTGCAGGTAATAGCAGGAGTTAGCATGAGCTACACTATGGGTAACACAGGAAACTATGCCATTCAACATGTCATATCAGCAACGCTGGGGCCAATAAACATGTTTTGTCTTCCCCTCGGCAGTAGTCAACATACCGGACACGGGCACGTATCATTAGGCAGACGCATCAAATGGTATGCATGGTGTCCATTAAAGTAAGCTTTTTCCCCACATCACAGAAGGATGATTGTGATAATAATATCAGCTAATTGTATCTGAAATGTGACAGGACAGTTGCGATGGTTCAGGGAGTTCAGGATGAGATAAGGTTAGGAGCCATGAGCACCTGAACCATGACAACCTTTCCTCTTGCTACCACCTCCAGTGTGGATCGGGTGCAGAGGGTGTGGCTGGTACCAAGGCAAGGCATCATGACTTTTTTATATTCCAACCTTTCGTAGAATAGACCCCAGAGAACGCTTCCGTGCCTTGTGTTTACATCATGGTAGAACCTTTGGCGAGCCACGAAGATCAACCACAACCTGAAGACGCCATCTTGGGGTTTGCCGCAATCTTTGGCACCCGGAGAAATGTCATCTACTGAGAGAATTGCTAGTGTACACTTCACAACGAATGGCACGGCAAATATATAATCGCATATTTTCCTTGTGTTTGATTGGACACACATTAAACACGACAAACCAGACAGACAGATCATCACTCTGTCATCATGACAAACAATACACCTTCAAAGACTACGTTAAAGAGGAACTACACACTGAAGAATACCAGTGAGTTTGCTGCCATCTACAGGTTAAAAACCACTCGGAAGTGGACATTCAGAAACAGTTGTTGTCGCCATAGACCACTGCTCAGTCCACCGCACCCACCGTCCAAAAGGCAATTAATCTGCAGTTGAAGCGGAAACCTAATTGTCGTGGTTTTACCGGTATAACAATAGCAGGTTATGGGAACAAAGTGTAATTTCAAGTCTACAAAAGTAGACTGCCATCATTAAAGCAGAAATCTGAATGAGACTCACTTAAAAAATTGACTTCAAAAGTTACTTCAACTACTACTGAAATACTATTTTTAGTGTGGTGGACGGCGAATGGGAAGTAAAAAGTTAATCAGGCTATTACTTCAGCGGCTGTAATATTGTAACAATATTGGGAGAGACATCAAGAAGGCTCCTCTAGCGCCATGTTCCTCAAAGTGTGGGTCGGGGACCGGTGCCGGGTCATGCAGCGGTGGCTGCTGGGCCGTGCTGAATGGAGCTTTATTATAGCTCCATGCAGCTAGGCCTCTATTATATGATTGGCTGTTTAAACCCCTGCGTCACATTGGTTCATATGTGCGCCAACACTGCCACATACTCATCGGCCCAGTCGACCACGGAACTTCCAGTCAACAAATCACACGTCGCATCACTCACAACCACAGATTGAAAACTGTCTGACACCACATCAATTTGGACAGTTAGCGCTACTGGGCCCTGGCTGAAATCAGCTTTCAAAGGCTGCTCTAGCGGACCGCTAACTTTTTGATGTGCCATAGCTGGACACAACCTCTTAGTAGTCCAACCAAAAACAATACATTAGATCCCGCAGACAGAAAACGGCGTCTATTTTCTGTAGCCAAATAGGAACGTAACAAGGCTATCGTTCAAATGATTCCCACTTTCCAATTCAACCAACTAAGTTGTAAATTAATCTAAACGGAATAGCCTCGCTCAACTTTTAACTCCACACCAAATGTTTAACAAAAGAGCCTCTCTGGAGATGCAGCTCGGGCAAGTATCAAAGAAGCCAGCGTGGAACCAAAGGACAGAACACACACACATTCCTCCACCAAACTGAAACCAGGTCTGGCTGCCTTTGTTGGGGGGCAAAGAAAGTGTAAGGGCCTGCTGTGGACTTACTTACACACACACACACACACACACACACACACACACACACACACACACACACACACACACACACACACACACACACACACACACACACACACACACACACACACACACACACACACACACACACACACACACACACACACACACACACACCACATTCCACAAAGTCAAGGTCACTACAACAAGAGCGAGAGAGAGAGAGACAGAGAGAGAGAGAGACAGACCAAGAGAGAGACAGACTGAGAGAGAGAGACCAAGAGAAAGCGAGAGACAAAGAGCGGGAGAGAGAGGGAGAAGCTGGAAGGAGAAAGAGAGAGGGAGGGAGGGGTGGGGGAGCAGTGGGGTGGGGTGGGTGGGGGTGAAACACCTGGCCAACAGAAAGAACATGGCCGCTTCCCACACACATTTTTTATTCCCCTCCACCACCGGCTGCCTTGTTAGAGAGGTTTTGTTTTAAAAGGTTCTCTGCAGTGCTGCTGCTCCGCTGGCTCACTGCTCTCCTCCTCACAAAGCCTCTCCTAAACATAAACAGTGTCTGGAGCGTGATAAAAGAGCAGGGCCGTGACTCAGTCATGACTGATGACATGACTGCACACAACCACACACACAGTTCACTTAATCACAAGTCTCTCTCTCTCTCTCTCTCTCTCTCTCTCTCTCTCTGAGGTAATCCAATGAGCAACCGTAACCTCTTCAAGGTGGAAAATTACACCAATAAGAAGATCTCACTGCTGTTACCCGCGAGGGGAAAACTATACTCTGCTCAAGTAGGCCAAACGCCAAGGGGTGTAACACGACATGGACGACTTTACTGTAGGCTATACATCACTTGTGAGAGTGATTTGCGTCGCGTCATTGAAAAAAGTTTGATCGTAACTGCAGTAGCGTGATTACATCACCATAAATGTGCAAACTAATTGCCCCACCACATTGCAGTCTAAATATCCCCCCCACCTCCCTAAGTGTGAAGCACGCTGGGTATTGTAGTGTGAACGCCCGGCGGTCGTCTCTCCCCGGCCGCCGCTAACGGAGATGGATGAGGTTTCAGTGGGAACCGCACGACAAGAAAGCCTTGTTACGCTCGCATACTCCACAAGTGGTGGCTCTCCGAAACGGGAATCACAGCCATCACTCATGGCTGTATGTATACGCAGGGGGCGCGCATGTGTGTGTGTGTATATGTGTGTGTGAATGAGGCAGTGTAGTGTATGTACTTCAGTGTTCGCGCGCGTGTGTGTGTGTGTGTGTGTGTGTGTGTGTGTGTGAATGAGGCAGAGTAGTGTATGTACTTGAGTGTGCGTGTGAGAGAGACACAAAGTGAGTGTGTGTGAGTGAGAGAGTTTGTGTGTGTGTGGGGATGGGGAATGGGGGGGTGCCTGGAGAGTGAGGCGTGTGCTGCCTTGTCCCACAGAGCGCTGGTGGTGGTGGTGGTGTGCTAGTTGGAAAGTGCGGCCCCACCCTGCTACAGAGGCGGGGTCTGGACTAAACTGTCTGGGCTGGAGGCCGGCCTGGCAGCCCAGACACTAGTTGAGCTAGACTGTGCTTTGTGTCTCTCACACACACACACACACACACACACACACACACACACACACACACACACACACACACACACACACACACACACACACACACACACACACACACACACACACACACACCTCGTCATGACCCTATCCCAGCCCCCCGCCCCCCTCCCTCCATCCATCCCACCCCAGGGATTTGGTGAATCCAGACAAATGTGTTGAGGCGGCAGCCGAGCGCACGCAGCGGCGGGGGTCCCCGGAGACGACGCGTCCCACTAATCACCGGCAGCGCCCAGCGACAGCCACGGGGGCCGGGGGGCTGGAGGAGGGGCCCATCCCCTCTCTGACAGCTAACGAGCCGGTGCCGCTGAGGTCAGACTATTGGCATGGTGCCATCCAAAAATTAGGAACAAGAAAGAAAAAGAGGAAGAAAACACACACACACACACACACACACACACACACACACACACACACACACACACACACACACACACACACACACACACACACACACACACACACACACACACACACACACACACACACACACACACACACACACAGTTTGAGTGTAGCCGTGTGCGACGGCCGGAACCTCAAAGTCAAAGTCAACAGAAAGAATACATGCGATGCGAGTGCCTGTGAAATTCCAACAACTTTATAAAATAAAAGCATTGGTTTACGATTCTCTGGATTTCAAATGTTTATTTAACCTAAAATAGAGCCCTCCCGTATAAATAACTCTCAATTTTGGAGGAGCCAGTTTATTTAGAGACCACATCCAAATTCAGCTATCATAACATCGTGGAGAGCCAGCCAGGTTTAGAGCGAGTCAGGCCTAAACAGACATGGAGGGGGCATACAGACCCGCGGTAATGACTGGCGCTGGGCAGCTAAGCTAATACAAGGTCACAAGACAAACACGACATAAAACACACACACACACACACACACACACACACACACACACACACACACACACACACACACACACACACACACACACACACACACACACACACACACACACACACACACACACACACACACACACACACACAGAGGAAAATCGAAGGTGAAGTTGACAATGTGCAGGCGTAGACGCCAGCACTTTGTAATAGGTCTCAATTTGAAGCAGTGAAGCAGTTTTTTCCGACCGCCTTTAAACAGCGAGGCGGAATGGATGCCTGGCCGACTACAAGTCCCAGTAAAACAGCGGGGGGGGGGGGGGGGGTGACGGTCTCGCCTGGCGGCCCCTCAGAGCACCCCGCCGCGTATCCGGGAAAACAGCACGGCTTGAAGGATGGGGAGGTGGAGGAGTTAGCTGTGTTGACACAGAGACTAATCCTCCCCTTCAGAAATGGGAATGAACATGACCACCGGCCATTCCGGAAACAGACAATTTGGTATGAAATTGAGTTTTTTTATATATATATATATATATATATATATATATATATATAAAAAGGTACACACACATTTTTTAATTGGGAGGATATACTGTAAGTAGCCAATATGGGAGTAAATGCTCTCAACTGATTGTTTTTCTCATGTTGAGTAAATACATTCCAGGAGAAGGAGTAACTCTGCGCTGGTTCGTGAGAGCAATGTAACATTTAGAAGTTAAGACTTTCAAATAATAGGATTCCTCCACAAGTCTTGGGTGGGAGGGAGCAGTTAGATTGGATTTAGATGCCTTTATACGGTTGCCAATTTCGCTCAAGCTCCACTTGCACACACCTTCTTCTGGGGAAAAACTCTGTGTAGTAAAGCTGCTGCAAAATCATGGACCAAAGTAAAAGAGTAAAAAACACACTTTGGAGACTTTTCTCAATAGCATCGGTGCACATAATGTTTTTGCTTGTCCCAAAAGGATCCTGAGCAGATCTAAACAGCGACGGTATATTGCGAAATGTGGATCAGACAACATAATGAGATCACTTTGCATTCGCACAAAGGGAGCGGAGACAACTCAAAGCGATCTTATCTGATGATTTAAGGAGCACTAAATAATCTGGTGCTTTCCGTAGGCCTACATGTATACATACACACTCCAGACAGTCGATTCAGAAATTGTCGAAAAAGACTGCAACAAAACAACTCCTGAAAACTTTTCTCCCTACTTATCAAAAGAATGTATCTGCATTCTTCAGCACCAAAAGACATTTCTTTTTTTTTACTTTGTTCCCATGTCCAGATCTCCTCCAACTTGGACTCTGGCCTACTCCCCCTCCCTCCTCCCTCCAGCGACTACTGTTGATATGCTTTGATCGTTTCCCTCACACTGAAAACAGCACTGCGGAAATAGAAAGAAGAAACCAGGAGCCCCATAAATGTTGGTAAGACTTGATAATAACAAGACAATGATGATGATAAGAGAAGAGATGAGATCACGTTCCTGGAGAAGCTCATGAGTGGAGCGCCGTCTTTAAGCAATAACACCACCCTCAACGTTAATGTGACGGGGGTATAAAAATAAGACGCACAACTGTTTGGTTATGGGGTCTATAAACAGAGACCTGAGCTGCTGGGTCGGCCAACAGCAACAACTGTCCTCTGGGTCCCCACTAGGCCTCTATGTGCCAAGACTGGAGGAGGCTGCACATGGCTGACACATTGTGTTATTTATACATCTGAAATAAGCTCGATAGCTACTCCCTATATAGTGCATAACATGCTATGAAGTGCAGTAAGACATTGTCTTACTTTATTTGGATTGTTACATGTTCCATGTCAGTACTTGTCATGTTGTTTTATTGTCCAAATCATCTTATTGTCTCACAAATCAATCTTGGTACCTAAATCATTTTGCTATCTAAATTATCTTATTGTCTAAATCATCTTAATATCCAAATCACCTTGCTGTATAAATCACCCTATTGTTTAAATCATCTTATCGTGCACTGCAATCCAATTGTCCCCTGGGGACAAGATGTACTACGAGTTAAATCATTTTATGAAAAGTTGTAATAACTTTTTGCATTTGAATTTGACATTTGAGTTTGAAATTAAACTGGAACATGCAAATTGACTTAGTGCCCCAAGTACTACAGATAAAGCTAGGGTGGGATCTTATAGATTTCTACACAGGAAATCATGCAGTTTATGCATGACAGATATAAGGAAGGCAGTATGATGCAGGAGACTGCGGGATCGACCAAGGTAAACACTATCAGAGTAGAAGAGAGAGAGCCGAGAAGAGAGAGAGCCGAGAGGGAAAGTGACAATCAGCTCTCGTCAACACACAGGTAGTTCTCAGTGATGTCATGAAGGAAATACTGTCCCGCAAATACGACCCACGTCTCTGTCATGTCTGTGGAGTTTAGACATTGTGTAGTCCTATGTATATATCGCTTTAAATGCTACTGCTGTGAAATTGCATTACTGCTCAGACAAGGCAGATAAACAATTATTAGAAATGGACAAGCCAATCCCATCCTGGTATATTTCAGTATTTCTGGAAAACAAGAGTATCCGTTTGTTATGTGTAGGGTAAACCCCCCCCTGCTGTGTGTGTGTGTGTGTGTGTGTGTGTGTGTGTGTGTGTGTGTGTGTGTGTGTGTGTGTGTGTGAGACATGATTGTTGTGCAAATCCGGCACTTAACACAACATCCAAGGAGTGTTAACACAAAGCCAATAACATCACTACACTACACTACATGCGACTACACATCGATATGTTGCTGTCTCCTTCAACAAATGTACTCTTTGTAAGTCGCTTTGGATAAAAGTGTCTGCCAAATGCCCTCAATGTAAATGTACACAACAACAACAACAACAATATACTAAAGTACAACCACTGCAGTCGGCCACCCACACACACCCTCTCTTTCTCACCTGGATCAGGCACTTGCTGACGTCGCTGGCGCACAGGGCCTTGTTGCAGCCGCTGGCCGGGGTGGGCAGGGAGGCCAGGAGGCAGAGGAGCACAGCCAGCGAGGCCGGGAGGAGGAGCTGCGTGCTGGGCCTCATCTCCAAGGCTACTGGGACACAGCACTGGGGCTACTGGGGCACAGACACCTACAGGGAGGACGGGATGGAGAAAGAGAGTGGGAGTTGAGAGAGAGAGATGGGTGGGAGGAGGGCAAGGGAGGCAAGGGGAAGCAAAGAACATGGATTCGGGTGAGCTAAGAATGGCACGGGTGGTGGTGGTGGTGGTGGGCGGCAGTGGTTGTGGTTGGGGTTGGGATTGGGGTGGTGAGGGGTGCTGGTGGTCGGGGGTGGTTGTGATGTGGGCGGGGTGGTGAGCGAGGTGATGGAGTGGGGGGTGGTGGTGGTGGTGTGGTGTGGTTTGTTGGGGAGGACGGGGTCAAAGGAGCTTGTGGTTGTTTGGATTCAAATAAACAATATCTGTCACCAGTGGAATTCCAGACACGGGATGGTTGAGTGGATCTCCGCTGAATGATATATTAAGTGGAGAGCTTAACTCGCACCAATGGGTGGTGGTGGGTGGGGGGGGGGGGGGGGGTGTGCTGGGACCATGATACACATCATCCCAGTGGATGGAAATGTAAATACGAGCCTTTATGCAGTCATGCGTTTCCCAGGCCGGTCTCTGTCGGAGAGGTGATCCCGATCAGCAGCATCTTCTCAAGGCACGTCTCGTCATGCACTGGCGGTACGCTGTCATCTTACTACTGTATTTATATTCGCCTTTTCTAACAATCATTGGATTTTGTTGTTGTTGTTATTGTTTCGTTTATTTACGAACCAATTATTTCTTTGAGTAAGTTATGGTTTTACTGTTCTCGGGGTTCTTTTGTTGTTTTGTTGTTGTTTTCCCCGCACCGCATGGATCTGAGCGATTTTACTTTTATTCCCCACATGGACTAAAGTTTGTATTTACGCATAAATATGATCCAACTGACGCCGATCATAACAATCTGGCTACTTGATCATAGTGAGTGATCCTTGTATTTCCAATCATGATCCAACTTAACGCCGATCATAATAATCTGGTGGTAAGTTGATGATCATTATTGTCCTGTGATCAGCACGGCATCGTGTCGCCCACTTGTTGCTCACTCACCGCTAAACATCCCGCAGAGAAGAAGAAGAAGAAGAAGAAGAAGACATGTGAGCTCCATTAGCTCCTTTCTCAGCTTCTTCTACTTCTTCCTCCAAACTCTGATCGATTTTCTCTCGCACGGGTAGTCGGGCGAGGAGATCGATATGCAAAAGTGAATAAAATCAAAACTTACCACAACAAAGCGATTATGATGGTGATGATGACGATGGTCTCGGAAACCGTCCTCGGAAACGATCTCTCCTTTCCTTTCCTTTCCTCTTCCCCCCCCCGTCTGAACGTGTCCACTTCCCGGCGTGGAGTGGTGAGAGTGCCGCCGCGGTGTCCGCAGCGCGTCCGCAGGGCGTCAGTCTCTCCGCAGCCTTAAAGGCGAACGGACCATTTTTTTCCCCACGTCCAACAACAATGTGGTGGTGGTGGTGGTGGTGGCGGCGCTGGGAGAGTCGCCGCGTCTAAACTACAAACCCGGACGAGATAACCAGAGATAAGTGAAGAGATGAGAGATCGATCTCATCTCCAGCGCCATAAATACCAGCAGCACAGACTGGACGGCTGCCGTCGCTTCCCGCGTAAAATGTAACGTCTCCACGTCTCTCTTCTTCTTCCACACGATCCCCCACACGTAGGTCGGTTTGACCCACGCTTTACAAATAGAACGTGGCTACAATCTATTCTTTTATTTATTTATTTTTTTTCACACGCAAATTCCTCAGTAAACCTCCCAGCTAGACGCCGGTCTCATCAGGGGTCCTGTGAATGGGGGGGGGGGGGGCGTGTGAGGTGTGAAAGGCGGACTCGGAAGCTGTGAAGATGAACCCCCGTCCCCCGCTGAGGTGTGGAACCATCGGATACACACACACACACACACACACAAAGCTTCCCTTTATTAAAATATTCTTTGTGCTACAGAATGAGACAGGCGGTTATCAAATCTAGCGCATCATGGAAGTTAAGTCATTTGATTAGTTTCACTCGTATACTGCAATAACTTCGTAATAACGTCTCCATAAGTCGCATGTATTCTAACTGCACAGCGCCATCTTCTGGCTAAAACAGCTATAAACAATAAAGAGTCAAACTCGGATTTCACAACCAATAAAATTTATTCAATTATATATTACAAATATGTACATGTCTTGTAACAAGTAAATATTAAAATAGACATTTTTAGAACTATCGTTCAAAAAGGCATTATGTTGAAAAAATAGGATTTGTTGTGATCTCACATTGAAACTGTAAAAGTATGTTTCTATTCCTCGGAAGCCACAACAAACTTTCTTTTCGTTCTTTTTTTTTTTTAATGTGCGCAAGACACCAGGGACAACACAAGGAATCGAGGCTGCAGAGAGTGTGACATAAAACACAACGGCACAAAAATGAAAGCTGCAACACTTCAGTATAAACTCACTATTTAGTCTACAGTACAGCTTTTGAGGAAGAGCTCTAACAACGCAACGCATGCACAGCACTGTAATAAGCAGAGGTGGACAAAGTAAAAAAATAGAACTCCAAGAGCGGTGGTGGTTCAGAACTCAAGGGATGAAGGAAGCAAAGGAAGAAGAAGAAAACGACAACAGAAGCCCGACAGCACATGCGTAAGGGTCCGGACGACAACAAGGAGAAGAGGACACTCCATATAAAAAAAGACAACTTTGGTCCATTGAAACATGAGACAGAACAAAGTTTTACAATCAAAATATCTATTACCTTTTTTGTTTTGCGTGGTTTCTTTTACAAGTTTAAAACAATAATTACATGGCTATTTACAAATGCACAATCTGTATGTATAAAATAAGTTAAGAAAATTAAGAGCAGTCTGTACACAACGTATGAACACCTAAGTTTGTGAAATGAACCGACGCAAAACCAAAAGATTAGAAATCTTTTAGTCGTAAGTGAGCCTGCTTGGTGGAGAGCAGTAGCAGGCAGACATCGATGCACACTCCGTGTCAAGAAAACCCAAAGTCTACCGAAATATAGCACAGCCTCACCCAGGGTAGCCCGGCCTAGCATAGCATAGCATGGCCAAACCAAGCATAGCACGGCCCAACCTAGCATAGCAAAGCATGGCACAATCTAGCGTCGCAAAGCTGGCTCAGCATAGCATAGCAAGCTAGCATCATGGCCCAGCCTTTGGACTGGGGGTTCCTGGGCTACATTTTAAAAGCCATGGGACCTCCATGGAAGGCCTCATTGGGGCAGGGGGGGTCACCGTAATGTCATGTCCTGCATCCTGTACAAATAGCTGCGCCCCCCCCCCCCCACTCTGTCAGAGCATGCTTATTATCATCTTTTTCTCAATTGATCGTAATTTGTTTACGTCTTAAGTGCTCTCTGGCATAAATGCCCGTGACCATTAAGTGCTCGGCTTGTCTGTTCTCCCCCATCTGACCCCACCCCCCACTCTTCCTATCTGCTGGAGAGAGAGAGAGAGCGTGCGAGAGAGAGGAGTCATATGGGCGTGAGGTCGAAGTCGTCGTTGACCTCCACCAGGGGGATGTAGAACTCGGGGATCTCGAAGATGCTGGTGCACTTGTAGGTGGCGGGCTCCAGCTCCTGCAGCTTCAGCTGCCACTCCAGCCGCTGCACCGCGTTCAGCGCCGCCGCCTCATGCTGCTGCCGCATCAGCAGGCATGTCTGGACCACAACAACCACAACCATATTCAACATAATGTCTTAAGCAATGACTGTTTCTGAGGAGACTAACATGACATTTCTCTAATGGCCACCAGGTGGTTTTGCAGCAGTTGATGGGGGGATGCCATGTTATCCATGAGATACAAAGCCAATACATCTTTTTCCTGAGTTCAGTTATATCAGTGGCGAGTATGTATTTGGATAATTATATTTAATTCAAAGTATTAAGGATTGAAAATGTTTTTACTTTTGTCCTGCCTGCCCTCAATGTGTAAAACTGGATCTTTCCACTGCTGGTTGTCTCAGATAACGGTGCACCGGCGTGACACAGCACACGATCATCTCACCTTTAGTTTGTCGAACTTGTCGTCGACATCTTGCAGCCAGGACATGAACTGCCGGGCGTTGAATCGATCTCTGACCGAGGTTTTGCCGTCGTCGGTCTATAACACACAGGAAATAAAAGACATGAAACCGAAATAAAAGACATGAAAAAGGACAAATAATTAATTAATTAGGATGTGCATGTACCAACTTCAAAATGACGTGTTGGTGTGCAGCCAGAGGCCATGATGGAGCATTTTATTTATAACTCTTAAAGAGGTGGTGTTTCAAAGAGTGAAGGTGCTTCTCCTCTTACAGTAGCACATGGTGTGTGTTAAGTGGGGTGAGTGTGCATCCGTGGCTGGGCCTCGCCACTTCCTCCACTCATATTGGGGTGCATTCCAACGCATGCATTTCGCTTGAGAATATTGAGCTGCACCTTTACCATAGACAGTATGTAAAGAACACTTAAACTATTGAAGTGCCCATCTACAGCTCCAACAGGTTGATGCTGACGGGCTGCTACTTGCCTGGACGTCTTGAGGCATATTGTACACTTCTGCATCCAGTAGAACGGTACAGGCACTGAATGGGAGCGTCTGGTTGGCTAGTGTTCTGGCTGCTCGGTAATGGACTCTTAAAACCTCCTGTTCGTTGGAAACTATCAGTTTTTCCTGTGAGACAACGGAGAAAGAAGTTCAGTCAATCACCATGAAGCGTAAACGCTTAAAAAAAAAACACGGGTTGTATCATTATTTCGATGAACATTGACTTCACATCTTGGATGTTGCAAACTTTTTTTTTCTCGTGATATTGGCTTTTTTTTGGTCTTTTACGGCTGTGTTTGGCATGCAGCACGACCAGCCGCATAGACTCAAATACAGCCGGGTATTTCTCATTCAGTGCCGAAAGGAATTCTGGAATCGCGGCTATGGAAGCAGACACTATTATACCACCAGCGATTCTGAAGGAAGGCTGTGGAATGCATCCTAGAACCAGGACTGTTGGGGTGAGGAAGAGGGGAAGTGCGACAGAGGCAGTGAGACAACAGCTGCGCTGTATACCCCTGCCCTCTACTATGCTCACTAACCTATAGTTCTTAAGGAATAAAATGGATGAACGGACAGCAAGCGCAAAGTTTCTATCGGATCACAGAAACACTTGCATCTTCGCTCTCACTGAGACCTAGCTCAAAGTACAGGACTCCACTCCAACTCCGATCTTGAAATCGAAGGCTTTGGGCAGCCCTTGAGATGCCATGACCTGATGGTTTGGTCACCTCCGTGAGAAAAAAAATGTGCTTTGAAAAATCTCTGCCACAAAGTCACTGGCCTAAATGTAAATGATCTGAGACACCTGTACCAAGTAAGAGCCACCCAGAAGGCTCAGGTCATCTTATTAGACTCCCAGCACCCGTTACACAGAATTTTATTTGCTCCCCACAAGCCAGAGATTTTAACAACTTGGGAGGTAAGACCAATAGATACAAGAGATCATTAATCCCATCAGTAATTGCCTTTTTAAATAAAAAATGGGTTTGAGCTTGGGTTTCATGGCTTAATAGTATGACAATTGGCAATGACAATTAGCAACATTGGTGCTAGCTGTGTTCGTATGTATGTATGTATGTATGTATGTATGTATGTATGTATGTATGCATGCATGTGCAGTATGTGTATATTGTATGTACATTTGCATGGTTTCTGTTTTTGTATGACTATTATAGACTGCCGTCTGTGAGCCAAATTGCCCCTCGGCGACATTAAAGCTTTCTACTACATTGTCTGAAATGTTTTGAAAAAGAACGTTTAAGTCTTGACAGAAAAGGAATACAAGCTCCGTTGCACTGTGAAACTGGAACAAACTGGAAGATTAACGCATGAAGCAGCAAACTGCCGACAGAAAGTGATGCGTCATAAGATCCTGAGCAAAACATTACCCTTTCAATGCTGTGCTGAAGGCGTAGCTTCATCCGCATAACCTCTTGCTGTTTAAACATCTCTTTCAGCTGCTCTGGTAACGACGGAGGTGGAGTTATCTGGAAAAAGGCATAACATTTATAACTGCAACTGTTATCTTTAAAGCTAATTTGCGCCGTTTTAAGAATTGCTAAAAACAAATGTAAACACTAATCTTGTCGTGGTCCAAACTCACCATAGGAATACAGAGCTTGCTGAGCGGGTTCCCGTCCAGAAGGTAGGAGCCATTAAAGGTGACGTATTCGTCATAGTACTGCGGCGGCTGGGGCGTGACGCTGCACAGCACCTTGCGCTTCTCCTCGATCTTCTTGCGAATGTGCAGGTACTCGTAGTAGGGATTGGCCCGCTCCGTCTGGTAGGGCTCTATCTGCTCCAGCTTCACAGAGTCCACGATGGCCGCCAGCGACTGCTGCTGGACCTTCTCCTTCCCCGGGTGCGGGGCTGGCGGAGCACCACCCTGGGAGGGCGACGCCTTGAGCATCTTCCTCTTGCGAGGGTGGGGCACAGGGGCGTCCGGGTCATCGTCCTGGGAGCGGACCTTGGACTTTGTGCCGGAGCTGTCAGAGTCTCCTGACTGAGGGGAGGAGCACCCCGAGGTGCTGGCACTGATGTCGACAGGCCCCGTGAGCTGGCAGGTGCCCTGCTCCCCCGAGCCCGAGGACTCCTGCATTTCCTCAAACAGAGGAGGAGCCTCCGTCCGCTCGGGGCCCGACTCAGTCCTCTCTTCTGGAGCAGTGTCTGGAGCAGGGCTGACTTCGGCATAGGAACCCTCCGCCACATACGCAGGTCTGGTCTCCACACCCCCATTATTGTTGATGTCATCGTTTGGCTCCGTGCAAGCCTCCTCAGCCTTGTGTTCAGGAGTCACGCAGCGGGACACCGGGGTCGAGGACGTTGCCGAGCTGTGCTCCAGTTTCTCATTTGGCGCCATGTCCAGCGGATCAGCTGCGATGTCGGGGGAAGTTCTTGATTTCTTGCAGGGCTGCTCGTGCACATTCGACTCCTCGAGAGCACATCTGGCTTCCGCGTTTATTTTACTCAAGGCCAGCAATGGCTCTTCTGCCTCAAAGCTAGGAATGTTGGTGAAAACTGGGGGCACTGGGCTGGCTGACCCTTCCCTTCTAAAGGGGTCCCAAGCACCCTCCTCACAGTCTTGTCCAGCTCTCTCAGCAGTGTTCGTGGCAGTTTCAGGCTGTTTCTCTTCGTGGTCGCAGCTCATAGACATGAGTGATTCAGACGGCTGTGAGCTTTCCGTGGCGGTGAAGGGAACAGGTTCTCTCTGAGGGCAGGGCCAGGTCACCGCCTCCTGTGCGCTTATGGAAGCAGCCAAATCGGCAGTGATTGCCGAGGAGGAGGCCGCCGTGGTCGAGTCAAGTGTCGAGCCTCGGTTTCCGCTCTCCCCCTCTGCACTGGCCATCTCCATGGGCCAATAGGAGTCTCTTGAAGCCGGCGCTTCAGAGGAAGATGGGACCCTCTGCTCCGTGGCTCTTGATGGAGTTCCACAAACCGAGGAGACGTTTGACTCAGAGTTTAATAGCTCCTTGTCTGAAGTGTCTTTGTGCGATGCCGGTGACACCGGAAAATACTCGGGTCTCGTCTCACCCCGTTCCGTGTCAGGGTCACCCTCCATCTTATTGCTGGCGTGTTGCAGTAGGGTGTTGGCATCGTTCAAGCCCTCTTCTGGATCTGCCGGGGGCTCAGTGGTGGCCCTGATCTCCGTTGCTCTGGGCTCAGCTGCTTTGGGCTCGTCCACAGGTTGAACCAGCAGAGGGGCATTTGCCAGGGCATCGCTGTCTTTCCCTTCGCTGGACAGCAGGTTGGCGTCCTCGTCGAGAATAGCCCTGAGGTAAGGAGTCTCATGTCTGTTGGACAGCGGTGACCAGCTGCTGTGGGGCACATCTGGAAGATTGTTGCAGTCTTTGTCGTGGACCGACGGTGACTTGGTGGCCTGCAGCACTGCCAGGGAAGACTGGAGCAGAGGGGGTTGGGAGTCCGACGCTTCAGGTTTGACATCCGAGTCGTACTCCGCGGGCCTGGGGGTCAGTGCCGCCGCCTGACAAGAGTCCTCCGAGCTAGCGACGGAAACCATGGAGACAGATCTTGACATGACACCGGAGCGCTCGCCATCGGGCCGTGGTGACCGGCTCAGGCCGGCATCCACGCTCCCCATGACCTTTGCTGCACTGAGGGAACACAAGGTGTTTGCGTCCAGGGACAGTGTCCGTGAACCGGTGCCGTCCTTGAGGGGTCGGTCACGGCTTTGGCCATCAGCAGCCTCAGAGCTTTTTGACCTGAGAAGCTCTTTACTCAGGCAGGTCTCCATCTTCGTGGCCTTGTCTTTGCCCTTGGACTTGGTGGAGTCTGCTGCAGACGGCCGCTGCCTCAGCCTCTCACGCTCCTTTTGCTTGATCTTCTCCAAGTGCTTGCGGTGCCACTGCTCGATCTCCTGGTCCTTCAGGCTGAGCATGCGCTCGAAGCTGGTCTGCATCAGGTCATCGTTCACCAGCCTTTTCTCCTTGGGCCGGGTGTCGCGGGATGCTGGCGAGGCCTTGGACTTGACCCGCTCGCTGTCAGCGTCGTTAGGCTTGGCCCGGCCGAGCTTGTTCTGCTGCGAGCGCTCTCGATGTCGGTCCTTGTCCCGGTGCCTGTCAGAGTCCCTTTCTCTGTCTCGGCGGTCCCGGTCCTTCTCCGGCGTTCGGGTGACCTCCTCCTTTGGTTTGAGCGAGGCTGACTTGGAGCCATCGGAGCCGTAACTCCTCTTCTCCTCGAGCAGGGACTTCAGGTTGGAGCCCGAGCAGAGGGCGCCGTCCTTCATTTTGTCCCTCTTTTTTCTGTCGCAGTCCTTCTCCTTGGAGCGGTCGGATCTACTGTGCTCAGAGGGCTTTTCTGTCTGCTTCCCCTTCTTATCGGTGCTGGTCCTATCTTTCTCGCGGTGCTCCCCGCCGTTGTAGTCACGGTCCTGCCTCTCCCGTTCGCTGCGCTTCTCAGAGTTCCTCTCTTTGTTTTTCCTGCTCTCCTCGTGCTTCTTTGTGGTGGACAGAGACCTCAGCTTTTCATTCTCCCTCTCTTTGTGGCTTTTATCCCCGGGCGAGTGGGAGGAACTGGCAGTGCTCTTCTCTTTTTCCTTCCAGCGGTCCACTGCAGAGTTCTGCGGCTCGGCCCTGTCAGAGTGCTCCGCCTTGATCTTTTTCTCCGGGTGCCTTTTGTCCGTCCGTTCGGCCTCCCTGTCCTTGGTGGACGGCCTCTTGTCGCTCCGGTCCCGCGCGCCTCTCTCCGAGGGCTGCTCTGGCTGGTCTTGATCAGCTGCAGACCCGCTCATCACGGCCCTCTCCTCCAGCTCCTCCTTTGGACCAACGGAGCTCTGTTGAGGAGGCTCGGCCGGGAACCGCCCCGAGATGTGGCGCCTCTGCCCGCTCGTCGCGATCACTCCACTTCCCGTCCTTCCCCTTCTCCTCCTTGCGCTCTTTCTTCACAGACTTCTCCTTCTCATCCCGGGACCTCTTCTCCTGCCTGCCGAGTGCTTGTCCTTGGCTACCCTCTCCTCCTTGGCTGGAGAGCCGTCCGTGGTTTTCTGCAGCAGGCAGCCGTCGCCCTCCCCCTTCGATGCCGGTGGTGACGACTCATCCGCCTCGTCGCTTTTTGAAAAAAGTTCTCTTTCCAGAACTCTCGGTCAAACTCTAGATTCCTGTGGCCATCCTTCCTGGCCTCCTTCTGCCTGTGCGGCTCCGCTCCGCCTCGTAGTCCCGCCGGTGGTTCTTCCTTCTCCTTGTGTTTCAGCTTGTGCTTCTTCACCACCTTGCCGTCCGTGTCCGTCTTGCGCAGTGCGCCGGTCGGCCCGTTCCAAGCTGTTCCCCAGGCTTGCCGTCCCTATATGGGCTGCGGCTGCCAGTCATCCCCAGCGTCGGCTCCAGCAGGTGCAGGCTCCTTCTGCTGATGCTTGCTCTTCTCCTTGTGCTTGCAGCCCTTGGTGCTGGAGCCTCTGTGCAGTAGTCTGCGTCAGTGTAGTGGTTGTACTTGACAGCGTCGGGGGCCGTCGCACACGGCTCGTCTTTGCGTTGCTCCTGCTTCAGGGCGTGGCCAGCTTGTCCAACAGGCAGGCCGTGGTTGAGCTTGGGGGACTTGATGGAGACAGGGTGGAAGAGGTGGACCGATGAGTCATCCTTGGGCTGAAGGACATCTTGAAGGAGTCCTCATCCCCGCGGCCCCTCTCGGCACTCTCCGTTGCAAGCAGCCACGGAGAGACAGCAGTCCTGGCTGTTTTCCTTGCCGTCCTCCTGGTTCTCCTTGTTCTTGCTCTGCCCCTTGCTCTTCCTCTTCACCTTGCCTTCTGCTCGCCACCGCCGTCCTTCTGGTCCTCACTGGCTCCGCCTTGAAGGCATCCGCCACACTCTGGGAGCATGACGGAGAGCCCCTCCGTTCCACGGGGGCCGACAGGAGGCCGTCCGCCTCGTCACTGGAAGAGTCCGTGCTGCAGTGCAGGATGCGCATGGTAGACTTCAGCTTCTTGGACCTGGAGGAGGAAGAGGAGGTGGAGGAGGAGGGAGGGGGGTCCGTCTTGGCGCCCGGCTTCCCCGACGCGTGGTTCCGGTCCTCCTTCTCCCGCTGATCTCTCCTGTTGTAGTGGTGCCTGTCATTCAGCGTCTCCTCCTCTTCCTTTTCCTCCTTGTCGCCATCGTCATCCTCCTCCTCCTTGAACTCGTACTCGTCCAGACCCGACATGGAGGGCGAGGCCTTCATGGTGGACGGCTTGCCTTCAGAGTCCTTCTCGGGGTCTGAGTCTTCCATGTTGTTGTCGCCTGCGCTCGACAGGTTCACCGACGGCGGGTCCTCTGAATCTGGAATATTAGAAAAGGAAAACAGAACTAGATTAGTATATCACCAAAGTAGCATCCAATGAATCTGAACAGTAAAATTACATTGGCCATTTCAGAGTATAACTTTCCATGAAAAACTGTGATGGCATATAATAAAAAACCTGTTTGTATCAGCCCATTTTAGCAATCATAAAATTTGCCTCAACCATCCGCACAAGCTGAACTTTGTGAGCCTAGCTACTTGACCAACAAAGACAGACCGGTCCCTGCCAGCACATGTGTTGCAATCATGTGTGCTTGAAACTTGTTCCATTAAACTAGCAACTATGAATTGCTTGAAACTTTTCTATTCAAATTGGTACCGTCAGCGATATATTGTCATTTCACTCTTTTGACAAATGTACTTATTGTAAGTCGCTTTCGACTTTCACCTGCCAAATACCCCAAATCAAAATGTAAATGTGTTAATCAGAAATAGCTAGTCTTCGTTTGATTATCTAGCTAGGAAATATATATCTTTTATAAAAAAATAATAATAATAAATAAATAAACTAATTTAATATATTGTTCCACCTTCTTTAACTCCTAGGTGTTCCTGATGACATAACACAGTGTGTTCAGGTCTGGTGGGGGCAGCTGTACCTGAGGAGCTGTCCTCCTGGTCGGACAGGGGCAGCTCCCCCTTCAGCAGCCGCTCCACCTCCTGGGAGTCTGCCACGTCCACGGGCCGCTCCCCGCGCTTGTTGGCCTGGAAGGCATTACCGCCATGGCGCAAGAGCAGCTTCACAATCTGCAGCAAGAACAAGAAAGACAAAGACACACACACACACAATTTAGAAGAAATGTGGTTGCTTTTGTAGCACCGCAGCAGAGGAGTAACACTGTTAATGAGAAGACTGTCATAATAGACGTCTTTCCAAAATATGAATCTGTGTACTTTTCCACGGCTAGAGCTGCATATGGGTTCTGTGTGTGAACGTCTTGCAAGGTTCCTAATGCTCATAATCAACAGCCGAGTGCTTACGTCTTTGTGTCCACTGCTGGAGGCGTCGTGGAGGGGAGCGTCGTCGTCCAGCCCCTGGGTGTTTACCTCAGCGCCCGCACCTATCAGGACCTTCGCCACGTCGTAGTAACCCAGGTTACAGGCCTCGTGTAGCGGGGTCCATCCTGGGGAAGCCATTAGCGTGGGTTAGCAGTGAGCATTTTTTCCAAACATGGAACAGCATGACTTATTCGTGGAACGTTGCATTGTAAACTGAATGAAATTGGAAATAAAACACGGTGGCATAATGTCTGGCGCGACAACGGCCAGCATTTATCCCATTCATACATACGAGAAACATCCTGTCGTCAAAATAAAAGCACACGAGTATTCATCCCATTCATACATAGGGAGAAACGCCCTTTGTCAAAATAAAAACGTACCAGTATTTATCCCACTCATAAATAGGACTAGAAATGCCCTTTGTCAAAATAAAAGCATACCAGCGAAGTCCTTGACGTTGACGTCAGCCCCCAGGCTGATGAGCTCCTTGACATGCTTGGTGTCCCCGCGGATGGCGGCGAGGTGCAGCGTGGTCTCCCCGCGCTCGTTCCTCTTGTTCACCTTGTCCTTCTGCTTGGACGCGCTGCGGCTCGCCACCCTCTTCTGCACGGGGGTCACCTGGGACGGGTGGCTGGGCGTCGAGTCTGGAGGGCCGGCACACAGACGGGGGAAGATGAGAGTCAACACTAAGCGTGAGCAACCACCCTGTGATGCATGCAGGCTTTTCATGAAGTGACATCACAAGTGGGAGTGTCCACCTAGATGTATGCCGACTAGATCAGTTTGTCAGTTTTACAGTCCTCCCGGTAGGTTGGCAGTCTGATCTAGTCAGCATACATCTAGGTGGACACTCCCACTTGTGATGTCACTATGTGACAATGACAATCTTCGGTCACTAGGGCCACTTTAACCAATCAATGTTGTCATCCACTTTTAATTATTTGTCATGTGTACGCTTGGCTGTATTGCTAATATTTGGACAATGCAAAAATAAATCCTAAAATAAATAAATAAAACACAGGGACCATATTCCCCCGACTGCAGTCTCCATCACTGTGACTCATCACAGTGGTACATTTAGTGATGACCATCTTTGAGAGATGTTGCGGTAAAGAGGGGAGGGGGTGGAGTGGTGCCGGGGCAGCCGTCCAGACCTGGACTGTTGGCCGTCATCTGCATGAGGAGAGCCATCTGCTTGCGTTCGGACAGCGGGTACCCAAACAACAGGTTGTTGGACGCCTGGGACTTCTTGCCCCCGGACTCCTTCTTCACCTTCTTCTTGTCGGGGCCATCTTTATCTGCGGACACAGCCAGGGACATGGCGGGGTTGGGGGGGGATTACAGCGGTCAGACGAGGGACGGTGTATAAGGTGTTGTAAAGGGGGGAGGGGAGGGGGGCAGTGTAGGGCGGGGTTAAACAGTGGTGACACCATCTAATTCTGCCTCTCCTTGTATCTGCATTAGAGAAACAGATGACAAGCATGAGGTTGTAGGAGAGGGAATAAACAGGAAAATAAAATAAAAAGGAAATAAAACAAAAAAAACTGAAAGCCAGCTTCTGTGCATTCGATGCTACGAGGCAGACCCCTCCCCCCACCTCTCACCATCAGTCCGTTAACCAGCCGCACATGCATGATGTGCGCCTACAGGGGCGCATGCAGGACAATGTAAAAGAAAAGGCAGAAATCACACACGTGCATGTGTGCCTGTGCAGTGCATTCGCAAAACGTGACACTAGCCAAAGAGAATGGGTTTGGTGCGGGGAAAGAACAATTGGCATTTAAACGGGTGTGTTCAGGAAGGGGGGGTGGGGTTCAAATCTCAGGCTCCAACCGGAGAGGGGGCGGGGTTACCTGCGTATATCCTGCAGGGAGGCACTAATCTCTCTGCCCAGGCCTCACTCGACTGCCCTGGGTCTGAGTCATCTACAGCGCAAAAACATGGAGGGGTGGAGGGAAAGCACTGCGTTAACGCAAGCACTCTCTCTCTCTCGTCTTCTAATGGTCACCACACACACACACACGCGCGCACGCACAGTCAGACACACAGCAGAGCACACGCACACGGTGTCATGGCAACGGCAGCATTGGGGGTATGAGAGAAGTGGGGTGATAGTTGCAGCAGTGCGTCTGCTCTTCCTGGAGCTGTTCAGACATACAAATCCTCTCCTCGTGGAGCCTGAGGTAAAAGACTGAGCAGCCTCCTCTGCCAGATATACGTGTCATACATCACAGCTCCAGTACAAGCCTTTTCTTCTTAACCTGTTCCAACTTAAGTCTATGATTTGTCTTATAAATGACATCCCTGGTCAGTACTGGTTTTGAATTGAAATTCAGCAGACAAGGTGAACAATAGAATGATCTCACTATCTCATTATTTTCAGGGCTCCAGACATCTTCTACTGGTGGCACTGTGCCACTAACATTATAATTTGGTGGCACCCCAACAAATTTGGTCACACCCTTTTCTTCACGAAGTATTGGCATGTCCTTTGACACGCACCATCCATCTGTGTACATTCATTTGAAAAGATGAACTCACTTGAAGTAAATTAGTTAATGTTTTTATTGCACAGGTAGTCTATCTTTTTTTTTAACCGCCAGTGCATTGACATCTCTGTACTCACAGATCAAATCTATGTGCTCCTCCTCCCATCAAAAGTCCTCTTGAATCCTCTCAATATGACAGAGTACAGAAAACCCAATTTCTCAGCTCTGCCAGAAGAGGTTCTGGCAAAATCCAGGAGCAGCCAAGAGGCTTCTAGACTTTACATTTTTAGGGGTTTTTTCAGACCAGCCCATACATTTAAAAACGTCCAACAAAACACACAGCCATACACCGAGATGCTTCCCTAGGAAGCCTAGGAAGGTACTGCTACCGTCTCTGAGGAACAAGGTAAATACCATCACTTAGCATTTCTTTTATAACCTCAGTGCTGCTTAGAGCAATTACAGCAGCACATCATGTCCCAGGATAAAGAGATGGTAGGGCTATGCCACCGCAATGGAGACTTTCAGGCACCAACCTATAACATTTCACAGTGATTTGTAAACAGACAAACCAGCAACAGCAATGGATTACTTTACCACTAGAACAGGCTACTCTTGTCAAAAACAACTTTGTTGATATGTCGATGCTCATCCCAATGGGGTCATTGTCTAGAAGCAAAAAAAAAAAAAAAACTACTTCAGAAATTTTCCACAAGCACTGCAAAACATGTCTACAATGAGCCACAGGGGGGCACTGTAGAGACTCGGCTAGGAGCCAGGAACTGTCAGACTAGCTGGGGAGAGGAGCATGTATCACCCACAACAGCAGCAGCAGCAGCGGCAGCGGCAGCAGCAGCAGCAGCAGCGGCGGCAGCAGAGGGTTCTTTGGGTTTACCTGTGTCCGACTCACGCTCGTCCGTGCGTGCCGGGCTGGCGGTGAAGGAGAGCTTACGCTTCATGGAAGACTTGGCTTTCCCCTCCTTCCCCAGGAGCTCACTCCGGTCCAGCTTCGGAGTCTTGGTGAACGGGGACAGCTTGTCTTTGCTCTGCCAACAGAAAGCGGACTCAGGATGACAAAACAAATGTCAAATTCAGACAAACGTCTGGTGACCCTGTGTGTGTGCGTGTGCGTGTGTGTGTGTACCTTCTTGCCCGCCTGCTTGTCCACCATGGCTCCATCTCGGTCGCTGCCAGGCTTGGCCATGGTGCAGCTGCTGACTAGCTATGGGGGCTATGGCACGGTGGGCTCATCATGCACCTGCAGACACACAAGGGCCGTCAAGTTAAGAACAAAACAAAATTAACCAAAACTTCCAGCTCAAAACCTTGGTGCGCATCACAGCACCATCCATCACCAACAATTATATTAAAACACAGAATAAGACCTAGATTGGAATCTAGAGACGCGTGTTCTACTACGTGAAACTGCACTCAACGGCCCATATCATGTGCGACCCGTGTTACACTACAGCTCTGCGGGAACCGAGTCGGACTTGAGTTTCAAGAGAGGATCCGAAAGACTTCCTCCACACAGCACTTACTCGTCATATTGTTTTGCTTTTTGAAGCAAAGCAAAAAAAAAAAAAAGAGACCACAATGTCAACTAAATCAGCCCTATTTTGAAATGTTACATAGTGGTGCAGAGCTGTGGCAAGAAGGTCCTGGGATCGATTCCCGCCTGGGGCGCTATTGACTGTGGGGTGCCCAGGTGGGTGATCTCCCGGCCTTTCTGTGTGGAGTTTGCATGTTCTCCCCGTGCTCCGCGGGGCCTCCTTACGGAGTAAAAGAACCCCAAAACATGTGAAGATCGCCTCTCCTTTCCACATCCCTGACCAAGATGTGGACGTAAAACCTGGAGCTGTTGGTCCCCGGGCGCCATCAGAATGGCTGCCCACTGCTCCTGGCTGCCCCTGGAGGGGCAGCAGGATGGGTTAAATGCAGAGGACGCATTTCCACGGGCCACCCTCCCTGCATGCACGCGTGTGTGTTTGGTGGCCGCCACTTCCCGCTGTGTGACCAATATGTGTGGATTAATAAAGATCTTCTTCACTATGAGGCTACATTGTTTGGGAGAACCCCGCTATTATGTTTAAGATCATAGAAGACATATTTATGCTTTTAAAAAAACCCTTGTTAATTGTGTAAGGACTTTTAAATTGCTAAATAAAAAGGCAGACAGGGTGATGCAGGGCCCCCGACGCGATCGGCCTTCTAGCCCTCTCCTGTGGACGTAGCATGTACAACAGGAGCCGCCATGTACATTGATGTATTTGATGATTTTTTTATTTCATGCATATTTTGTGATAGTCATAGATATACAGTATATCCGAATCGCTGTTATGTTATGGGATACAACATTAAAATCCCCAGGACAGACAGACGGACACCCATAGCAAAGCGCAGCGCGGTCACACTAGCGGAGCAGAGCCCTTCCTCTCTGGGTTTTGAAATAAAGAGCAATTCGGAGCATTACACACTAGGGATGCAAAAAATGCCAAATGTCAGAGAGTACTCCTTTTTGTAAGTCAGTTGTAATCTCCATTTTGTACACCCACCAGAGTTCGACCGTCACAGATTTTGACCTGCTTTTTACTGTGGTAGGACAAGTCTCCTCATGAAGTAGTAGTCGTCTTGGAATAATTATTTTCTCTATTCGATGATTACTTTCATTACATGGTATATGTTAATCTTCTCTATATCATGTTTTATTTGGTTATGATCACAACCTGTGATTGTTCTAATTAGAGTGGACTCGGGGCTCACTAGTAATCTTTTCAGAAGCATCAGCTGCCGTTGAGATGTCTGATTTGTTTTAATACAGCACCACAGCAGCGCAATGCCGCTATACATTTCACTTTCAGTTTTTTGTCGGGCCATTGTAAAACATGTCAAATACATGGGGAGCTCAGTGCATACCATGACCAGCTACTAAACGTTGCCCATCTAACCCATATTATACAGCCTCTCAACAACGCGACGCAAGTCTTTTGACTATTTAATGATATATCATTGTCCAAAACTTTGTCAAAATACATAATACATCATTGTTTTGCAAGCTGGTGGAATAGTGACTGCAAAGCGATTTGATTCCCATGCATTTCTTTTTTTATGCTCGCGCCCACCATACTGCACCTGAATGATACAAACAAAAAAGCTAAGCAGAGACATCTGTACCAGTCAACTGCTACCACGAGGCACTCACATCAGCAACGAGGCACTGCATTTTGTTGTGCATTGAAATAAATGTATTTTCCCATCTATAAAGAGAATGACAAGCAACGGAAAATGGGAGAGAAAATGTCGAAGTGGCAGCACAGTCAATCCCTAGCTTTAAAGACTCCCCTATCAGAAAGTAAGTAATAGGATCTTCCACACAGCCACATCACCCCCATCTGGAACAGCTCATCGTCAGAATGACACAGCACCTCTGATGTGAGCTATGCAGCGAGATGAAGGTAAAGGTTCATATACTTGTATGCCGTCGATGCTGCCGTGTATTGTGGGTGGGCAACAACGAAGAGCTACAACATTTGACAGTTGGGGAGAAGTAATACAGCCGGTTAATATAAATGGTGGTGACCAGGTCAACTGAAGTTCATGAAGTTCATTTAAAGCAATAAGCCTGCCTCTTCACTAGGACTAGTGTTGCCTACTTCTTATTAGGCTCAGAGTCTTGGCAAACACCTTTCTGCAGAGCTGCAAAGAACACATTTTAAATGCCTAATCCGACAGAGTGCAGTCAATTAATCAAACAATTTCTGCACCAAGCATCCAATGGAAAATGGGCAGAGAGCATGAGCACCTAGTCTTATTCCAGTTGTTGCACGCATTATTTTAATACACTATATGGCAATAAAAGAAAAATAATGGTGCTCAAAAGGCAGGAGTGAGGAAAACTTTGATTTCAATACTTCTTTTCCATCGCAGGACTCGGGGAAAGGCTATTTGAGAATATAACACTTCCTCCTCCCCAGCCAGCTTGCATACCATCTCTGGGGTAGATGACGCCAGGCTTAATCTGACCGGGAGAAGTGACAGGGCAGCCCTCAGTGCTTCAGTGAGAAGGCCACGGAGAGGCCCGCCGTGAGTCAGCAGGAAAGCCAAATATATATATATATATATATATATATATCAGAGACGGTATTTAAAATCGGGGACAGTCAAGTGTACAAGTGTGACACAAATATGTCAGTCTTTACCAAAGCACAACAAATAAGCATGAGCTCTGGCGTTAATCCATAACAATCATGAGGCCGACGAGAAGCCTTCGTTGTCCCATGTTAATAAGAAGCAAAAGTGTAATGGTGCGGGTGTATTGAACTGAAAATATGCGATGAAACTCGACATCTGTGTGGAAAACGGCAAGACTATAATTACAGAGGTATTTGAGTAGTCGCCACTCGGGCGGTGCCTCTGCACTCCAGCTAACCTTGTCCAAATCAGGCCGTCGTCTCAGAATTTGCCGCACAATTGGCAATGATGGACTGGGCGGGCCTCACATGCTTCATGCAGTGGCAATGCAGTGTGACCATAGTCACCCTTACCATCAATTATTTTCATCTTATAATATGTATAGGAACAATTCTGGTATTAACATGACACAATAAGAGTCCCAATTCCTAAAGTGATTTAAAAAAGGTATTGGCTTTGCGATGAAAGGGAGTTTAGGGTCAGCAATGGCATCGCAAATCAAATGAGGCAAGCTGGCAGTCGCTGGGAGATTTGGGAATGTCTAGCAGCAGGGGGGGTGACTTGTAGATGCACACAAACATCGGGACGGCCACATTAACAACTCCGTCTGCCCATCCAAAGCAGTGTAAATAATTCACAGTGCAACAAGGGGATGCGCCTCGATCTCCTAGATCACAGGGACCATGTGCCTGTCCTGTATTTTAGAAGATCCCATTCGTAGTGGATACGGAGACAAGACAATGGTCCAAAATGTGGACGACGTTCAAGAGTTTGAAGTAAATCTTATGGATGAACTTCCTCCATTATGAATGATGTGACTGAGGATGAGCACTGGTGAATTCAAGTGCGTCCCGGCAGACAAGTCTAAAAGAGCAATGTGGATGTATATAAAACGTGTTCCTGTTCCTCCATGTTTAATCGGGCATCCTGGCTGATAACACCCACCCCGGCCATCTGTGGGCGGAGCATGGAGCCCCTGAAAGGAGAGTGGCGTACCACTACACGTGTCCTGGGCCAAGAACCTGGTATGGTGGTGGCGTTGCTTGTGTGAGTGAGTAAGCATGCAAGCAGCCGCACACACATATACACGCACGCAGGGTGGGACGGAGAGGAAGAGGTGCTAAGAATAGCAGCCAGCCTGACACACATCCCAGAAGACACTCCAGGAACTGTAGCTTGCTACGGCTCAAGACACAACACATTTCATACATTAATAAGTGTTCAAAAATCAAAATACCATCATCAATATCATCAAAATACATGCATTTCTAGCATAAGGCAATCAAATACATGACTGGTCATTTATGACATCACAAGCTTGTCGACACTACACACTTCTCTCAGGGCCACCGATCATACACAATGTCTTTGTGTCTGAACAACAAAGTATTGCTTATCTCCAATGTAATGTAATGTTATTTTATTATTTAATTGTTTTGCCATTGATTAATTGTACAAATGAGTGAGTGAAGGTGAACTCGGAACAAGTCAAGAGTCTCTTGCGAAAGCCAGTGAGCAACTCTGCCGTCCTGGCATCGGCCGGGAGCTTGTTATGCCACTATGGTGGCCAAAACAGAGGAGAGTTGTGGCTCAGCGGAACAACTTTTGATTGCCCTTAGCGACGGTGGTACCAGCCGGCCAGCATTTATACCTGTAACCCAAACATCTATAATACTAATAGAGGTAAATGTTTTCCCTATGATTTTGTCCAGCAGTGGTGCTGAGGTGCACAATATTGATGCGTGCATGCACAGTGCAGGTTTTAGTGTGATCACCAATTTTAGTACAAATGGCCTCATAGTCTGGTATAACAACAATACCACATAGGAAATAGCATTAGAGCACACCATGTGCATGAGCCAAATTTGTTTGGCATCAATGTTAGCACAAATACAGTTTTCTGTCTGCAGTTTGTAGCCATCCCATTGTTGGGATCTTCTGAGCACCAGACTAGAAGGTCGAAGCTTACAGGAAATTATAAAACCTAATACAGCACACAATACCACAGACTACGGCTCATACAGAGTCAAACACACGTCATCAGGCCTTGAATAAAATGAACCCCCAATAACAAGTAGTTTTTACCATTATGTTACGGGGTGATTAATATCACGAGATTCATTGGATGTGATTTCATCTTGGGTAGTTATGAGCTTAAATTGGCACAGGGCCGTTGCTGAAATCGTTTGTGCGAACCTGGAGTTTTTAAAAAGCAGAGCGTGGCCACAGCGGAGCAGCGCTTTACAAAAGGGAAGGCGAGCGGGTTGTGTAATGCGCTCAAGGAGACTAGGCTGCGACACTAAACAGCAGATCACGTGCTCACAGCCCTGCGCACTGTCAGGCTAAATGACGGGGAGGGGAAGGGAGGCGAGAGACGGGTGGAGGGGGTTGCTTTCAGCTGCGCTGTCTACTCCCCCCTCCTCCTCCAGCGCAACCCACCCCCCCTAATGAGGAGCAGGACAAAGCCAGGAGCCAAGGTCTGATTCCTGAGACAGCAGGAGAGGGGGGCACGGAGACAATAATACCCAGCGGCGTAGCCGAGCCATCTTCTAGATCGCCACATTCTCCCACACACGGCTGCAAGAGCATGCATGTCACGTTCATGCAATGTGCCAGGAACTGTCTACACCGATTATTTTCCTGTGGGCAAATGCTGGAGGGGGGGGGGCTCTTATGCCAGAGCATGTGGTCAATAATCCTTCAGTAACAGCATGGAGTCCGTGGAGGAAACAATAGTAGTAAGGATGACCAATCAGCTGGGTTCATCGTGGCATCGCAGAGAACACAAGGACTTCTTGCCACCTCTCAACCATCCACTATCTTCCCTTGCTCACAAGCCGTCCGACCAGCCACCTTGCTTTGGCCTGGGCTTCCATCTAAAAATCAAAAAGCACATTTCCTTCTGCTGCGGTGTGCAGAAGGAAACCCAACAACTAATTAGGTGATCCTATTTCTTTCTGAAGTCATCCATGTTAAGCAACAATGTGGAAGATGTGTGTGTAAACAAGGCAGAGTGGATTGTTGCTTTAGGTTTTAGTTTCAATATTCTAATGGCCAGGAAAGACTGGGAAAACAAAAGAAACATGACGGGCCTATCAAGTCAGTTTAAATGCAATTTAGAAAAATAAAAAGATCCACTCCGTAGCAAACCAATGTTTCCCTTATCCGGTGTAGATACGATCTGCCCACCATAACATTGTCACACTCGCACACACCAAAATACACTTCTCCTTGCAGATTCCCTGCCCATTATAGAAATGTCAGGCCATGATGCAATAAAGCCTTCCTTTGCAGATGCCAAAACACATAACAGGGAGTGACAGCGGAGTACTCGGGGCATCTGTTCCCCTCGCGCTGGCGTGACCTCCAGACAGACTGGAGCACACCCCCATGCAACTAGCATGTCTGGCCCGTGTGCCCGTCAGTCGCCGGGAAGCATAAACAAACCAAGCCATTTGGCAAGAGTGGTATTGCTGGCGGTTCAAAGCGCCACGTCTCCTACACCAGGCTCCTCCATTAAAAAACACACACACACACACACACACACACACACACACACACACAATGAACATGAGGTACACATGAACACAGACACATACTTCAAGAGAAACAACATTTGTTTTTGACCGGACACCAATTTGTAGACGGCTTGTTTATTAGTGGCCAAAGGTTACGTCGACCCACCACACTGCATTCACTAGCTTAATTCATGTTAATCCCAAGCATTAGGCCCTTTTAAGAGCCAGACATAATGCACTTTAATGTGTGCTAAATGTGTATTCTTACATAAGTGCTGTTGCCTGGTCTCATCCATCACATAAAACTGAAAAACCCTGTAAAAAAATAAAAACCCAGTGCTTCCCCCCCCAGTATTCATGCAAGGAGCCACAGATAGGGTTAACAACAGCAGCCAAATCCTCTGGCTCTATCAGGGCCGTGACACATTGCAGCGCCCAAGTTAAGCTAGCCCAGAAGATGATGGAGAGAGAGCGAGGGACTGTGAGAACCTTAAGAAGTCCACCGCCACCCGCTTCGAATGTAGGTTAATGATCCAACATCCCAAGCACTGGATGAGAACAATGGAGTCTTTACTGGCGCTTATGGGATACAAAGGGGAGGGGAGGGAGTGGGAAGCCATGGAAGGGGGTGGGGATTGGAGCAAAGGTTAGGACCTAGGCGTTTGTCTACTTCTACACACCACTGGCCTCGGATTACAAACCACTGTGAACAGCATGACCGGCAAAACACTAGGTCCTCATTACAAAGCAGAAAGCGGCCCATATATCATATAGAAACTGCAACACTTACAGACTGCCTAGCCACAAAAAATAAATTAATTTGTTCAATTGAAAACACAAGTTCACCCAAGTTAAATTAAAACCCAGGACAAAGCCTGGAGAGTCGAGCTGTGTACCACTTCAGGGTTGTTACCCACTCAAGGGTTGCTGTAGTTGTTGCAACCCACCAAGGGGTGGTTGTTGTTATTGTAACCCCCCACAAGGTGGTTACCAACTACAGGGTTGTTACCAACTAGTGTCCCCAAACATATCAGGTTTCTGTGGTAACTACTAGCTGCACTCAATGTGAAGTTCACAAGTAAAACTGGGAAGTTGTGCCATTCAAGACTTGACTTGCTCCCTCTCCACCTGTCACTGCTCATCAAGAGTGGGCGGACACACACACACACACACACACACACACACACACACACACACACACACACACACACACACACACACACACACACACACACACACACACACAATGTAATAGAGTAGACTGATTAGACAAACCTGATACCTGTCATGGGACAAAAACAAACCCTTTTATTAGGGGATAATTTAGAGAAGAAATCGGGACCCATGAAGACTGCTGAAAGACTACAGCTGAAAACACCTCAAGTCGTGTTGGAGAACATCATTGGCTCTGCAAGACATGAGTACAGTCATTTAAGAAGAAACAAATCCAAAAAGTAAACAGGAAATGGCCCCTCTGCCATCAGTAAATTCGGACCGAACCAAGAATGCAGAAGTGCAGCCTATTGTCCACGGTTTTCTCCCTTTTCATTAAATCAACAGCATTTCTCCAAGCTGCTCATTCACAAAAAGTGACTTCAAGGTCTCATTAATAAATCACACACCGAGCACACTTAACTCACTTCGCTCGTAACATTCAGCAGCAGCAGCAGGGGCCCAGATAACTGCCATTCAAAATAACAATGTGCAGATGGAAGGTTATCATGAATTCAAACGGGAGCAGACAGAAAAGGCAAGATGCCTTTGTCCGCATACGTGTGCCTGACGCTAAACATGACGTTCAGCCTAAATGTCATGAGTCCATTATGATAAATTATACAGTAAAATATTATGTTATACGAGAGAGAGCGCGAGAGCACATTCGGCTGCACATTGGAAATGACACCAGTCATGTGGTGTAAGGCTCCTCCCCCCCTACACCCACCCTCAACTGAACAAAAAGACATGTGCCTCATCTACACATACACTGGCCAACTGCTGATGCTTTACAGATCCATTCACAGCTAAAATGCATGAAACATGACTTTAATAATAATATTGATGAGATTTATAAACGTATTAGACATTTACAAAATAGAAAATAGAAAATACTGGGGTTTTTTAGCGAAAGATACATGGTACAATGGATTTTTAACATTACACCCCTTGTAATATCATCATCAGTACATCAGTCTACTTTGAATATATATTTCACGGCAGTATTGATATGGTCATTTTATACAACTATGATATAGCTTTCTAGTGGAAAATCGCACAACCTTATTGCGATGCTTCACAAACTGACATGAAATGGTTAACGCAGATTGGTTTTTGCATCTCTGAAAGTAGGAAATCGTACAACATAATATTTTACTGTATAATTTATCATAATGGATTCATGACATTTAGGCTGAACACTACTGTGATGAAGCCACCAGCGGCTGAAACGATGACGAGTATAGAACACACTCGCAGCCAGAGGTACGGAAACAAGCAGCCTTCTGACTTGTATAGAGCTATGTGCTTAGGGGGCTGCACACTATTTGTTGTCAGCGCCAACACTCCACAGATGGCCTTTGTCTACTTATAGTTAACAGACAGGTCAGCAAAATAACATTACGGATTTCTGTCAAAGAATCTGATTGGTAATCCGAAGCATTTCCAAACAGGGCTTTCTTGATGATTGCTCCGAGTGCAAATCACTCTCTGCGGCTGAGTTGGGTTGTGAACTCCCTGCCATCGTTACCACATGGTTGGTGAATTATTCGCTTGTTTCAGCTGGGAATGCAAGAAATAAACAAAAAAACCCGAATGGAATACACACCCGGTCCAGACAAAGTCAACGAATAGACCTAGGCATGTACTCGATTTGTGGCCATTTTTGTTGCACACGTTGGTGCGTGATGTCCATGAGTTTCAGCCGATTTGTGCATTATTATTGTAAAACTTGTTGAACACAGGGGCATTCCACCTACCCAGGCCACCCACTAAACTTTGGCAAACAAAACTATTTTAGCGTCAATATGCAATGGCTGACGATGGCTTTAGTTTGGACCATTAATTATATATCCTGCTTCAAACGTTGCCAAATACATCAACATAATGTAAAAATGTCTTATAATCTTATTACAATAATAGGATGTCAAATACCAAGATCTTACTTATAAGATGTCGGAAAAATTTGCAGCTTGACCTACATTGCATCTTCAATCAATGAAAGTGACGTTCACCGACAATCAGTGTGGCAGCACAGGCCCACGTGAGACTTTGCAACGCAGACAACAGCGGTAGTGCTTTGTTTTTTCACAATCAAATGTCTATCAATTGAAATATTTTAAATCAAATTTAGAATATGTTTTGACAGCCCCATATAGGATATGGTGTTTAAAATGCTGGTTTGGTACTAATGTGCAATCCATCAATGGCTTGATTTTCTTTGTTGATGTAAACAAATCCAAGTCCGACGAGTCCAGGGCTGCACAATACCAACCTCAAATTGAATCTGGGGTAGAAACTGATGAGGACCCAAAAACGTCACCTTTTTGGCCTGAAAACTGGGCACTTTTCTAAATCAGGTTATATTTTGCTATAGGTGCTCCACCCAACAAAGCCCGTCAGTGATATTCAGACCCATTTATATATATTATTAGGATCTCCAAAAAAAAAAACTGCCTTCATATTTACTCGTGTCTAATAAGAGCAGCATTGAGCTTTCTAATTTGAAAACAACTAACCAACCAACTAACCAACTTCATCCATCAAGTCAAAGGGTACATGTATAGTTTATGGTCCATATATTGTATATATATACACACTATATGGCCAAAAGTCAGTAGACACCTGACCATCACACCTATATGAGCTTGTTGGACATCCCATTCTAAATCCATGGGCATTAATATGGAGTTGGACACCACTTCTGGGAAGGCTTTCCACAAGATTTTGGAGTGAGTTTGTGGGAATTTTTGCCCATTCAGCCAAAAGAGCATTTGTCAGGCACTGATGTTGGATGAGAAGGCCTGGCTCGCAAACTGCGTTCTAATTCCTCCCAAAGGTCTTCAATGGGGTTGAGGTCAGGGCTCTGTGCAGGCCAATCGAGTTCCTCCACACCAAACATGTCTAACCATGTCTTTATGGACCTTGCTTTATGCACAGGGCCACAGTCATGCTGGAACAGCAAAGGGCCTTCCCCAAACTGTTGCCACAAAGTTGGAAGCGCCGAATTGGCTAAGATGTCTTCATATCCTGTAGCATTAAGCATACCCTTCACTGGAACTAAGGGGCTTAGCCCAAACCCTGAGAAACAGCCCCAGACCATTATCCCTCCACCACCAAACTTTACAGTAGGTACTATGCATTCCGGAAGGTAACGTTCTCCTGGCATCCGCCAAACCCAGATTCGTCCATCAGACTGCCAGATAGTGAAGCGTGATTAATCACTCCAAAGAACACATTTCCACTGCTCCAGAGTCCAGTTGCGGCGTGCTTTACACCGCTCCAACCGACGCTTTGCATTGTGCATGGTGATGTGAGGCTTGTGTGCAGCTGATGGGCCATGGAAACCCATTCCATGAAGCTCCCGACACACAGTTCTTGTGCTGATGGTGCTTCCAGAGGCTGTTTGGTACGCGCACTCGTCGGCCCCGCTCTGTGAGTTTGCGTGGTCTACCGCTTCGTGGCCGAGCTGTTGTTGCTCCTAGGCGCTTCCACTTCACAATATTAGCACTTACGGTTGACCGGGGCACATCTAGTCGGGCAGAAATTTCACGAACTGACTTGTGGTAAAGATGGCATCCTATGACAGTGCCGCGTTCAAAGTCACTGAGCTCTTTACGAAACATTCAGAATTGTAAATGTTCGTCTGGAGATTTCATGGCTATGTGCTTGATGTTATGCACCTGTTAACAATGGGTGTGGCTGAAACACCTGAACTCAATAATTAGTAGGGGTGTCCACTGATTTTTGGCCATAGTGTATATATAATACACAAAATATGATATCCAGCATTATCATTTCTGAAGGAGTAATTTACAGTGTTGTACAGGCTTTTACCAATGGTACATGTAGCAGGCCTAATGTAGTGCATGATGGTGCCAGCACACTGGTATATGACAACATGGGTGGAGAGTGGGGTTCTCCTTCTTGGGATTAAGGGATTAAACGGTGTGTGAGGAGAAGAGCGGAAAGCACGCCTACCCAGAGGATTTCACCCTCAGACAACTTGGATGAATATACAGCTACGTAAATTACCCATTGTGAAATTAAAATTGCGGATTTCGCAGAAGGGCGACAGGTTGGCACCCCTCTTGAACAGACTACTGTAGGTCTTCAATGCCCATGCAATGCATACCCATTGTGGGTGAGGTGTCCCCACCCACCCACACACACATATCAGAAAGATCTACATCAGGCTGTGTAAAGTCATAACAGCAAAACGTTATGGGGGGGGGTTTCCCCAGAAGATGAAGATCTAATGTGGTCATGCGTCTTGAAGCATGAAAAAGAGGAACTTGTAGCATGACGCAGTCTAATAAACTGTCACAAGTAGAGCCTCATTAACAGCAACCACAATTCAGGGTGTGTGTGAGAGATTGTAATGGTGGTATGAGATGCTGCTCATTTTACCAAGGCAGACAAAACCCTGTCACACTGTCAAAAAGAAAAACAGATGAGTAGCACGCCTGCACAGAGCCATGCTAGCCTAAACATATCGCTGCCTGATCCTCTTGTCAAAAAAGGTTAAGTACAAAAGATGCCAAAAGACAAAAGAGGAAACCCTTATTATTCCTGCATAAGAAGGGATGCACAGTCATTGAGGATGAGCTTTTAGAATGTAGCTCAGCCCCTGATTTGACAAACCTGTATACCATGTGAAGTAAAATAGTTGTCAGAAAGAATTTAAATGTAATATGACAAAATAAGCCATTTGCCAATTGTGAGCATGACCGTGCACATGCATAGAATAATCCTGTCGTATGCATTTATCATTTACAGCACCCCAAATATTATATCAGTAAATCCACACTTTATGTGCGGCAGACTTCCCTAGTTGTCCAAAAAGAGAGCAAAGCAAGCCAGAGCTCTCCAGTGGCTTTGATCATCCAAACCACCTTTTCTCAGAACATCTGTGTTAAGCCGTTGCAAGGCAGATTTCAGTTTGGGAGGCTACCAGCATAAGCCAGGCTTGTTTACATGCCCTGGTTTGCAATCACCAAACCAAGCAGTTAACAGATGAAGACTGTCAGTGAGCGCGGGGCGATATGGCAAAATAAAAGAATAATGAATAGGGCTGGGTATCGTTTAAAATTTTTCGATACCGGTACCCGAGTTTCAATACGGGTGCCAAAACGATACTTTTTTCGATACCCATGTGTAAATAAAAGCACATTTCATAAAGCAATTGCCGGAACATGTTTTTACTGTAATACAAGTCTTTTTACATTAGTTTTTCCCAAATAGAAAGAGTCCAAGTGTCATTCATTTCAAGTATGAAATATTTATTGCTCCTTTTTCACTCAGACAATTTCTAAACTAGGCCGTGTTTCCCATACATTGATTTATTTGTGGCGGCCCACGACAGAATGAAAACTGAGCTTTAATGATCCCACCCCCCTCTACGTTCACCAGATTATGCCTTATAGTTTTAACTTGAAAATGTCTAACATTTTCACACACAGAGAAAGAAGCTCTCAAATTGCACCAGATTGATGCATTTTAAGTTTAAAATGTCCACATTTTTAACTTACTCTATCCATGTTGAGGAAGCAGTCTGTTCCCCGTTAACGTTACCGCTATTAGTAACGTTAGTAGTCGGTGTTTGCTTTTTCATGCAGTCAAACACAGTGCAGCTCTCTTGTCTCAGGTTAATGCCGTGCGAGATTACATGCTTCATTAAATAAGTGTTGCTACCCGCTCCAGCTATGGTCTGATCACAAATATTTCATTTTGCACCGTCCCTACTTTTTACAAAATGTAACCAGAAATTGGACCGTGGTTTGGACATTTTTCCACTCTCCGCAAATGCGGACGACATCCACATGGCTCGGTGTTTACATGCGTAGTGACTAGTAACGCAAGGACGCAAATAACGGAGCCCCCCCCCCCCCCCCCCCCCGACGCGCGCCTCACGGGAGCGTAATTGCGCATCCTTGGCGCAATATCTGTGATGTCCACCAATGTCCTAAACAAAAATACGACCTTGCATACCGCCACCTAAACCAGCAGTCACGTTAGATTTTAGAACAAATATAGTTATTGGCACCGATTCTGACCTCTGCTGGTGCTCGGTAGTACCGCAGTGATTCGGTCGGTACCAAAAAAGTACCGAATTTCGATACTCAGCCCTAATAATAAATGATATATATATAATATCTATTTTGTATTTTTTTGGGTTGACATTTAACCAAATATCTCAATATTGCCACATGATTGTCAGGATGATGATTGGTGCTCAAAGATATTTACATAATGAGATTTTTTATAAATAATCAGTAATATGGATAGTTTGGGGTGGCGTGAATGCAAACACTGGTGTGAACGTGATTTGACCCAACTATAGGAAGAGAGCCACAATGCATTGTGGGTTGAATGCACACTTTTACCTACATATAATATTCATCTATAATTAACATGTAGATGTGAATTTTTATGATATTAAAATGAGTCAATCAGATGTGGTGCAATGAAAAAAGCACTCAGTCAAAATATGGTCGGACAACTAGGCCTATATAAGCAATTGCTTGTGGCACCCATAAAAATACTGACGTTTTTTAATTATTCAGTGAGTTAATGGTGTCAATAGGGTTATTTTTGATTTGTAGAAACACCAAAGCAAAGTTATGTGCAGAAAATTCCCTCAGATTTTCTGTCCAGTAGACGAGCAATACGTTCAACAGTGTGACATAAAGTTCTATTCTATTCTACATGAGTTTACACTGTTTGCCACTGTTAGCTTGACAAAGTCCAGCCTGAACGCTAACTGAACCAAATGTAAAGACAAAGTATCAACTTCACCCCTGAATCGAGCTTAGGCTACCGGACTATGGCCCGGTGTCCTCAAGATGTGTTTTTAGCGGCTATTTTCAATTCAAACCCGATAAAGTTCAGCGTTTACAGCGCCCTCTGTGTTCAGCTTTTTTTCCACTCCCATCACTTAGAGTTGAAAATAGTTCAACTTTTGGAACAGCACTGCACTCTTCAATGTCACTTCTATCTTGTCGGCCAAATAAAAATTGAGGAGGGGATGGGACATACGATGTCAACACTGTCAACAATGGCAGAGGAGAACCAAATACTGGCTGTCACGGATAACCCAGTGCTTTACGATGTTACTGAAAAGTTACCATGATCATACCAAAAAATCTAAAGCATGGAGGGATGTTGCCACATCTGTCGGGATTTCAGTTGAGTGTCTTTTTGTCACAGGTGGTAGAAATAGGCGGGATATGCTCCTGTGACATCACAACGAAGGACTGCGGAATCGCTAGAAGACGTGCTCTGCCACCGTGAAAAACGCATTCTTGTGGACACGGGGTCTATAGATGTGAAAGCACCCCAAGTGGGTAAAGGCAAATAATAGAACAGCATGGTATGTTCAGAAAATAACGACCAAAAAAAACAACACTTATGCTATATCATGACATTACGACAACAATATCTAGGCTCATATCATAATATTGATCCAATATCTATATATTGCCTAGCCCTACTGTCAGTAAATGTAGCAAGTTATTTGGTTTCATTAATTTTACAATGGATGTCCACTGCACCAAATACCAAAGAAAGTGTAATTACCACTTTAATATACCACATATCATTTAGCATACCATATGTCAATTTTCCCATTACTAGATGGACTATAATGGTGTGCCCTCTCATTGATTATTCTCGACAACACACTGATGGAATGGGTACTGAGTGTTTTGATTGGCCAGACCTTTCATTCAATCATTTTTCACATGCAATCCCCGGCAAATACATGCTATAGATACAAAAAAACCAACATGCAAACTAGTGCCACTGATCTCTCAGTAGAGGATGGGACTAGCCAAGGTGTGAACTGATGCTAGCAAAGGTGGTTTGTCAACGCCAAAATGAACAACTTGACCTAACTGATTTAACACTAATAACCCATAAATAGTTCAGAGATATATACATATATGTAGCCTACCTTGGCATGAAGGTAGGTCACGGTTCTTTCCAAATGACTCAATCACAAGTCAAGGCCAGGGCCTCTGCAAATAATCAGAAGTGTCCTACAAAATGACACGAGGAGAAGAAGCATCTTTGCATGGAGCACGAGTTAACGACTGCAATAAATGAATGATTTAGAATGATTTAGCCCATGTACGTTTCGATTCATTACAACAGTAGACACGAATTGAGCCTAAAACATTAACAGAATAGGGAACGTCATCGTGTGTCCAATTTAAAGCCGTCATGCAGATGGGTAATCCTGCCGACAAGCCAACCCTGCTTGTCACTTGTCAGTCAAGCATTACCGATCTTTTATTTGAATTATGAGGATACATGGGGCAACAAAGATAGCCCATGACTCGTGTGGCGCAAATTAGGACGTTCTGCGACGCTACAGACGGCGGGAGAATATTCCACTTATTTCACGAATGACGTTAAATGGCGATTGGTAGGATAAGGAATCGTTATTATTTTTTCGCATAGATTTGACCCTACTGCTACCTCCCGGTGAGGTTACGTGTGGGGTGGCCGCTGAGCAGACAGCCATGTAAAACACACAGCTTTTGTATCAGTAACACACACACACACACACACGCCCCCCCCCCACCCCCCCCAAGAAGGTCGCGCTACATTCCTCTCCCATGCGAAAAGCAAAAGTTAACCATTGCATCTCGTGATCAACACAGCGTATCGTGTTTTGCTTTTCCGCACGTAACCCAACGCGTGTAGCACGACGGGTTGCCACCAAATGATAAGTAGGCTTACATTTTCTTGGCGCTGTGCTGGTCACGTCTGGAGGAGCCAGCGGTATGAATTACTGGGCGCTAAAACGCTCCGCAAAAACGTAAAGCTTGTCTCTTATTGCACAGGGCGAGCACGGGGGGGAGGAGAGCCAGCGTTCGCGTTACGTCGTGGATTCACGTTCTTTAACGCCTCTTTAGTGTTGACGAACGGGGGGCGGGGGGGGCTTGCGATAAACGATCAGCACTCGGAATCACGCGAAACGACCGTTTAGCGTGTATTTCACGAGAGAACAAAACAGCCCCGAAACAAAAGCCCACTGCAGCCCCTCACTGCCCCCTCGCCATGCACCCCCTCCTCCGCCGCCGCCGCCTCCCCAGCGGCTAACGTAGCTAGCTAGCGGGTGCTTATGTGGTGCTCGGCGAGCCTCCATAGCCGACTGACTGGCGCGACTCACTTCGCTCTGCTGCTGCTGCTGCTGTCGAACATTTGGCGGCGCACATTTCAAAGTGTTTCTTTATCACGAATTTGAGCACACTTGCCACACGTTCATAAGTATAAAAAAATAAAATAAAATTAATTAAAATAGATACGTCGCATTGACGCGAAGATGACCCAAACGTGTATAACACAACACGTGGCACGAAACAAGCCCACGCAAACACACAGACACATACACACACACACACACAAACATTCCCCCTTTTTTTGGACGCAATTGACGTCAAAGTTAGCTCACTAGCGTTAGCTCGGTGGCGGTGACACTAGCCACACGGCTAACTGGGATTCCTCCTGTGACCCGAGCGCAGCAACCAAGTAACAAGACGTGTTGCTTCGTGCTTACCTTCAAAATGATTCGCGTGTTTCTCCGCCAAGTCGTTCGGATTCTACACGACACTAAACTGAACTGAACGGAATAGCGCGCAAAAAATCTAAACAAATATTCGCGTGGATGTCGGACGTGAGGCGGACCCGACGGCTGCGTGACGCTCACCGCTGCTTTGAAAACATCCCAGTCGCCCGTCGCCTCCAAGAAAAGCCAGCAAAACACGCAAGCGGCGCGCTCATTGGTCGAGCGGAGTCACGCGGTCGCTTGAGCCCCCGCGTCGAGCTTATAAGGGCTTCGTCTGCTGGACGTAGACGGGTACGTCTCACCGTTTAACTCCCGTTGTGCTTATTTGGTGTCGATATGAAAAATATAACTATACTTCCGCCGAATTACATAGGTCGTTCTTGCTGTTCAACCACCGGCACATGTAGGACGTTTCCGACTACTTTGCAGTTTAATATGTCGTTTGAACGAGACCGTATTGGGCACTTGACGTCATCTTTTCCGCTGCTCGGGCCATGTAGGGCCGTTTCGAGCATACGAAATACAAAACGTTTTTGACTTCTAATGCCATTTGTAAGTGTCTTCAATACAATGCACAGCCACGGCAAAGCAGTCTTGATAGTTAGCGTGCGTTCAGCCGGGTATTTTTGTGTTGGTGGCGCAGTGACATTTGCACCAACGGTGGACAATGTGCGCATGCGCCGCATTATATTACGTCGCAGAACGAGCTTGAACTCACAAGAGGGGGAGGAGCGTCGACGAGACACGAATACAGCACAGGGCTCGGATGGACATGACAGGCAGCGGGTTGTTGAATCCAAAATAGCAAGTACACGCCCATTGCATTGTGATGCAATACTGCTACACATGTACCATTTCGAAAAATACATGTTTAGTGCAATGCAACAATAACACACGATCAGGTAGGCAGTTAACGATTGATTGTGTGATTATAGAATAATCAAATGAGGGAGTATGGTGGAGAAATACCATATTGGTCATTTACAGGCAACTTGCCCTCATCTGCATATCATTGAGGGGACCCCTGCTGTGAACAGTCACTGGCATATTCTTAAGTCTTAATGTCATGTCCAATAATATTTCACTTCATTTATGCCAAATAGTTTTCGCCGTCGGAATATCTTATCTTGCCCACATACTTGTATATTTAACTAATTTGCATATGTTAGTTATTTTATCAATCTGTGGTTTTTGTACTGTATTGCTATGCAACCTGGCACAAGAATTTCCTTCGGGATTAATAAAGTTCTATTCTATTCAGACCGCTCAATTGGCAAGATGTTGATTAATTGACACAGTAAAGTACAGATACATTAATATTTTATTTACATATGTGAGCATAAAACATCAGTCTAGGGGATGGGTTGCTGTGGCCATCAGTGTTTAGAGGTCAGCTCTCACACCGACCCCTGGGCCTGGTGGGGGTTCAGTCAGAGACGTGAGACCACCGGCCGGCTCGCAGGAGAAACGACCATTCCTAAGAGGAAGAAACGCATTCAAAATGTCACACCAAAGAAAAGTTTACCTTTGCAAACGCTGAGCTGTAGCACAATATCCATCAATTGGAACATGTTTTTGTTGGGACTTACCTGGGCCCAGGTGGTGGGACCCTCCCTGCCTTGAGTTCATCAATAATATGGTCCATGTCCGCAGGAGTGAGGTCCTCCTGGAGACCAAAACGATTGATGGATAATATTAACAAGGAGGCAAATATCCTGCCCCAAGACAAACATTGAATCATCAGAGGTTATGGCACCGTGCTTGCTCTCTGGAGTGAGTGCATTTGTTATTGTCACAAAATGTCCCCCCTGGTCGGGTTGGAGATTTTTCAGGCCAACGGGGAATTACAGAGGCGGTATGTCGTATCCCCAGCCGGGCTCCCCCAACAGTTACTGTGACCATGGGACAGGGTCTAACACACTGTGGTATATGACGGTAAATTAACCCAAACGTTTGGCCCTTGCATCGCCCAGCCTACCACCACCAACTCATTGATGTAGAAAGAGAGCGTCCAGTGGGCAGATGGCAAACACATGGATATAATGGCCGTCTTAAAGACCCCACACTTTAGTGTTTTCAAATCCTTTGAAAGGAAACACACTGTAGTGTTTTTAGTAGCTGTTTGCCTACTTCTCATGGCTGGAATGCATTCCTAATTAGCTCATCTATCTGAACATGGCGATCGCCTTAAATATTGTAGAAGTGTAGAATATTTACAGATTCCAACAGTGTTTCTAATGATCCATTACAGTGTTTTCCCCGACATGCATCCAGCAGTGACCAGCACCGCCGCTGGATTACTAGTGCCACTGCAATCAGCCATGCAGGGAAAACAATATATTTGCATGTGCACGTGTTGCATGTGCAGTTATGTTGGGCATTCCAAATGCCACTTATTTTATTTAAATAAATATCATTGTGCCCCCTAATTCTCCCCCTTCTATTGTTGCATTGCAGTGTTCTGCTATAGAATAAAAAAAGACTCATGATGATGATACTGTAGCTCATGAATGGCTTTAGACTAAACGTAGGAAGCATAAAGAGAAAAAGTAACAAGTGTAGCAGCCTACATATTTGATTGGGTATTATGAAAGATGGGATGGCTACAAACTGCAGACTGAAAACTGTATGCGTGAACATTCATGCAAAAAAAGAATAGTATTGTTGGAATTCACCAGAGCCCTACTGAAATCAGTGATCACACTAAAACCTCTGCGCCCACGCACATCAGCAGAGTACACATGCACATCGGCACCATGCATGCACATGCACACTAGGGATATTCCTGGCAGTCAACCAGACGTTTTGTGAACTAGTCGAAAAACAATCGAATGAAAAAGCACATTACAATCGAAGAAGCATACTTTGCCATTTGAAATGCTTAATGTCATGTTTTTATGACTACATCTAAATCTATTTTAAATCAGGCTGAAAAGTGTGACATTTTGCGATGTGCATCAGGCTTATTGCAGTCGGTTCTTGTGTCGTAAATTATGTTCCGCATCACACCGGTTGAACTGTTAGGTAGGAGGGCAAAACAACAAGGAGTTTGTCAAGAGACATGATAACAATTAGCAGAGCCACAAGCACCGCTGTGTGTGTGCAGCACAGCTAATTTATACAACCATGGTTATTATTTTATGTCTAATTAAAACAGGAAGGCCTATTTTAATGAAGTCATGAAAAGCCCAACTGATCGGCAACTGCAACACACCTGACCGCAGTTACTGGCGGGTGAAGAGTGCTGTTGAGAATTGTGTGTCAGATTAAATTAAATTATAAAATGAATGATGAGATGTTTTGGGACACCAACTACACGTTGTTTCACATTGGCTAATTAGGCCTATTAAAAGCATGATCTAATTATTGCATGCATATTTATGTCAACAGGCCTAGAGCATGGCGTGCTTCTGTGATATTGGCAGAAATGCTTTTCAGAAAGCATTTAATCGATTCTATTTCTGGTGCAGGAAAGACGAGTCACAAATATCCCTAATTTGTACATCAACTTAAAAAAAATGTAAAACATGGGCGGGGAAGCACTGCATTATTTCTATTGGATCACTTTTTAAACAGAATCTAATTAGCACAGAGAAATCCAGACAATAATCCAGATACAAAGGAGAGTACACTTAACCCAGATTCAATGAATGATGCTTGCTACATGTTGGATCATCTCATATGAAATATGAACCATGATATTGCATGCTTCTCGCATTACTTACTCAAAGTGCTTAAACTGATTGGAAATGGAAATTCTTCCTCAGCATAACCTTATTTGGTTAATTTGGCCTTGATGCGTTTGGTTGACAACAGCACAGGGCAGTTAAAGGCAGGGAATACTTACATAGTAGTTGTCATTGATCTGCACCATGGGAGCATTCACACAAGCACCCAGACATTCAACCTCGATCAGAGTGAACATCTTGTCGGGTGTAGTCTCCCCAACCTTGATACCTGGACAAGACATCATTGGAAACAGGTGCCACATGTTTAGTCCCAAATCACACTGCAAAAGAGGTTCTGCAAATGAGCCAATCATGCTAATAATCATCCAATTGTAAGTGTAATTAAAAAAAAATAGCATTGAATTCCTAAGCAGATGCACATTAATGCCATGGTTATTGAATACATGTGGGAATACATTTTACTTTTGCATTTTACCCAGCCTTACTGCAATGTGAAAATTGCAGAAACTTCCCAAAATGCAAGCTTTTATTCATTATTAACATGAATGGACCAAGGAATATGATTCAAAGCTAATCATAGTTTAATAGGATTCTGTTCAAAATAGGGTAAATTTGATTCTTAGTGTGGAGTTATAGCATTTACTTAGTTGTTGTGGCCATGCGTGGGGCTCTCTTCCCACTGGACTTTTTTGTCCAGTGGGAACCACTAACACTTGGCTGTTGTCTTTAGTGGGAAAGGTTACAACCGCCATTTGTTCCCGGGACGAATGACAAATTAGTCTGCGCCGAGTTTGAAAGAGAGACTGAATAAGAAGAAATATTTTAAAGTAACCATCGTAACATTTCCACTGGCCTCCATGCTGCTTCTACTAACTGCTTAAGGCCGCTGGATGCTTCTTGCCAGAAAGCGGCTTCCAACGCTTGTGTTCGTTTCTTTTCGTTCATTTGGTTGGGGGGGGGGGCTCTCCGAACCTTCCTCAGCGATAGAGTAGGCTATTGGGGTATGAAGGGGGGCGGGGACTTCATACAGAGGCCTTTACTAATCCTGTTTTCCCATGCATTTGTGACGTTGAACCTGACTCACCAGGTAGAAAAAAAAGGCATGCTCGTCTAGTGGCAACAGGAGCCGGGTGCCTATTTTTAGCATGTTTTCCCACATTTAAAAAAGCCTGCACCGACACGCTAATTTTGGTGGGAAAGTTGGTGTAACAGTCCCTGAATCAGCTCCCTCAATTCACACTGAAAGTCCTTCCAGCTTTTCATTGTAATCCGTGGTAGTGTTCTGAGGCAGAAATAGAGTATCCACATGGGCTGCATAACTATGTCACGTCAGCAAAGCTGGAGGTTTACTTCATCCTTTGTTCAGTGAATTAAATTACCCAGGGCACAGTGAAATACATTACAATGCGCCCCGCTAGTTGTATGCGTGGATTTTTATTTTATTTTAATAATCCAGACTTTGTGGCTTGTTTTTTTCCCTCATCATAGGTTTTGATATATATAGCTGTCCGCCGTCACAATTATTACTTATCAAATCTTTCTGGATTCCGAACAGGCATGCCGTTCCTACTTGCATAGAAATAACTGTCAAGGTGCTCCATTGATTAGACTAAAGTAGCAGTTGTACATTCTACACATTTGTTCTCAATCTCAAATAAAAAAAATAATAATTCCTGTCCCAAGTGTTTTTGTCTTTTGTATTGGGGTCACTATTGTGCTCTTACCCAGTTTGGTGGTGAGGGCCTGCAGGATGCTGTCGGAGTTGCAGAGCATGCAGGGCGTGGTGGTGCAGATCTGGATGAAGTACTTCCCCACCGGCTGACGCAGGAACATGGTGTAGAACGTCGCCACCTCATACACTCTCATTGGAGCGATTTCCAGCACCTCCGCAACCTGCACCGAAAACACACACTCAAATTATCATTTGACTATTCAAAGAAGAAAGGTGATTAGGGGGGTCTTGTTGCACGTAAATTGCTGAAATGTAATTTGCCAGAAAGGTTTTGTGGTTCGAGGACAGGAAATTGGGTCATCTCATTTGTCCATCTTTGCATTAATTGTACATCAACCGTTTCCAATAAAGTAATTTGGAAAACAGATTAGATTATTGCCATGTTATTACTGAACACGTAAAAATGCCCCAGAAAATCTATCAATGCTCTTGGCGGACACAAAAGTACAGCACCACTAGTTAATATATCAATCTGTGTGAGTGTCATATGTGTAATATAGGGGCATTATTTAAGCTTCAGTAGACACAGGGAAGGGATTCTGGGAATGGAAGAACAGCAGGTCCGGGACAAACCAATGTGCCACAGTGAAACTTGATTTGGAACAGCGGTACCTTGTTCATAGCGGAGATGGGGAGCCATCCGTGTTGCCTCTGGGCTAGATCCAGAACAGGAATTGTGGCTGACTGCTTGTGACCGAATGGGTACATGGAGATAATCGCCTCAATTCTCTAGGGGAGAAATACATTGGGGGGAAAGAAAAAACTTTACATCATGTGGAATACATGCAACAATCAGGAACTCTTTTTGTATGAATTTATGCTGCACTGCAACCTTTTCAGTAATATTCAACTGTATTCAAAACATATTGAACAGCGTTTCTTTCATTACATCACACATACCTTTTTGTTCTCTTCAGTGAAGTCAAAAGGGGTTTCAGCATTGTTTTCAGGGGTGTCTCTGTGCTGGAATTGAAAGACCAGGTTTAACAATTTCACACATATACATTTTTTGGATGAGCTAGGGCTGAACAATCAATTGAAATATTATTGAAATCGCAATATGGCCAATATGAGCAATATCCAACTAGGAGCTGTCATTATTTGAAAGGCATCAAATGTGTACACTTTTCTTCAGATGTGGTGGTACAGACCCCAAAAAATGATTTGAATAGGTTTTTCCAGAAAATTAGTCTAAAGATAAAATGAGCAAAAAGATAATTCCCACTAACAATGAATCATATCACAATCAAAATAGGCCCATCTATCAAAATAATCGCTATGAATATTTTTACCATATCATTCAGCCCTTGAATGAACACAATTTGGTTGTGACCTTGATATTGTTTGTGGTTACATACAGCTGGGTTGAGGAGTGTGTAATACAATCTAAATAAGCTGATATGTAGGCCTATGGTTTCAGCGAGCCAGGTGCTGCGACTATTCAACTGTGAAGACTCACCACAGAAAAGCGTCCATGTACTATTGTAAGACTTCCTGTCTATACACACTGCCCCCTTGTGAGTAAATGTAAATAAATCATCTTCAGCGATTTAACTTTCCTAATGACCCCAAGTTCAACACAAACGCGTGTGTGAACATGACAAACATGTTCAGGAAAAGACAAAACAATCTGCACGTCTCCTCTGGGGACAAGTTCCAACACATTGCATCTATCAAGGGACTGTAATCATGGCAATGTTCCACGACACCGTAGACACTATTACAGATCTGCAGACTTTCCATTAGTGTACCTTGCAGAAAGCAGTACATTGGAAGCTGAACAAAATAAATACATTCAATTTGCCATTGGAACATTTAAAAGCAGACTATATGAGATGATGCTGTAAAAACAACATTTGTATATAGTCTCTTCTATTTTTAGTACAACAATTAAAATTCAGAGACAACCCTTTCCTGTGTAAAGAGTCCATGTGGCAGAGATTGAGCTACTTTAGTGTATATATATATATATATATATATATAGGGGCTGATCAATATAGTAAAAAAATCATATTGCGGTTACAGATATTGCGATACAATTCACTATTACTGGAAATGATCACTGAATAATTGTAATTCTGTAGCCTACTAAAACATCTGGAGGGAAAATTATAGGCCAGGCCATCACTGCAGCACTTCATTTATAATGGTGTTATAAATGTACATTTACAAATTATTTACTAAACTGTGGCTCAATCTCTGCCATATGTGTGTGTGTGTGTCCCCTTTCAGCAGTAGGACCAACTTACCACAAAGATGCCTCCTGCTCCTGCACGTACAGCAGAGCGATGCAGACCCCTGACCTGCCTCGCCTGTTAACAGAGAGGTCAGCTTTACATCTCATTGCCGGAAATATCCATATATACTGTATATATTGGCAATATCCAAGTTAACAGATGACAATTATAGCCCCTAAACATATAACTAAATGAGGGGGGGGGGGGTCTAACTTCTAATCCCACCTGCCGCAATGTATTTCTATAAAACGAGTCCACATGGTACACTAATTATTCGGAACATTGAATTGAATAACTTGAAGTGAGTGACAATGACAACAATTAGATGCGTTTAGACGAGGGGGGTGAGGAGGTGGTCTTTGGCTTGTTGACAGCCACGCACATGTTCCCTTAGAGGTACCCTTGTATTAATCTAGATGCAATATTCAAGATATATTATGATAGATTATTTGTCAAATGCACAGACAGGATTATGCAGTGAAATGCAGGACATGCAACATAATCTACATTCAATTAACATTCCGTTTGCTTTCCCGTGAAACGTGCGCCTGTCTGTAGCTTTACTTTATCACAATCTCAAGCTGCCAGTACCTTTGGCATGTGTTGTGAATACAATAAAGCATAACGTTACACTATGATTAACATTATGATAAAGAGGCAGAGTGTTGGTCGGGCTAGCGCTAGCGGCCTGCGTGCCCTTGTGAGATGTCACGCTGGTCATTCCTACAAGAACCGGGAGTGAAGCGTCGACGCTCGTCGTGATGAGCAGAACGTCAACCGAGCGCAGATTCCGTACCGTTTGCGAGACCGCGGACCGTATGGCGGACGACAGAAACATGGTTGGTTCGTGTTCGTCCCCGACGCGCTAACGCTACCTGACGCGGGACCACAATGGCCGACGACAACAGACACACGCGATCCGTGTCGATTATTCAGGTCTGGTGACGTAGGGCAACGTCACAGGCAAATCAATCGATCACTGAAAACCCAGATAGATATATAAATAGAATGAAAATACAAATCACTGGTACGAATGGAATTTCGTAAATGCAAAAGGCATGTGTATATATATGTATATATAAATGTATATATATGTATATACAAGTCTTGTTTATGAGACATTATAACGACAGATTATTCAACTTTCATTATGAACGTGACCCGTGATCAATCAAAACAACATTGTATCATCGAAATCTAATATGAAATCTGCACCCATGTTGATATTTATTGAGAGGAAGCCTATATATATATATATATGGTTTTGACGGAAGGACAGAAGCCTAGTCTGGAGGTTGATTCTTCCAGCTCTGTTTACTTTTTACAGCTCTGTTTACTTTTTTCTTTTTTGTCCTCATCGGAACACATCGCCCAGCCTGTGAAAGCGGTGAGTCTCAGCCATTCATCTGCCTGCACGCCTCCTACCTCCGCGGAGAAAAGTAATGCGATGAACAGACCAGCGACTGTTCAGCCAATGGAACGGTGGGAGTGCCGCGCACTGCGAGCTTGATTGGTTATTTTGAGAGCGAAGCAGACTGGAGGAGACTCAGCCCACGGATTAAAGGTGTGTCCACGGTGTGCGTTGGCTCGCCAGTACGTGGGGCCCTTGGAGTGCTCTCGGCTTGCCCCAGGAGGACGCTCAAATCCGCAGTGACTGACAACGGATTAACCCATTTTTACCACGCATCCTGGTGTGATCTGCACCCTGTCTACTCCTCCTCCTCCTCCTCCTCATCATGGTTATTCCCAGAAATCACTATATCGAGGAGAAAACCTACCATCCGCCACTTGACTTGCAGAAAGATGCTCATGTGCCTGATCTCAAGTCCTACCTGGCACTTTACAGAAAGTCTGTGGAGAATCCAGAAGGTATGTCTGCTATATCTGTGTGTGTGTGTGTGTGTGTGTGTGTGTGTGTGTGTATGTGTATGTGTGTGTGTGTGTGTGTGTGTGTGTGTGTGTGTGTGTGTGTGCTGCTCTCTATCTGAGTTGCATTTGCATGTGTGCATGTCTGTCTGTGTGGGGGCATGCCACTGGGGTCTGTTTGTTTGTCTGGATCTCTCTTGCATTCCAGTCATATAACACACATATACTGTATATATCTATATAGATGCACATATATATATTTAACTATTTGTGACCCATGACCACCAGCACCACTCCAACTTTAAAACGTCTTCCCCTCACATATTAGTGTTCTGGAAAGAGATCGCAGACGAGTTCTTCTGGAAGAAGCCGGCAGCAGGCCCCATGCTGCGGTACAACTTTGACGTGACTAAAGGCAACATCTTCATCAAATGCATGGAGGGAGCCAAGACCAACATGTGCTACAACGTCCTGGACAGGAACGTGAGAGACAAGAACCTGGGCGGGAAGGTTGCCTACTACTGGTAAGCAACGGCACGGTTAGAGAAGACACCTCACCATAGATCTGCAACGGTTTGATGCAAAGTCAGATTCAGGGCCGAGAGTACCAGACTAGTGGACTCACAGACAGTCAACTGACACAAAGACCTCCCTGCCCATATACTTTATGTTGAAATGTTGCAGGAATCCATTCATACCGGTTATCCTGCATTCTTTTTTTCATTTGCAGTTTCCTTTAAAAACATGTTGTGCAGGATATTCAATCTGTACAAAAGCCCATTTCTAATCCATTACTTTCAAATAATTCACTGTGATTCAAATAACTAATTGATTTAAATGTAGTCCTCATTACATCACAAAACATGACATTGTCTTTTACTAAAGGGTTATTCTATAACAAACCTTATATATTCCTTCCGTGATATATAAGGGTAAATATATAACATGTCAACGGAGCCAACAATAAATTATTCTGGCACCATGACGTTGATGACGGTTCAATGATTAAAATGGGACTCATGTCATATTTTCTCTCCTGTGTCACCACTGTGTCCTGAAGCCCTATAGATTCCTGCTTTGCTTCTATAAGTCCCCCAAACTATTTTACACAAAGGGGAGGTTTTTTTTTATGAATGAGATAACTAATAAATAAGGTTTGTCAATGACAGTGCAATTATGGTGACAAGAATGAATGAGAATGAATTTCAACAACCACTTCAAACCAGCACATTTGCACCTACATTTGCCACACAAGTAACCATATAGGGGGGTCGAGTCTGATTTGAGACCAAGACCATGTGGACATAATTATATTGATTGCCTAAAATAGAAATGGATGGTTTCTTAAGGCATATTTTACAAGTCATCGGTAGTGCATTTGGCCAATTAGCATTCATTACAACGGTACAACAGAACAGTGGGAATATGCAATTTCTGAAGAAGCCAACGTAATGTTTCTTAGCTAAATGCCAGATACACTTATTTAGGCATTCACTGCTGGACACTTCCTTGGAAGGGGTTAACATTATAAAAGTAGTCAAAACAATAGGCAATTTCGAACACTGCTTTGGTCTCTTCTCAGAATGAGTCTTCTGAGACCAATTCATCCGAGACCGATTCAAGACCAAGTCAAATTCACTCCCAGACAAGAGCAAGACCGCACTCGAGTACTGTCCTGCCCTGATCTTTACAGGATGTAGGTTTTGAGAACCTCCTGCGTTTGAGTTAACTGCGCGTTGACAGTACAAGAATGTTCTTGAAGGACTTCAAGACCCCTCAGGACCCCTCATCAAAAGCCACAGTGGGACATTTGTAAACAAATGGGAATTTTGGAAAAAACATTGGTAAATTTGGAAAATAGTATGCATTGACCAAAACAACAGCACCTCTCTGTAGAACTGGGGGACAAAGGTGATTCTCATGAGTTCCTTTGGTTTGATAAAGTCAACTGCGTTCACGCCTCATGAAGCTTCTGAACACTATAAAGAATGAACTGAGCAACCTATCCATAGTGGGCGAGGCCATTTTGGCTACAAAGCAATTTCCCTTCAATGGCTGCCAAGAAATATTTGTGGGATTAAACATTAACTTGAGAATCTGAGGGAGTGTCTTTTACTGGTATGAAAATATTTGTTCATGTTATAGACAAGTTGTTACATTACATACATACATACATACATACATAAGTTATAAGCTTAATGGGCTTTCCCTGAACAACGTCTAATGTTTAAAATGGGAGTGTGTACATGTGTGTAGGTGCGTGTGTGTGTGTGTGTGTGTCTACCTTTTTATATGCCTTCAGGATTTAGCAGTATAACATATCCTACTTCTTATCAGCTTGTTGTACCAGCTTGTTGACGGTTGCCATTTATAAGGTTACCGGTGTCAGAGTCAAGTTTAGCAGCAGGCAGTTTGCCATGTTGACTGGACTGATGCATATCCACTCTTGTCATGTATCCAAACCTAATATAGCCATCGAGCTGCTGGTTGGATAACTCTTTCTGTGCAAACCTAGGAGGCAAATGTACTTGCCTTTTTAGATGGTTCACTATATTTGCTAGATTGCTATATTTTACTTTGCTATCTATGTACACGTTTGTCAGTGGCATGTAATACATGGGATACAATGTGTCACTTCACCGTCTCCTGTCTCATTATTGGTTTATTAATGTGTTGTTGTTGTTGTTGTTGCTTTGTCTTCCCAGGGAGGGGAACTCTCCTGACCAGAGCATGGCTATCACCTATGGCCAGATGTTGGTTCAGGTGTGCAAATGTGCTAATGTCCTCAAGAAGATGGGTGAGAAGACTCACCCCCCCTTTGGTGTCTCCCTTACTCTGTTTTTTTGTGTCTTTTTTTGTTTTGTTTACATATTATTACAATATTCATCACATCAAATTTAATTCTATAATCATTCAATAATCCAGTATCGTATATACTTTATTATTAGTGTTTGCAGCTGATGCACCCTAATTTATATATTTAGCAATGATCTGCCACAATGCCACGTCTGTGGCTATGTTCGGGTTCTTGAACGGGACGGAGAGACAGTAGTCGTGCTGATTATTTTGGTTATTTTAATAATCAGAACTTAAAAAGATCGCCCAGTGGCGTAACAAAGAATAATACATTTTTAATCTGAGGGATCGCCGTCCGAATCCAGCCTCCGACTGTGGGGAGAGCAAACACATGCCAATATATACCTTCCTAATCACGCTCATCCCCTACTCAGGAATTGGCCGCTCTGCCCCCCTTGAATCACCTGCCGATCCTAAACCATGCCCCCCTCCATACCACAAGTTCACAAGATTCACAAGAACACAATCATTGACAGAATACATCTGTTGTCCCTGAAACAACTACATTTAACAACAAAACCATTCAATAGCTTTTTACTGTTAGCTGCAAAAAGGTTAATTTCAACCAAACTGGACTCTTTTCTATATCAGCCAGTGGTTCCGAGTCAACGTGTGTGTGTGTGTGTGTGTGTGTGTGTGTGTGTGTGTGTGTGTGTGTGTGTGTGTGTGTGTGTGTGTGTGTGTGTGTGTGTGTGTGTGTGTGTGTGTGTGTGTGTGTGTGTGTGTGTGTGTGTGTGTGTATCGCCTGGGTCCAGGTGTGAAAAAGGGAGACCGGGTGGCTATCTACCTCCCCATGGTCCCAGAGCTGGTGTACACCATGCTGGCCTGTGCCCGCATCGGAGCCGTCCACTCCATTGTGGTGAGTTCTCCTCATGACACAGACACCCTTGCTGCACCCCAACCCTCCTGCTGCACCCCACCCCCCCTGCACCCCAGTCCAGAATTAGGATAGCACAATTAGGCTACATCCAATTAATTAAAGGGCCTATAATGGATGCCAAATGCCAAATCAGAGTATGAATCAATGACTTAGAATGCGATTTAAAGTATTTCAAGTATTTCAAGAATGTACTCCTTAGGACATTCCTAAATATGTTCTATATCTCATTGTTTGGCGAGGCATGGTGTCGCCCAAATGTGATGAGGACATTCTGTGGATTCTGTGTCTAATCCAAAATTATTTGGGAGGTTCCCCTTTTTGTTTTGCCAGACAGACAGAAGTAGGTTAGTGGTGGTTGTTTCACCAACTGACTAATTCTCACAGGGAAGTAGCCTATTTCAAATGTGAATGTGTGATTAGTGTGATTATCATTGCATGTCATCTCATGGATATCCGTGGCATGTTGTCATTTAGAACCCACCTAGTACTACCTGCGCGCAACCGCGGGCACGCTGCACCGGCGCCTTAATATAGGTTAGCTATATGGGTCAGATGCTGGCCATGTCCAACTGATCTCCGGAAGGAATCTCAAGGTTTTTTTTTTCCAGCGAGCTAAAAGTCTTGTCGCAATTGAACTGCTCATATCAAAGTGGAACTTAGCGATGCAGTTACACTATGTGCTGGCTGCTTTGGCATGGTTTATTTTTATCATGCGTGCTGGGCTATTTTTTTCTAAAGGCTAATGTGTTAGTGTACCCCAGTTGTCCTTGATCATTGTGCTTGAAACATCTCTAATGAGGGGGCTGGTGTGTGTGTGTGTGTGTGTGTGTGTGTGTGTGTGTGTGTGCGTGTGTGAAGCATCGTTTGTTTGAGGGCATTATTATGCAAATCCAATGACTTGCTAATATGCCAACACTAACTCTCTTTGAAGTGGATCAAATCTTACATTATAACTACCCCATTTAAAATGATATAGTTGGAGTTATATAAAGTACAGTCTATGTGTATGTAGTTATAGCTAGCATTCGGCATGCAGCGACGCTCACGTCATGGAGTCCAGATTCATAATGGCGTCATCACTCATTGACACTTGACACTCGTTGTCAACCTGAAGCGGAACACAGATGCCTTCTGGGTAGACGCCTCCTCAGACACGCCTCACATTCTGCTCCTCTGTCCTTTCTCCCCCTGTCCTCCCCTTCTCCTTCCTCTCGTGGTGTGTGTGCGTGTGTGTGCGTGGTGTGTGTGTGTGTGTGTGTGTGTGTGTGTGCATAGTTTGCAGGTTTCTCCTCTGAGAGTCTGTGTGAGAGGATTGCGGACGCCCAGAGCAGTGTGCTGGTGACGGCAGGTACGCTCGTGTGCTCGTCGCTAAAACCGACACAAACGCTCTGAGACGTTCTCACGGCAGCACTTTATCATGTTATGAAGGTGGTGCTCTGGGGACCGCATTGACGTGAGATTTGTCAACACAGCAAACAGAGCTACACCCTCATGCAGAGGGGAGAGTCTACAACTCACTCAATAGGGAGTTGTAAGTGGTTAGCCATGATCATAGCGGTTGTCGTAGTTGCAGTCACCAAATAACAATTGAATGCAATCTGATACTAGATATAACGAGATAGGATTAGCGTTGTAATGCTGTTTAGTAAAACGTGTGTGTGTGATCATATTGGACAAAGGGGTGAAATCTATGTAGGAAACTATTTTTTTATTTGGTACCTTGTGAATAGGAAACATTAATATTGGCTTTTGGGCTGTATAACTTGCAACATATTCTTATCTTTTACAAATATTATTGCATGACCTACATATTCACGATAACATTTCAGTGTCCCTCTCCGGCAGCACTCTCTCATGTCCTCCTGTGGTTCTGTGTGACAGACGGAGTGTACCGCGGGGAGAAGCTCATCAACCTGAAGCAGATCGCCGACGACGCCCTGGAGAAGTGCAGGGAGAGGTCAGTGTCCACAAGGAGCTCAGTGTTTGCTCTCTTCAGCCAACACTAACAGGACCCGACCCGGGCGCCATGACTCACACTGTGTGCACAGTTTACACACGCACACACACAGACACGCACACACACACACACACGCACACACACACACACCCTGCATATAACAGTGACGCTGTTGGTGTGACACAGCAGCAGTGTGCTCTGCGAGCTACAACGTGGATCCCGGGTTCATCAGGCAACATAAAGTCCCCTGGAAGCATCACCGGTCAAACCACATCTGACAAGAAACTGGAGGCTGTACACCGTGAACCGTGATACTCACACCAGTGTGTCTAGCGTGTCTATTCAACAAAAGGTTCCCCAGCTGGAGGCCTTGAACAAGACCTTGGTTATTTTAGATCCATAGCTAAACCAGTAGAGGTCATTAACCAGCTAGCAGGCACAGCGACTTTACAGTTGGCAGTCCTTGATCAACTATCTTTTTTATCTCTGCAAGACAACACAACATTGGTTGCCAACGTAGCAATGTCTCTTGCCACAATGCCACTTCCGTGGCTCAGTTCGGGTTTCCTGACCGGGAGGGAGACACAGTAGACATGGTCATGCGAAAACAGCGTTTTATTCGCTCAACAAAAATACCATTGCCGTATTCCATGTAAAACAAATAATAATAATGGTGGCAGGACTCGAGCCTCTTACTGTGAAGAGAGTAAAACAGGTGTCAAATAAATACCATCAGGCTAGTTACACTCATCCCCTACAGCTCTCTCAATCAGCTGTCAATCACAGGCATTCTGCCGCTCCGCTCCCCTTGTCTCAACCTGCCAGCGCTAAACCACAGCCTCTCATAAACCGCAACATGTTTTTAAAAAATGTAAGTATGTACAATTTGGTATTTCAATTTTATTATATGATCAACAGTCGTTTATCTGTCGAATGTAAATCCATCGATTAATAGACATAGCAAATTGGAATTTCAGCTCGGTGGGATCTGCGCATCGTACTGACAATTGTGTCAAATTGTAAAATTGCCAATAAGTCTTGTTTGTCCCTTGTTACTGATAGATAGTTCAATCATCCAATCCACCAAACAACTCTAAACAAGAGTCAATACCAACAGGAGAATACACTGTTTGTGAGAATACACTGAGAATTTGGGCAAATTTGACTTGGGCGCTACCCACATAATCAGCAGAGCCCCAAATGCATGATCCTTACAAGGTGGACATCATTGTAAATGTAAATAAACAGGCTTTTCAACAAACAGATTAATAACCTAGGAGTAACTATGGATGGCCAACTCAGTTTCAATGATCACATCAATGGCATCGCTAAGGTTGCTTTTTTTCCAACATTTCTAGAATCAGAGGCTTTCTTTCCCAGTCTGACACAGAGAAACTCCTGCAGGCATTTGTCATGAGCAGGCTGGACGATTGCAATGCTCTGTTTATGGCTCTTCCTAACAAAGCAATCCACAGACTACAGCTTATCCAGAAATCAGACCCACGAGTACTAACACAGACAAAAAATCTGACCACATAACACATATCCTCCTCCTGGTTTACAAAGCGCTCGCTGGTCTGGCTCCACAGTACATTTCAGACATGCTGTCAGTCCACAATCACAGTGGATCTCTCCGGTCACAAGGTAGGAATCTCCCCTATGAGCCCAGGGCGTTTTCAAGGTCTGGTGAGGTCTGGCATTTAGCATTTTTTGCACCCAAGACATGGAACAGTTTGTCTGCTGACCTTAGGCTTGCTCCTTCACTGTGCTCTTTTAAAACCAAGCTAAAGACCTGCCTCTTCAGTCAAGTATTTTCTTAAATGAACACACCATTTGTGTACAGTATCTACGTCTTTGTTTGGTTGTGTGTATTTATGTGTATCTATGCATGAATGTTTCTGTTTAGAACTTTTTTTTCTTTCTTTTATGTGAAGAAATTTGAACCGCTTTTGTATGACATGGTACTATACAAATACAATTAGAATTTAATTGAATTGTATATCAAATACAATGCCAATTAGCATTGTAACAACAGAGAAATAATCAACCAAACACAAATTTCCAAACTTCTATATTTTCTATTGCATCGTGCTGGCACACAGTGAGTCATATGGGTTCAACTTTAACCAAAACATATTCATCTCCTTGCAGATCGACGGCCTCGGTCACAAAATGCCTGGTGGTCAAAAACCATGGACTCAGGACTCCAAACGGAGAGGCCAGCAACAGACTGCAGGTGAGTGTGTGCTGCTAAAGGTCCCTGATATGACTCAGTCTCTACTAGGAAGTAGTCCGCGGGGGAAGTGGGTCACTGTATTGAACATATGATACGATAAGATAATACTTTATTGATGCCAGATGGGACGTGTAAAATTGACAAAGTACCAGAGAGAGAGAGAGAGAGAGAGAGAGAAAATAATGGGTCATTGCTTGTGTGTGTGTGTGTGTGTGTGTGTGTGTGTGTGGTGTGTGTGTGTGTGTGTGTGTGTGTGTGTGTGTGTGTGTGTGTGTTGCCCAGACGTCCTGGGACAGTGTGTGTGACGTGTGGTGGGACGAGGCCATGCGGGACGCCCCGGAGGAGTGTGAGCCCGAGTGGCTGGACGCCGAGGACCCGCTGTTCATCCTCTACACCAGTGGCTCCACCGGCAAGCCCAAGGTACTGCAGGACACCACCACCCTGCTGGGCTGGAGAACCACTAGGGGTGGGGCCTGGCATGGTGCCATGGCAACACAAATAACAACCATTGTTTTGGGGTTTTCTTTTTTTTTGGGGGGGGGTGGGGTCACGTTTGATTATGCTATGGATTCCACCAGATCTTTGCTCTTACCTGTTCTTGGGACATATCACTTGCTGTGTGTGTCTGTTCGGGGCTACAGGCTAACATATGATCAAAAATCTGAATGGAAATATAATATAAATAAAAATATAATCATTGACTATACTGGGAGCAAAGCTTGTTCTAAAAGCAAAATGTTAGCCATCTGATAAGATGTACTCTATTAATCGCTTTGTTAAATCTTTGCTAACATTTGCGATTGCAGTTTTTGTGAGATCTGACTGATCTGCTGTCAACAATCAAATTGAATGAAAATTCTTGTTTTTTGCATTCTGAGCAGCGAGTCACAATGTTGCACATGAAACACACACACACACACACACACACACAAACCAGTCAGAGCACTCTGGGTTGCTGCCCTTTGACTATAGAAGAGGATGTAAGTAGGTTGACTGCACATTATTTCCTGGTTTCTCACTGGTGTGTGTGTGGTGTGTGTGGTGTGTGTGTGGTGCGTGCGTGTGTGTGCGTGTGCGTGTGTGCATGCGCCGTACACAGGGTGTCCTCCACACGGTGGCCGGCTACCTGCTCTACACGTCGCTGACCTTCAAGTGTGTCTTTGATCATCAGCATGACGACGTGTACTGGTGCACCGCCGACATTGGCTGGATCACCGGCCACTCCTACATCACCTACGGGCCGCTGGCCAACGGCGCCACAAGTGTCCTGGTGGGCACCTTATAATACAGTACATGTGGTGTGTGTGTGAGTGTGTGTGGGTGTGTACTAAATGTAGTCCCTTGAGAATTAGAATAAAAGTGCTATATAAATGCAATCCCTCACCATTTATCATTTATGACGATGTGGGTTTCCGCTCGTGTGTGTGTGTGTGTGTGTGTGTGTGTGTCAGTTTGAAGGCATTCCCGTCCACCCGCACGTGGGACGTTTCTGGGAGGTCATTGAGAAGTACAAGGTGACCAAGTTCTACACAGCACCCACCGCCCTGCGTCTGCTCATGAAGTACGGACACGAACCTGTGGAGAAGTAAGGGCCACACTCATACACACACACACACCAAAAGTCCACACACAATTCAGGTTTACACAATGAATGTTTTGGTGATTAACAATTGCGGTACACATCAAAAGCAAAACACATCATTACTATGAATGAAATGGTTGTCTGGTTCAAGGTTCAAATGACATGTGGTTATTCCCTTGTTGTGTCTAATGTTATCTAATGAATAACGAGGTTCCTCGTGTGGTTCCTCATATTTAATTTACATCTTTAATTTCATCAATTGGAATGGTTGGATATGTTAAAATCCAAACGATGCTGAGTCTCTTTGTCATTTCATGACTGATATAATGCCAGGTTGACGTTGGGCAGAGCGGTTAGTTGAAGAGATTCTATTTGGTGTTACGTTGTCTTCGTCTCCTGTTCAGGTACGACCTCTCCAGCCTGAAGATTCTGGGTACTGTAGGCGAGCCCATCAACCCGGAGGCGTGGCATTGGTACTACGAGGTGGTGGGCAAGAGCCGCTGCCCCGTGGTCGACACCTTCTGGCAGACGGAGACGGTAAGTGTATTCTACTGTCTCTCTCTCTCTCTCTCTCATGAAGCCAATGTTCTGTAGCTCACACACACATTTTTGGTAAGACTTGCAGCCAATCACAAACAACAATCAGAGATGGGACTTTTTCTGTGGTCTGATTTTTTGTTTTTGTGATTAGTTACTCTAAAGATAAGCCGTGAACCTTACACCTTTTGTTATTATTCATACAGTATACTGCATATATACAGTACACAGTGTTGATCATCGCCTGCCATGTCGCAAGAATTTCACTGTTCAGAATGGCCCTGTGTGACAATAAAACACTTTGACTTTGACCTGACTTGACTAATAGACAGTAGCCCGCTTGTCTGCTGCTGATCTGTAATCTCATGGACCCGTCTCTTTCCAGGGAGGCCATGTTCTGACTCCACTGCCCGCGGCTACGCCACTGAAACCTGGATCGGCCGTACGTGACGCACCATATCCCCAGCACACACACACACACACACACACTTTTGAGTCTTTTGAGTCTCATCCATAAGACATGCTGCCATGTTTGTAGTTTGCAGTTGCTCTTCATTGGGTCTCGGAGTTCAGCTCTGAAACCACTTTCAAGAAAAGATGAGATTAACTTTCGTTCATTTCGTTCAGAGATGAGAACACGGTGATCCATGGCACTGGGCTGTGGGGTTTATTATGATCAGGCGACATCCAGCGTTGCATTGTGGAAGTCGGAATTGGATTCTTGACGGGATGTAATAGTAATAGGTCCCGTGACACATTGCAGACATTTCCTTTCTTCGGGGTGGAGCCGGCCATCCTGAACGAACACGGAGAGGAGCTGGAAGGAGAGGCTGAGGGTTATCTGGTACGTTTAACGGGACCTGTGCATAAATAGTACTTCTACTGCTACCCTCGCTATTCTTATCCTTACTGTTCTTATCCTAGCTATAGTTCTGACAACCTAGCAATTATGAACGCTTGAAACGTGTTCTATTCTATTATGTACCATCAATTATTTGCCATCAGGGATATGTTGTTGCCTCATTCTTTTGACAAATGCATTTATAGTAAGTAGCTTTGGACAAAAGGGTCTGCTAAAGGCTAATTGAAATGTATAAACGTAGAAATAATTGGTACCGATAACATTTTACATTTTCCCCCATCCCAATAGACTCGAGGACATAAAACTTTTGCTGCCACAAATATGCATGGTTTTGTATGTCGTAGACTAAACTCTGTCTCACTCACTCGGTCTCCTCTCCGCAGGTGTTCAGGCGTCCTTGGCCAGGGATCATGCGCACCGTGTATGGGAACCACGAGCGCTTTGAGAACATTTACTTCAACAAGTTTCCTGGCTTCTATGTGACTGGTGACGGTATGTACACGCACATGCTAAATGCTACTCTGTCTATTGTATGGGTACACACTCTTACTTAATAATGCTGACAAAATCTGATCTGGGGACAAAACACGGAGCCTGGGGCGACAGAGCCTTCTCCACCCCCCCTTTATAATTCTAATTGATATATATATATACATATATATATATGTATATATATATATTGCAGTGTTACCTTGCAATATTACCTTTCATCATCATGTGCAATATTCCTCATGTCATGTGCAATTACTACTTCATTACTTCTTTTAGGCTTATTTACTGTACATGTATTATTCTATTGTTTTTATTCTTATGTTTTTGAGCAACCTCTGGCAAAAGAATTTCCTTCGGGATCAATATCTTATCTTATCGTATCTGATATCCATGCTACTATTTTAGAATGCTTTTATTATGTGATTGTATTCTTGCTGTAAAGTGTCTATGTATCATGAAGAGCGCTTTACAAAATGAATTTATTATTATTATTTAATTGTTTTGTCATTGGCTGATACCTTGGTGGAGAGAGGTTCGATCGTAACGCCATGTTACTCTCTCTCTCAGGTTGCAGGCGAGATAAAGATGGCTACTACTGGATCACCGGCAGGATAGACGACATGCTGAACGTATCAGGTGCTGCTTCTCATCCCTTTTTCTCTTGGCGCCCCCTGATATCCTCACATAGAGACAGCTCGGACTGCTGTTGTATCGCTGGCATGATCCACTCATGCCAAGTATTTCAGCCACTGGCTTGGATTGCATCATGAGTGTTGTGCTTTTGCAGTAATCTGCTACGATTCATTTGGGATTCAACCAAAGCCCTGGCCAATCATAGATTTCTGTACTGGAATGTTTTCGATGCCGGTGGACGAATGAACGGATTTATAATGTATATCACTGTGTACCAGCTGGCAAAGCTCTATTGAAAAGGTGGTAAATGGTAAATGGATTGCATTTATATATCGCTTTTATCCTAAGAGCTTTACAGTTGTCTCACATTCACCCATTCATACACTGACGGCGGTGTCAACCATGCAAGGTAACAACCAACACGTCAGGAGTAGTTAGGGTTGGGGGGTGAAGGGAATTCATAGTGTGTGATGTCACACTTGCATTTTACTGTAATAACAATGATACATGCAATACAATAGGCCAAGTATACAGGTATACACGTGTTTCCTTATTCTATTATGTATTTATGTACTCTATACTGTCATATTATACTGTCCCATTTTCAGCTCTTATCAGTTTGTTTTCCATTCCATAATTTTTTATTATGCTGCTGCATAATGCTTCACTAGTCCAAGCCCCATCAGTACTGTTTAACCTGCATACTGCTTATATAATAAGATAAGTAAAGATAATATAGAACTTTATTAATCCCGAAGGAAATTCTTCTGGCAGAGGTTGCTTAAAATGCCAACAACATAAGCATAGCAATAGAATAATAAACAATAGATTAATAAATAATAGAATAATAAAATACAATGCTCCACTAGTTCAATCACCATCAGTACTGTTTAACCTGCATAATGCTTCACTAGTCCAAGCCCCATCAGTACTGTTTAACCTGCATAATGCTTCACTAGTCCAAGCCCCATCAGTAGTGTTTAACCTGCATAATGCTTCACTAGTCCAAGCCCCATCAGTACTGTTTAACCTGCATAATACTTCACTAGTCCAAGCCCCATCAGTAGTGTTTAACCTGCATAATGCTTCACTAGTCCAGCCCCATCAGTACTGTTTAACCTGCATAATACTTCACTAGTCCAGCCCCATCAGGACTGTTTAACCTGCATAATACTTCACTAGTCCAAGCTCCGTCAGTAGTGTTTAACCATAGTCTACTGGGATCACTCATTTGTTTGTTTGCCACACCAGTGAAATTAACAGAGGAACCAGCTAACCAAACTATTTGACTGGCTGGGATGTGAAAGTGGGCATGTGAGAGCTTCTCTCTATATATTTCTATGTATATCTGGTTGTTATTTTAAGATATACAGAGCTGTCTTCCACATGTGTTTAAACTGTGCTCTTAACCTCACACCACCACCACCACCTCCACCAGGTCACTTGATGAGCACAGCGGAGGTGGAGGCGGCCCTGATGGGGCACCCGTCGGTGGCGGAGGCGGCGGTGGTCAGCCATCCCCACAAGGTGAAGGGCGAGTGTCTGTACTGCTTTGTGAGTCTCAAGGAACACGTGGAGTTCAACCACAGCCTGGAGGACGAGCTCAAGAGGCTGGGTGAGGAGGGGGATCTGCTTCCAGTAACAATACAGTTAATGATAGTTGTATTGGAGCAAGTTGTAGTCGTATTAGCAGTGAGATTTCAATTGAACAACCTCTTGATGCGTTTGTTCCAGTGAGAGAGAAAATCGGACCCATCGCCACACCAGACTACATCCAAAACGCCCCCGCACTCCCAAAAACCCGCTCAGGTAGGATTTCACTGAACCGTTGAACATTTTGTAAGACAAAGCAATTCATGCGTGTATAATAATAATATAAAACACTTTCATACATATAATGGTTTGGTTATTCATTCTTGAAATGTGATGAATGACACATAAGCTCGTCTGTACTGTACCCACGGTAGTTCTGCATTTATAGTCTTAGAGCTCCCCCTATTGGCATAGTTCTGTATCGCTGTCACATATGTGTTGGTGTGGCAGCTGTCATGGTTTTCTTTACAGGATGACTACAGATTACTAATGCATTTGTAGTCGTAGTATTTGTTGTTGTTGTGACTCTGCTCTGCGTCCACAGGGAAGATCATGAGGAGGGTCCTGAGGAAGATCGCCCGCAACGAGAGCGACCTGGGCGACCTCTCCACCCTGGCTGACCCCAAGGTGGTGGAGGTCCTGCTCAGCCACAGATGCCAGGCCGTAGTTTAAAGCAGTCCCTCTCCAGCTACACCCTGTAGTGCAGTGCCGTCGAAACGGACGTCGACCTCCCCGCTTCCGGGCACTCCGGTCTTTAGTTCGGCCTCTGTTTGTTTGTCATCGTAAGGGATCGTCTTTCTTTTCATGTCCCTTTTCCTGAACGTCCTGTTCCTTGTTTTCCATTTCCAACAGACCGTTTTCACAGAGGAGTCATGATAAGACAAACACACACAGGTGTTGTTCATAACACTGATTTTGGGTCTTGACCTAGATTTTGATACGATACGAGGTCGATACTACGGCAAAAAGAAAAGAAAATAATCTTTTTTGGATTGAACATGTCTCTGCTCTTATGATGTACCAGGACATCGATTGAAGACTCATCTTCACTAGTTGTGTCTACTACCCATGCCCTGGTACATAGAACTAGAAGTCCCATCATCAGTGTCCATGTGACATCTGTATGGACCCTTTTCACAGATCAGTAGTAGCAAGGTAAAGTAACTTCCTGTTCCTGTCATCTTAACGTTGGGGCAGTTTGTCAATGTACGTCTGTCGCAGCGCCAGCGTGGTCAATGTATATTTACTGGACTAGTTGTGTCTCTACTGGTGCACGGCCAGACCTCCTCAACCCAACAGACCCATAATGAATGTTATGAGCTAGACCGGTGTAGTTCCTGCTGTGAAAAGGCTCTGTTGCCACATTAAAGCGGGTAAAGTTGCAGAGAAAGAGCTAACGTGATCATGTCCCTTGGTCCCATGTCTACTGGTTTTGGAGTGTCATTTATAGCCAGCGATGGTGGGACGGGTGTAAACTCTTTTCCACAACAGGGTAATTTGTAAGAAATGTAATTCATATACACTGGTGATGAATGGGTCCTGCGATTACAGATGGCGTCGCACATTCTGATTGGCTGTACGGTCGATACGTGGGCGTATGCCGTGCGTTTGTGTCCCAGATTGATGGTGTCAATGATCAGGGCGGTACGGTGACCTGCTTCCATTCTCTTGTCCGACAACATGTGAAGATATCGACACTGTTTCGCTTGAAACATTCAAGCTTGGGCCAATATTTCAGACAAACTTGACTTTCTGACCTCATACTGATATCACTTTTCAAACTTTCATTTCAAAATGCCAGTGATTTTTTGCCAGTGTTTTTTGTAAACGTTGAATGGAGACCAATCTTTTTTTTTTTCCATAGATGCTTCAACAATCACGTTACAGACACCTCAGCTTTGTTCAGTTTTGCGCAATTTATATTTGAATCACAACTGACGTATATGTATATATGACTTTCAAATAAAGTGTTTACTATTTCATGTAATGTCTTGTCTCTCCAATCCAAGAGCAGAGATCTGGTAGATAGGTTGACAGATAAATGATCTCTCTGTAGTAAATGGCGCCCCCTTGTGGTAGCAATAGCACTCTGCCGTTTGGCTTATTTATTATTACAGCTTTTGAGTTTATTTCCAAGGCTTTCTGCTTCTCTTTGAGCCTCAGAGCCTCTAGAAAGCACTTGTTTCTTGTTTATTTCTGTACAGTGACATTAACTTTCAGGGCCACAGGAGTAGGCCAGAGGTCCTTGGGAGAGAACACATCAGCCTGCTTATCAGAAGTGTTCCTTTCTCACGTCGCTTCCATGAATGACTTCCACGCCTCTCCCACGTGACGTCGGCTCCCTGGCCGCGCGTCACGTGTGCACGAAACACGCCGGGGCGGAGCATCCAGGACCCCCAGAGCTCAGCACCGACCCCTCCGTAACCGCCGCAGCAGAGATGCGGTTGCCATAGCAACGGTGACATATCAGCATCCCGTTTTTGTGTAAATCCACGCACGCGCACACGCACACACGCACACACACACACACACACACACAGTATCTGGTTACTGTACAGTATCTTGTTCTACAATATTACATACAATCACTCACACGTGCACATTCACACAGCCGCATGCTCTCTCTCTCATTCGCTCTCTCTCTCTCTCTCTCTCTCACACACACACACACACACACACAGACACACATAACTAGGCTGGAGATGCTCGACAGAGACCACTAGAGTGTAGTTTATGACTATTATCGCTATTATTTATGACTATTATTATCGTTTTATGAAGATAGAAAGTAATACAATGTCAAAACAAGAATCCAGGCGTCTCTAAGACTTACAAGGCATTAGCCTACTAATTGCCTTGTAAATGCAACCACAGTGAGCTCAGAAATCATCATTCAAAATGGCCCCACAACAAAACCAAACTGGATCAATCATACATTGGCACGATGACAATATTTTTTGCATAGATTGCAAATATGTACATTTGTGTATGTGTGTGATTATGAATAGCATTCTCCTCCCAAATATGCTTTTGAGCTCCCACTATCTTCCCCCGAGTCCAGAAGATTATAGCCCTCATCCAGTGGCAGTGTGTTTCATGTAGTGCAAGAGAGAGAGAGAGTGTCGGCTGTCACCAGACAGCAATGCTTGGTGCATAGAAGACTTTGCGTTTATTGTGGGTACATCTGTGTGTGTGCATGCGTGCGTGCGTGCGTGTGTGTGTGTGTGTGTGTGTGTGTGTATAGGCTGCATTATGTTCCATGGAGTAGAGCACTTCTTGGTCCGTCCAGCAGGGTGAATGACTCGGACACAAAGGACGAGTCAAGAGCCTCTCCTAAAGACAGACAGATGGTGCGATTGGATTAGAGGCCCCGGCTAATCTGAGGACAAACGGCATAAAAAAAAACAACTTTCTGGTTGTTTTCTGTGCGTCATACAACAGGGGTCAACCGGGCCAGCTAGGGGTTAACTTGGCACACAGTGAATGCTTTGCTCCACATATACAATAGGCTGGCTTCTATATGTTCCAGACAGCTCTGCACCTGCTGGGATGGATGGACCATCACAGTGGAGATAGAGGGTATGGGTGACTTTCGCTGGCCTATTCCCAGAAGTATGCTAATATACGCTATACATCCGACTAACGCCATCATTCTTTACTTCGATTAATCCATGTAAGGCTATATGGGAACTAAAATGAATAGAACGGCCGTTGAGCTTATTCAGGATTCAACAGATCCTGAATAACGGATCCTGAATAACGGATTCAAATAAAGCTAGCCTCTAGACGTAGGGCCTACAATGGCTCCCCGGTGAGAGCAGCAGCACGCTAGCCTCTAGCTAGCCTCACACCGAGCCCCGGTCAGAGTTGTCCCCCTCCTCGGTGGATGAAGAGCAGAACAGAGCGGCGGCAGGGATGTGTCTCCGGGGAAAGCTTCCCGTTCAACAGGCATTCTCCTTGAAGTGAAACGGTGTGCCTGGTGGTACGAGGTGCGAGGCCCTATTCTGTAGTGTTGGCATCATGGCCCATGTGATACTAACCAATGGCGTATGACGTGAACGCTGTAGAAAATAGTGTTGCATTGTTGTGTACAGGTTGCTCTCGGACGGAGTTACAATCACCAGACACCTCGATCTTGAATGTTTGTAGAGCAAAACAAGGTTTGTTCAAGGAGAAAAAAACATAAAGGGACAAAACAAAGTGCAGATGTTGGTCCTCTCGGATGAAAACCTTTTAGATACACACCGACATCATAAAGACATAAAGTAGGACCTAGACTTAAGGCAGATTAAAATTAAATCAATTCAACTGAACACAACTGAACCCGTTGCCCTTTAAAACAGAAACATGTACCTTGGGAGTAATATAGTCTCTTATTGACTCTCAGCGTGTTGTGATACCCATCTTTGGATATGAACGGTAGGCCGAAGCCTCCAGTGTTTGTTGCCCATACACAATATCCGCTGAGTTCTCCTGACTATCATCTGCAAACTTCACGAGTCACTGCCAAGGAGTGTTTACACGTTGCTGTGCAAACAAGACAAGTGTCTCATATGTTGAGCCGAAGCAACTGAGAACTGAACAGATCAGGGGTGTTCGAGTGACATGTGTTGCATGTCATGGACGCAGGGAGATTGCTTGCTGAACTTTCGCTGTGTGTTTCCATCTAATTCCTATGCAGTCTGTTAGACCCACGATAATTGTTTTTGGTGAACTTGATTCATATGATGCAGGAATGCACGCACATGCGATATTCAGATTAAATTTAGACCTGCTGCCCCCCCCCCCCCCCGCTGGTGAAAAATGACTGACATCAAGTTGTTCTGATTTATTCATAGGACTGACAGAGTTCACACTGTCCTCTACTGACAAGCTCAGCTGATGCAGTGCTGTCCAACAAAGCCATGCACTCTTCTAGCACCATCTCTCATCTTTAAGGCACCGTCGCTCGCGATTACAGGACTTACTTTTCTTTTGAAGGCAAAGCATGTACATCATAACACAACAGTGACATACGTGTTTTATGGCAGGTGACAGTACGCAAAAAAGTAGGCAAAAAGATGAAAAAGCAAGAAAATAATTTTTTTAAATAAATATATATGCATTGAAATTCAATGAAAATATACACACAATATACAAAAAATATACATATATATACACACATATACATGTTGAATCCAAAAGTCCGAGAGTATTATAAATGTACAAGTAAATAAGGGCAGATGCACAAGTGAGGGCAGCAGTAGCAGAAATATACACATGGTATGTCATAGCAGAAATATACATAAGATAAGAGAATCAGAAGCATATGTATCAAGAGTATTTAAATATAGCATAGGGAATATGGCATATGTATCCAGAAGTAGTTGAATAATCTAAATATTATCAATGTTATAAATGTACATAAAGTGATCAATATGATTGGTGTTGCTGGTTGAGAAGCCTGGGGAAAAACTGTCTTTGAGTCTGGTAGTCCATGCCTGGACGGCAGCACCGTGAACAGTCCATGGCCTGGGTGGCTGTACTCCAATGACTTTCTGTGCTTTCCTGAGGCATCGTGTGTGTGGTAGATGCTTTGCACGGCTGGGAGATGGCAGCCGATGCGTTCTGCTGTCTTCACCACCTTCTGGAGGGCGTTACGATCAGCAGTGGAGCGGCTGCCAAACCAGACACTAATGCAGCCAGAGAGGATGCTCTCGGTGGTGCACCTGTAAGCGTTATTGAGGGTTTTTGAAGACGTGCCAAACTTCCTGTCTCCATAGAAAGTAAAGTCGCTTTTGGGCAGTTTTTACAGCCAAGTCTGCTTGCTGGACCAGCTGAGATCATCCTGGATGAACAGACGTTGAGAAGAGAGGTTTGTTGTCCCTGGCAACCCAATGTTGCCAGTCCCTGACCTCCTCACACTGTAGGCGTTTCTCACCATTGTTGGTGATGGGACCCAGGATGGTGGTGTCGTCCACGAACTTAAGGATAGTGTGTCATGAGGTCAATGAGTTATTATTTTTTAACCACCACCACCAACATTTATCACTTCTATGAAAACATCCCACGACCTTCATGTGAAGAGACTCATTCATTTGCGGGAGGTCTTATCAGTTAATTGGACATTATTATAAACGACCTTGGTCTTAGAGCTGGACCGTGTAATTCCAAAGCAATGTAATTAATCGGATGTCTCAACGCCGGAAATAGAAGGAAATCTAATTTAATTTCAGCCCGATTCTATTCTACCGTGTTATTTTTCATGTAATTACTTGAGGGAGAAGCTGATTTGTGCCATTGTGATGACGCTGACGAGAGACAGACATGGTGTCACGGCTTGGTGATGTTAGATGATACGGTCCTTTAAAATAGAAATAACCACTGACGATGGGTCTGTTCCATTCCTGTACAAGAGTGAGCCAGTCGGGACAAAACCCAGTGACGATGCCACATGTGACCCGCTGGTGCGCCCCTCACGCATAAATCAAATGCACCAAAGATAATGCTGAGGTGAGTTTAACCTTATCTTATATAGGTCTCTGTGTGTCACTCTTGTACACACCGAGAATGTGAGATCTAAACCGAGTGAAACACACAAGAGGGGCTGGGATGTGTACGTATGTCCTCTGTCGCAGGCTTTGAGGTCAAATGCCCCCACACAGTTCCTGCTGTGATGGCTAATCAATGAACTGATCATAACCTAGCCTAGCGAGAGACCACTGTCAGAAGTGTGTGTGTATATGTGTGTGTGTTGTGTGTTTGTGCGTTAGGGCCGGTCAGGACTCCTCTGTGATAAATAATTCAGTGGTACTTGGGCGTGGGACGGTAAAGCATCTTCCCCCTCTGCGCCATCAGCAGCTCGTGGCCTGCAGCATCGCCTGGCCGGCATTCATTACTTATGATCGCTGCAAGAGCAGAGCCCCCCCCCCCCCCCCCGCCTCCCTCATCATGTTCCCTATCCTGTTGCCCCTCCCCCCCACCTGACTCCATTTTCCTCCTTCAGGTTAAAGCGGAAATAGTCAACTTTTTAAGCCTCCAACTTATGATTATGTAAGAAAAATACCGACCTGCACAGTGTCACGGCTGTAGAATAATGTGAAATCTGTGTTAAGTTTTGTTCTCTGTAAGCCTCTATAACTCGACTTAACGCACAGGAAGTGAGTCATCTACCCAGTTACTATATGAAGCGAGCCCATAGCGGCAACTGATGGTGGAACACACAAGCAACCGTGGACATTTTTAACCCGGTAAAAGAAAAAGAACCCAGACGACGGAGGAGGCAAAGAAGGCGAAGAGGGAGAGTGATAGACGAGACAGAACAAGAGTAAACCTGACCGCCGTTCACGGACATGGAGAGCTCTGGGGCTCCAGGACGTTCAGTTGGCATTATTTCTTTACTACCAGTAAATAAGATAACCTGCCTACTGGTAGTAATACTAATACTAATAATACTACTGGATGTTTTATTCTGCTTTATCATAAGCACTGAGATCCGGGTTTTCTATACGAATACACTTCCTGTGTTGTTGGTCGTTTCCAGGGTCTGAGGAACCATTGAAATTCATGGCGATTTGTCGCAGAATTCAAAATGACCCGACTTCTGGTTTTATTAAAATGTACTTTGTTTTTAGCTTATTTTGTGACACAAGGCAAAACATACAGTACATTTAACAGGAATACTGTATGCAAAACCTCCTCTAGAAAAAACCGTCCTCCATGTAGTTTTACCATTTATTGTGTTTGCTGTTCTTATGACGATAATTCCTCATCCTCCTTACCTTCGTGCAGTGAAGGCCCCTCCCCTCAAAATTTGTCATGTGACTAGCCCCCGGTGACATCACAAGCGGGAGTGTCTACCAGATGGATGATTACGATACGTCCTCTGGTAGGCGGTAGACTGCAGCAGGACTATAATCTAATCCAATTCTAGAATAAAAACCAAACCATCTGCAACACTCAGACAGAACACCAAGTGTTATAAATCCACATTCAGTTTATTACCAATTAAACAGGGACTATAGAATAGTTAGACTTCTGACAGACTTTTCATTTCAAACATTCATATTTTTTTTCTCCATAATCCCCTTTTTCTTTGAAAAGAAGTTAAAGTAATTAATATATCCACCGGCACAACTGTACAAATCAGAGGCCGGCGGGTCCAGTAATCTCCCTATAAAGTGTTGTTTTACGTTAAGTCAATGCAAAGAATGTGACAAACAAACACATTAATAGCATTAACAGTTTTCTTCACGATGATTTTTTTTCTTCCCTATTTTCCCGTCCAGTTACAGTGGAGTGACCACGGATGACTATAAGCTCCTATGTACGTGCACTAAAGTGCTAGTGTTCAAAAGGCATGCAAAATAGTTGGCCTATATTTGTACACTTGCCTCCCAAATTATGCATAAGGTTAATTCATTTGTTGGTTTGTACCACACGCTAAGCATTTTGACAGACCCAAAACGACATTCCTCTTTGAACGTAAAAATACATAAATACATTAGCATCAGAAATGACATCATGTGTTGCTGCTTCCGTGAAGCACAAGAAATAATTGTCTTCGTCTTTCTGTGTTTTTGACAAAAAAATACTAAACTAAAGTCTGGTCTGGATTCAAGCTTTGAGACACGGAACAAAAAAAGCGAAGGTGTGCTCTTGTTCAACAGAAACAAACATGAATGTTACGTTTTCATTGAAATATGGAATAAAACAAATAAAACAAAAGTCTTCCGTAAAAATCGACGACAAATAAATGCTAAAAAAAAGTTGTAAACAGACCCAAAACAGGTGTAAACTTTATATTTGAATGAACACGACAGCTGATTCTCTTTGACACCTGAAAAAATAAGATATGGGGCCCAGGAGTAACTCAAGTGTTTACAGGCACCTCTGATGGAAATGTAAGTTATTGTTAGTTGTTGGTGTTTGTCCATGATGTTACAGTACATTCCAGGTTCTTCCTCAGAGGAACGAAGAGGTTCTGGTGCTCGTTCCTCATTGGTCATTGGCTGGTGCTACTGGGGAGGCGGAGCTTTAACCCATCTGGCTTCACCCCCCCCTTGGAGTCTCTTGAGGTTGAGGTACTGGCTCTTAAAAACGGCTCCGCTAAAGAGAGGCAGGTAGAGATGGAGAGAAGAGATAAAAGGAGGAGGAGGAGGGACGTGGTGGGAGTGGAGCAGGGTGAGAGGGCGGGGCTTATGTGGGAGAACTCTCCGCCTCCTCCTGCTCCGGTGTGGTCTTGCTGTGCGCCGGCGACGGCGAGAAGGTGAACCTCTCGCGGGAGCCGTCGCTCGCCTTGGGGGAGGAGGCAGGGGAGTGTGCGGCCCAGCGGGAGGGGGGGCGGCGGTGGGCGGGGCGCGCCGGTCTCAGGAAGCAGGAGTCGAGGGGCGGGGCCACCGGGGAGCGTGGAAGGTCCTGGCGAATGAGAAGCAGTGTGTCAGAAAACGATAAACACAAGAGACGTTACAGAGAAGCGCTGATGCTAGCACCTAGCGTGAGGAGGACGTGAAGCGAATATGAGTCCAAAGCAAACAGTGAGTACAAATAAAGTGTGTACAAAAATGGGAGGCCAACAAAAAGAGTGTTTGAATTGAGGGTTGAAGATTCGTGAGAAGGGCCCACAGACATGAGTGGTGGGTTCATACTGAGGCGTCGATGCAGTTAGATGGAATGTTTGAAAACACAGCAGCGTGTTGAACCGAAGAAATGCAGACAAAGGGAAATGGAGAGATCGTATACAAAACAAATATGGTGGATGAAAAAGAGGATATATACTGTATATAGTCAAACTTTTAAAAGACAGATGCCAAATGCAGTAAATGACAGTTTATACACCGGACAGTATGGACATAGAGTATGGGGACTCGTACGAGAGACTCGACCAATGGGAGGCGAGTCACCGCTAGCTTTGTATAATCCTCATTCAAAATGGGAGGTGCGGTCTACTCTACGTCACACACGCACACACACACGCACACACACGCACACACCAATCATGCACCATCAACATGAAGTGTAATAATATACAGGAAGTGACCAACCACATTAAAAGCATCCGTGTTTCCTCTATTATTTCTTTCCAGTTCTTCTCACAGTTCTACTCACAATAACACCCCGACCCCAACCCTTTCGTGCCCGATGACTCAATGGCTTCTTAACACTCACCTTTCTCTGCTTCCTCTCCTGTGGGTTATGTGTTATTTCCGGATTCATCTGGATATCGTAGCACTTTGGATGTCTTATTTGTATTGTTTTGCATGCTAATATTCCCACAGTCTTCACAGCTTGAGGATGCAAGGGGGGGGGTGTTTAAGAGTGACACGGAT
>PIJE02000163.1:0-55824 GCA_002895965.2 Coryphaenoides rupestris
AGGTGTGTGCAGGGCTGGTTCTACTCTGGGTCTATACTACAGTCAGGGTGTGTACAGCAGCAGCAGCAGCTGAGTGGCAGCTGGACTAGTTGATTTTAATGGGCAGAACATCTCTGCACATGTCCTCCAGCGACCCTTCCTGGAGTCCAGCACTTTGATCAACACACTGTGCTCTCGCTCTCTCTCTCTCTCTCTCTCTCTCTCTCTCTACCTCAGCAGTGTTTTTTCTGTCTTGGTAGTAGATTGAGTATAGCGGGGGTGTGACAGTGACGATGCGAGACGTAATAGAACATGACATCTCAGTCACACGCTGCAGTAGTGGACCGTGGACAGTGGAAGAGGAGGAGGAGGAGCAGGGGGAGGAGGAGGAGGAGAGACAGATGGGCAACAGGATGAGAGGATAGGGGAGGTGAAGAGAGGAGGAGAAGAAAAATACAAATATGTAAAATAAAATAGAAGAATGGGCGCAGAATGGGATTGGTGAGGAGGCAGAGAGGACTGTTATGTCCATAGAATGACGGAGTCGACTACTATATCTCAAGTCAGAGATTGTGCTTCTCCATTTATTTTACAACCACATACATCAGAACCCGGAACACGTGAAGCGGAACCGACAGTCCATAAAGCGAGACAGTGGACTGTCGTGAACAGTCCCTAACCGAACAGTCTGTCTGTGAACGACCAGACGTAACAAGGACATCAGCAACATGTGGTGGATCTAGAAAAACAGGCAAACAGAAGGAGAGGCAGCAATATATCACTGTGGTACCTGAAGATAAGAATAGAGCTGTTTTCGAGCATTCATATTTACGAGACGAATAGAACGAGTTTCATAATTGCCAAGTTGCCTGCATAAGTAGCTGGGCAGGCGTGCAATTCTAAGCATGATACAACATCTGAGAATGAACAACAATGCTAAGTGCCATTAATAAGTGTTAAGACATATAAACACGCAGGTTAGTGCTAGGGGGGGGTTATGTAGAGTCCAGGTGAACTCTGAACAGGTGGGTCTTGAGTCTCTTGCGGAAGCTGGCGAGCGACTCGGCTGTCCTGACATGAGCCGGGAGCTCATTCCACCACTGCGGAGCCAGAACCGTGAAGAGTTGGGACTTGGAAGAGCGATGTTTGGCTGTTTTTAGTGAAGGCGGTACCAGTCGTTTGGCAGAAGTTGCCGAGCGGAGTGCTCGGGCTGGGGCGTAGGGTCGGACTAATTTTTGGAGGTAGGTAGGGGCGGTTCCGTTGACAGCCATGAAAGTCAGTACCAGTGTCTTGAATCGAATGCGAGCGATTACCGGGAGCCAGTGGAGGTTGCGGAAGAGGGGGGTTACATGGGAGAATTTAGGTAGGTTGAACACGAGGCGTGCTGCTGCGTTCTGGATGCGTTGTAAGGGCTTGATTGTTGAGGCGGGGAGTCCAGCCAGGAGAGAGTTGCAGTAGTCGAGACGAGTGATAACGAGCGCTTGGACCAGGATCTGCGCTGCTTCACGTGTGAGGAAGGGCCGGATCTTGCGGATGTTGTACGAGAGCATTCTACAATATCCCGGGCCACAGAGTAATGTTGGCGTTGCAGGACAGCTCGGTCATCCAGTACCACGACCAAGGTTCCTTGCCGTGGGTGCAGGGGAGACTTCGATGTCCTCGATGGTGACAAGTAGGTTCCATCTGAGGGCAGTCTTTACCCGGTATGAAGAGAAAGCTCAGTCTTGTCGAGGTTGAGCTTCAGGTGGTTGGCGGTCCGTCCATCTGCTGATGTCGGGCCAGGCATTTTGAGATGCAGTGTTGCGATGTGGGTGTCTGAGGGGGGGAAAGGAGAGAAACAGTTTGGTGTCATCAGCATAGCAGTGGTAGGAGAAGCCGTGGGATGTGATTACAGAGCCGAGAGATCTAATGTATAAAGAAAACAGAAGGGGTCCCAGTACTGAGCCTTGGGGTACTCCGGTGTCAAGGTGCAGGGTCTGGACAGGGAGCCATTCCATGTGACCTGATAAGTGGCGATCTGTCAGGTAGGCAAGGTGAACCAGGATAACGCAGTTCCAGTGATGCCAAGCTCTGCCAGGGTGGAGAGGAGAATCTGGTGGTTCACTGTGTCGAAAGCGGCGGACAGGTCAAGGAGGATGAGCACGGATGAGAGGGAAGAGCTTCTGGCGTCGCGAAGGGACTCTGATACTGCAAGCAGGGCCGTCTCCGTGGAGTGCGCCGCTTTGAAGCCTGACTGATGAGGGTCGAGCAGGGTTGTTCTCGGAGAGATAGGATGATAGTTTGGGTGGAGATCAGCACGTTCTATGGTTTTGGAGAGGAATGATAGGAGAGACACAGGTCTGTAGTGTCGGACGTCGGTGGTGTCCAGGGTGGGTTTCTTAAGGAGTGGCTTGATTCTGGCGGTCTTGAAGGCAGTCGGAAACAGGCCTGAAGTGAGGGAGGTGTTAGTTAGGGTGGTGAGGAAGGGAAGGATGTCGCCCTGAGATGTCTTGGAGACTGTACTATCGACCTAGCGTAGAATATCGATAGATATCAATAGCGATATCTGTATAGAGAATCTCCCGTACATTGAGACTGAAGCAGGGTTCTGATTGGCTGGTATACTAACAGAAATGGAATGGCACTGCAACCTTTGGCCTAGTGATACTGGATGGGTGGGGGGGGGGGCCTGCACCAATCAGAGAGGTCGATGCTCTGACGTCCCTCACAAGAGTGTCTGTTTGGGGCTTCAGGGTCGCAGCCTTTGCAATCTCTTTGTGTGTGTGTGTGGGTGTGTGTGTATGCATACTTGTGTGTGTGTGTGTGAACAGTTTTGTGTGTACTTTGTCCATATGCTTGCATTTCCATACATACGCTACACATACAGTATGTCTGTTTATATTTACTCCTTTTCTAGCAGAGGCTTTTACACAAAGGGAGCTGGTACAGATTCGCTATGACATCTTGCTCAAGGACATTGGGTTTCACAACCTTTTGACTGGGACCCTAATCCTGTTTGTGAGTGTGCACGTGTGTGCGCGCGTGTATGCATGTGTATGCGTGTGTGTGTACGTGTGTGTGCGTGTGTGTGTGCATGTGTGTGTGCATGTGTGTGCGTGCATTCGCCAGTAGTTACAGTAACTTAACCAACTCAAAGCATCTGACAAGTCCTACAAATTTTTGCCTCAGGAGGATGAAAACATTCAACAAAGTTTAAGTGAAGAGAAATAATAAATTAAAGTGTTAAGCATATGGATGTGTACAGCGGCCCAGCCCCCGGAGTCTGTCTCCGGGGGCTGTAGATGGAAATGAACTCAGTTTCAATATGCTGTGACTGGGGCGGGGGGGGTTTGGCGCTGTGCTGCCAACCATCCACACTGCTAATGACAGCTCCTCTCCCAGGGGCCCAGGGGTGATGGGAGGCTGGGGAGCCGGGAGGGGAGGCTGGGGAGAGCTGGGTGGGTGGAGGGTGGAGCGTGGAGGGGGCGGTGTCTGTGTTTGTCTGGGGGGATGTAATGGACCTAAACTGTAGGAAGGGGAGTGGTCTTCATCATCCTCATCACCTCCTCCACCTGGACTTCAGTCTGTCTGAAATAGATTAATAAATACAGTATGATACATGATATTATGATATTGAGAATATTGCACGTGATGTTGGAAAATACTATTCTAAATATCATGTGCAATAGTACGTTTCAATACAATTGCCAACTTTTCTATTATAGTTAACATTTTTTTTTTAAACTAAATGTATCTTACATTCATTATTATTGTATTAGGCATATACTGTACACTTTACATTTATTATTCTTTTTGAGCAACCTGTGACACACAAATTTCCGTCGGGATTAATAAAGTTTTATCTTTATTTAACTAGGTATCTTATAACTTTGTCTCTCCATTTCTTCTCCTCTCTGCCTGTTGCTGTTTTTCCCTCTTTTCTTGCTCATTTAGTCATCCTCTTCGTCACGGCCTGTCTCTCACTGAGTCCTCCTCCTCACCTTCACCTTCCCTCTGTTTATCTTCCTCTCTTTCTCACACCCCCGTTTTTGTTTATATTTCCTTCATTCTTTTGTGAGTAAAACAAGGGAATCAGAAAAAGAAAGAGGGGGGGGGGGGTCTACCTCTCCCCTCCTTTTCTCTCCATCGTTTATTTCCTCTTTCTTTCTCTTTCTGTTTGATGGACACAAGATAACTCCCTTCTTAGAGAGAGAGCGAGAGACCAAACATGAAAGAGAGATGGAGAGAGAGAGAGATAGTTTACTACGCTAAATCTCAGCATGTGACCACAGCACACGCGCGGCGGTTTAAAAGTCTGCTCGACACAATAAAGTTGGTATCCTCTGTGGGTTTAGCACGCTGTGACTTATTCATCATCTGGGGTTTCTGTGGTGAATATTTGATGCCTCGTCTATTTTGTTTTTCTACCGATCTAAACCATCACACACACACACACACACACACAGGCAGCATGTTATTAACACAAGAATCGTCTATTCATTTGAGTCTTATCGAAAATAGTATTGAACGTAAAAAACTAACCAGCGTGGTCAAATGAAAGTGAAACGCTAGCCGCTCGAGCTAAACCGCTAGCATCCTACGTCATCCTGAGTCTTCAGCTATTTATTTGAGTGTAACTAAATACAAAAATAAAAACCAAACAAACTAACGTATACAATATAATCTATCAGGGATGATTCAGGTGGCAGCATGGCTGCAGTCGGTGTGTGTTTTGCTCAGTGACGTCTTCAACACACACCAGCAGGAGCTCTCAATGTGCTCACATACCCGTGAATATACACACCTGTGGAACATGCTCTCACATACACATCACCCAGGGTCAGTGGTTGGCAGGAGAGAACGTGTGTGTGTGTGTGTGTGTGTGTGTGTTCTGATTTCAGGCTTCAGGGCGTCATTGCCCTCGTTCTCTTCCTGGATTCTGATAGGCTGGCAGAGGGCAGGCAACCGCAGACAGTCAACTAATCATTGACTTAACAGTCTCTCTGAATCGGGCAAAATCCACTAGACTCTAGAAGTAAAGTAAAATAAATAAAAGTAAAAGACTCACACAGACCCAGATGTGCATACGCATGCATAATCATGTGAGATTAACAAGCATGAAGTGCCGTTCTGAACTCTTGCGACGTCAAAGTGCCTTTCTGGACCCTCTCGGCGTCGCTAACGCTAACGGTGCGTGTCGCATTTTATCCGACAACATTGCTCATTAGAACGCTCATGTAGCCAAAAATAAGAAGCACAAAGTCGCCGTGAGCTGTTACCATAACAACACCCCCACCACCACCTCTCCCCTCCTCTCGCTCTTTCCCAGAACTCTCAGCCCAAAACACTTTTTTTTTCCAATCAAATTCAAATTCTGAAAGCTGAAAGGTGGGGAGGGGTTCACTTAAACTTCAAGGTGAGCTCTGGCTTCAAGCAAGCAAGGTGCAACACTGGTCTGTTCAGTCTGGGATTTGGTGGGGCTGCACACATAAGGTGCACTGACTAATCAATGCACCTTAGGTTAAACCAGCCTTTAACACACACACACACACACGCGCTAGCTGGTACCATCTGCTCTGTCCATTAATTCTAGAAAGAAGAAACGGAGAAACCCTGAGAAGCCACATTAGTGGCACGTAGCAGTGAGTTAGCTGCTCCAGCGACCCCCTCTCTGTAAAGGAAGATTGATATTGACGGGCACAACTCGTACACACTAATGCTGACAACAGCAGTGTGTACTGAGAGTTGTTCCAGTCAATACAACCTCCCCATACACTATCCTACTGCACCTATACTACATACCATACTATAACATTCACTGTCATATGGAACATATTCATTATTACTACTGATGAGTGAAAATGGTTACAATAATGATGAGAAGCATCATTATTATAAATACAAAAAGCTCTTGATGGATTGAAAGACCAATTGATTCTGTGTCTGCATTTGGACCATGTCTTATTAAAGATCCAGTATATAAGATAAGTTATATATAATGTAGTTATATATAGTATATTTATAGTACCTCAAACATCAATACTGTATTTGTTATTCCGTTCCATTCGCATGCTGAAACACTTGCATACTTTATCTCCCTGCTTAATATTCAGCGACATATGTCACACACAAACACACGCACACACAGAAACTCATGAGCACATACACACACTTTGTGTGTGTGTGTGTGTGTGTGTGCGTGTGCGTGTGTGCATGACTTGTTTTTATGCATAATTCTGCATTTGCATGTGGTTGTGTAGATCGATACGTTTGTTGTGTATATTAACACTACTGAACATGTGTGTGTGCTTGAGTACCTACACTACACTTGTCTATGCACATAATTGTGTGCATGTGAGCATTGATTTGTATACTGTACAGAAGATGGAGCAATAGAGCTATAGATGGAGAGAAAGAGAGAAAGAAAGAAAGAAAGGGAGAGAAAGGGAGTGAGAGCGAGAGATCTCCATCTACAGCTGAGGGGCTGTGTTGAGATCAGACCACTGTTTTAATGAGAGGATTTGGGGGTCTTTGATTCTGCTCTGCATCAGGGGCTTCCTGGGAATAGACAGCATTAACTGTACCAAGCCTGACCTTTGACCCCTCCATGACCGCCACATGAACTCACACACTTACCATGACTTGGACATGTAAGCCTCCATCCTGCTATCATAACTTAATATACATAACATAACATAGTATAACATAATATTACTAATGAGTGTAAACTTGTTAATGCTTACACACAAAGTGTAAGCATTGTCATAATCTACAGAAAAAGCTAATCATGAATTAAAATTGTATCTGGCGTCTGCATTTGTCACATTTAAGATCCAGTGTATAATGTAGTTATATACGTGTATATATAAATAGTACCTCAAACATAAATACCCATTAATGTAAATAATGTACGCACTCACAAGATGCTTTGGATACAATGTACACCAAATGGCATTATTTATATATTCAATTATATTCCCTTCACCTCTTTTCTATATAACATTCTGTTCTCTTATAATTATACGATGATATTCTATTAATTTATATGGTACTGTACTCTAGATGTGAAGCATTAGTCTGTAGCTAGTCTGACAGGATGCAGGCCGACCTCCACCCCTTACCCTAGCTGCACGCTGCCGTTTTCAAAGCCTTTTCTTTTGCAGGGATTTAACCATTTTAATTCCAGGGCTCCCCACATGCAAATGTTCCCCCAAAACAAGCCCCAGCCGCCCCCCTGACACTATTTAGCAAGAGCAACGTGGCTTCATCTTGGGCTTAGCCCCGCCCCAAGACAATTGTGATTGGTTGAAATAAATAAATACAAACAAGACAAGAGTGTTTTTCCCCCCTTATCCCAGAGTGATACTGGGTTCAGCCAGACCTTCCTCCAGAGCGCTGAAACAGTGTGGAGTGTGGAGGCGGGTCTGGCTGTGCGAGATCAGTCTGTAGGTCGTTGGAAGGACGTCTGGACTCAGACTGTCAGACATGTCCTCCGGCGGTCGCCGATAACCGCACGGCTGAGCGATCAGGCAAGACAACAACGTGTACGCCCGTGTGTGTGCGTGTATGTTCACAGACGACTAATAAAGTTGTAGTTCATGATGTGGTTAAAAATGAACATTTTCAGTCAATAATGACTTTGTGTGTTGTTAAACGTATGTACGCCTGCCCTTACTAACTAACCCCAACACCAAAACCATTAACTGTTATTCGCTAACTGCGTCCTCACACTCATCCTGGGATCAGACAACATTTGTGTCTTTACTGATGGTCACCACGTTAAATACATTTAGGGCATTTGGCAGACGCATTTATCCAAAGTGACTTACAAAGAGTACATTTGTTGAAGGAGACAGCAATATATCACTGTGGTACATAAAGATAAGAATAGAGCAGGTTTCAAGCATTCATAGTTACAAGGCTAATAGAACGAGTTTCATAATTGCTAAGTTGTCTGCATAATAGCTGGGATAAGAGCAGACGTGCCATTCTGAGTACATTACCAACATAGAACATACAATGCTGAGTACTATTAATACAATTAGGCAAGTATTGGGTCAATTAAATGTGCCAAATATTGCTGTGTTACATATTTGAGGGCCGCAACAAATTCTGTCTTGAGGTCCGAGTCACACAGACGTACACAACGACCACAGGACATGACAGCATGCTACCGGGCCGCACCTACACACACGGTACCTAACGTGGTACCTGCGTGCGGCGTACTGGTAGTTGCAGATTGACTCTGAGTTGGATTGCGTTAACGAGGACAGGGTTACATCTCTGCCTGTCTGACCCTCACCCACCAAACACACACACACACACACATACACACATACACACACACACACATACCCATACGTACTTCAAACAGGAAGCTGATCAATGAAAAAAACACCCATTGATCACTGCCTATGGGGCACGCCAAAGTGCTGTGTCTAGGCCTAGCAATGGAGCTAGCGTGCGAGCGAGCGTGGAAGTGCGAAAGCAGGGATTAAGCCACTTGGGATGACATAAAGTTCAAAGGTCACGCACACAGTGACCTATAGATCAGATGTGGACGAGTGTTAATTGAGTCGTCTGTGTTCACACGCGCACACACACATAATTAGTTTTTCATTTATATTTGCATTATTTTTATTATATATATACTGTATATTTTAAATATTAATACAAATATAATTACAAAAATTCAATATTTCAATAAAGTTCTTGAATCTTGAAATCTTGATTTTTTTAATTCTATTGAACAAAATATAATGATGCACATTGGAGGCTTTGGGACAAGGTACCATGATGTCATCATCATAAGTGTCACGAATATCACTGACTGTTTGGTTATTTCTTTTATCTGGTTTTGTTTTCATGCATACCAACAACTCTCATATCATTTCAGAACCAGCCACGCCATCCCTCAGTGTATATACAGTATACCAGCTCTCTCCCCTTCACTCCCCACCAGATTGTTCTTGCGCTCGACCTGATTTGCCTGTTTCGGCCCTGCCTGCCTGCCTGCCTGCCTGCCTGTCTGTTTACCGATTTTTGATTCTTCGCCTGCCCCTTGTCGGATTTAGTTTGCTCTACGGACTGATTTTTGGACCTTGCTTCTCTAAAAAGTAAAATTGACTTAGCCTGCAACTCGTCTGTCACCTGGTCGTGCTTTTGGGTCCTGAGCTCCACCAAGCTAGAACCAGAATTATCCTGATGAACCTAACAGAGACAGCACAGGAATATACCTCATTATTATTCTATTCATGTCTATTAAAATAATTACCAGCATGTTAGTAAAAGCGTTTTGATATATATTTGCCCTTGTTTAAACATTGGAATTGAAATGACATTGAAAAAACAGCATCCTCCTGACTACTTTTGAGTAAAATAGTTTTTTATATTGACTAAAATTAAATGCAATTGTATTCACTGAGTAATAAACAAAATTAGATGAATAATGCATCACTAATAAATATTAAGGACATTTCCATCAGGAGACTAAATGAGAGAAGATGTGTGAAAATTAAGACGCTAACAAGTTTGATATAAAATGCAATGCTGACAAAGTACAAAATAACAAGTCAACAAAATAACAACAAAATAACAAAACCGACATGGATATACAAGGATGATACAAATAAACAACGACAGTACACTCTTAGATTGGAGGTATTAACAGAAGATTAAGTATGACGTGCGCATGTCCTTTAGGTATTTTTAAGTGTTCATTCTGACATTCATCTGTATGACCAACCAGTGAAGGCCAGTTCTGAGAAAGGCAGGCGCTGGGAGGAGAGCAAGACGAGAGTAGAACAGTGCCAGCGTTGGGCTCCAGGGGCAAACTCCACATCCAGCCAATGCCAAAGTGCCTTAAACCTGCATTCTCTCTAACAGCCAACAGACGGCGACAACACTGGTTGCCAAGTCGGATTGTATGGATGAGAAAATTACCTGACTTCTCACTTGAGGTTCTTTCACTCTGTAAACATTTTCCTAATGAGCTTATGGTCTCAATGGTCTCTAGTTTCAAGGCTTATTCAACACATCATGATGTTCATCATTTCAATAGGTCCTATTTAGATTAAAATAGACAATAAAATAGGGTTTGCTTTAGGGTGTGGCTAGCAACCTGTCAATCAAGATAGAATGTGTATCCATGGCACATATTTCTGGAAGTTGTCCGTGCTTTCGTCTCAGAACTTTGACCCTTTCACAGTTTGAAAGCTCTTAGGTTTCAGTTCACGAAAGCTAATGCTTCAGGGTTCAGTTATACTAAAAGACACTGTCATCCACATTTGGTCACTTTGATCTGCCGGTTGCAAAAAATCAACATGGCGATGTCCAAACGCCGGACTTCAAAGCAGTCCACCACAAGCCAATTGGTGACGTCACGGTGACTACGTCCACTTCTTATATAGTGTCTATGGTTGTGGTAGCGTTCCATTAGTATTAGCATTCCAACGGGTTCCCACTGAGCGAGCCACAGTCCTGCTAGCAGCTCACTGAAACGATACCAGCCATAGACGTGGAGCCACACAGCCCTATATCTGCATGGCCACGCATGTGAGAGCGTGTGCATGTGTGTGTTCAGACTTGTAGCACGCTCAGGCCCAGTGGTGTGTGTGTGCACTTAATGTGTGTGCTTTTGTGTGTGTGTTTGTGCATCTTTGCATGTGTGTGTGTTTGTGCATTTTTGCATGTGTTTGTCTGTGTGCATGCTTAATGTGTGTGTCTGTGTGCTTTTGTATGTTTGCATGCATGTGTGTGTCTTTGTGTGTGTCTGTCTGTGTGTGTGCTTAATGTCAGAATCAGAATCTGATTCTGATTCTTAATGTGTGTGTCTGTGTGTATGAAGGCGTGCCATACTCCTCAATGGAGTTACTGGTTCTTCTTACTGGTTTGATTGGAGGGGGGGGGGGCTCATGTGCACTGAAGGTACATCATTATAATAATGATGTTTAGTGGAGGACAGTCGTCTGCGTTTGACCTGGAATATAATGACATTACACAACAATGTGACCTGAGTGTAATTTTTCATGGGATAAAATACTAACGATCACACTGGTCAGATTGAAAAACATAAGGTGCACGTGATAGTGTGTGTGTGTATCTATTAGTGTGTGTGTCTGTGTGTGTGTAAAGATGCACCTATAAATACATTTGGTGAGTGTGATATATGTAGATATTATGTGGATGTGCACATTTGTAAATACATTAGATTGAACCGTTTGGTTCATTTTTTATTTACATTCATCTTTATTCATTCTAATAGATATTCAGTGCAGCAAAATAGGTGCAGGAAGAAATGAATGATGAATGAATTCATGTATTGTGGCGGCCAGCCACTGAGGGACAGGGGGAACGAGCGGGGACGACAGTCGGGGGAGCCGCAATTCCCCCTTCGGCCCCCAGAGGGAGCCGAGGAGACCAGGAACTGGAAAGAGGCAATCAGCCTTATGGAAATTGGCTGCGCCTCGTTGGGGGAACTCGGCAGCAGCCAATCGAGGCCCTGGCTGCAGAATATAAATAAGAGAGGACCTGGGTGGTAGGGACGGTCGAGAGAGTGGAGGAGAGGGACGTGGACGTGGACGTGGACGTGGACGTGGACGTGGACGTGGACGTGGACGTGGACGTGGACGTGGACGTGGACGTGGACGTGGACGTGGACGTGGGGACGTGGACGTGGACGTGGACGTGGACGTGGACGTGCGAAGACCGAGACCCTGTGTCGGGGTAAGTTCGAGAGAGATACAGGAGTGGCTGTGTGCCCGACCTAAGGACTGTATGAGAACCTGCTGTGTGTACCGACCCTTGCCTGCCTGACGACCCTCCCGCCTGCCTTGCCCTGGACCCCCTGAGACCACTTCCTGGTGTGATAACCCCTGCTGATGGACTACGACTACTCTCTTGCAATAACAGACTTGGCACTATAATTACCCTACACTGTCCCTTCCCCCTTTGGAGTAAATAAAGTACCATTGTGTCATTGAAGGTTGGTGTGGAACATTGATTTATTATCATCAGTCGGGTGGACACTCCGTAATACGCAGGAGTGTGCCACATATGGTGGAGGATGCGGGCAGCTTAAGAGTGACTGGAAATAATAAATCACCCCCACCATGGATATGGATGCCCTGTTAAATGAGTGGCAGTATGGCGACATGGACGGCGATCCCCCGGTTGCGACCGGCCGGAAGAAGAAGTCGGCCAGGAAGCAGAGGGCTGAGGCTGCTGCCGGGGCGGGCCCACGGGTCCCGGAGGAAGAGAAAGTTGTCTCTCTCCGGGAGGAGGCCTCCCTGGCTAAGGACAGAATAAAGCAGCTCAGCCAGGAGCTGAGGATCGAGAAGGAGAAGATGGGCCAGATGGAGGCCATGGTAAAGGAGTTGTGGGCCATGCAGGCTAAATCCCAGAGGGGATACCAGGACCTGGAGGCCATGCAGGCTAAAACCCAGAGGGGATACCAGGTGCTGGAGGACCTGCGGCTCAAAAAGGAGAGCATGCAGCTGCAGGATAGGCAGAAGAAGGTGCAGGAGTTGCGCACCGAAAGGGACTCCCTGTCAGGGCAGCTGACGGCCGCCGGCCAGCGAGAGCAGCAGGCCCTGGAGCAGGCCAAAGAGCTCCAGGCCCAGCTGACGGCCGCAGGCCAGCGAGAGCAGCAGGCCCTGGAGCAGGCCAAAGAGCTCCAGGCCCAGCTGACGGCCGCCGGCCAACGAGAGCAGCAGGCCCTGGAGCAGGCCGAAGAGCTCCAGGCCCAGCTGATGGCAGCAGGCCAGTGAGAGCAGCAGGCCCTGGAGCAGGCCGAAGAGCTCCAGGCCCAGCTGACAGCCGCTGGCCAGCGAGAGCAGCAGGCCCTGGAGCAGGCCGAAGAGCTCCAGGCCCAGCTGACAGCCGCCGGCCAGCGAGAGCAGCAGGCCCTGGAGCAGGCCGAAGAGCTCCAGGCCCAGCTGATGGCCGCAGGCCCAGCTGAAGGCGTCGCAGCAGCAGACGACGACCTGGGCGGTGGCGGGTCGCAGCGGACGAACCGGCGGCGGTCGGCGCAGCAGCGGACGACCCGGGAGGCGTCGCAGCAGCGCGACCCGGGAGGCGTCGCAGCAGCGGATGACCCGGGAGGCGTCGCAGCAGCGACGACCGGGGCGGCGCAGCGGGACGACCCGGGGGCGCGCAGGACGGACCGGGAGGAGGTGCCACAGAGAGGGCCATTCGAGGAGGGGAACACCCGGCGAGGGGAGATACGCCCAAGGGGGCAGGAGGGGGCCAACCTGAGGGACAGGGTCACCCTGGGCCCTGCCGCCGCCGACGTGGCCCCACTGGCGAAGCCCCAGGCGTCAGGAGAGACGCCTGGAGGGGCTGGGCCGCCCCTCCCTCCTGGTCGGAGCTGAGGGGGAGGGTATGTGGCGGCCAGCCACTGGGGGACGAGCGGGGACGACAGTCGGGGGAGCCGCAATTCCCCCTTCGGCCCCCAGAGGGAGCCGAGGAGACCAGGAAGTGGAAAGAGGCCTTATGGAAATTGGCTGCGCCTCGTTGGGGGAACTCGGCGGAGGTGTATGGAAAAGCCTTAAGAGTAAGAGTAAGAGGAAGTGGTTGTGGTTGTGGTGGTGGGAGAGAAAGAGGAACGAGGAACATTGATTTATTATCAACAGTTGGGTGGACACTCCGTAATAGGCAGGAGTGTGCCACAGTATATACTATATATATATATATATATATAAAAAGTAGAAAAGCTACTTTGTATCCTTCTTTCTCCAAGACATCTCGGGCGTACATCCTGCCTTCCTCACCACCACTAACTAACACCTCCCATCACATTCATGGCCTGGTTTTCCCGACTGCCTTCGAAGACCGCCAGGAATCAAAGCCACTCCTTAAGAAACCCACCCTGGACACCCACCGACGGTCCGACACTACAGACCTGTGTCTCTCCTATCATTCACATCTCCAAAAACCATATAGAACGTTGCTGTCTCCAACCCAACTATCATCCTAGCTCCCTCGAGAACAACTGCGTCGACCTCTCATCAGTCAGGCTTCAAAGGGCGCACTCCACAGAGACGGCCCTGGCTTGCAGATATCAGAGTCCCTTCGCGACGCCAGAAGCTCTTCCCTCTCATCCGTGCTCATCCTCCTTGACCCTGTCCGCCGCTTTTGACACAGTGAACCACCAGATTCTCCTCTCCACCCTGGCAGAGCTTGGCATCACTGGAACTGCGTTATCCTGGTTCACCTCTACCTGACAGATCGCACTTATCAGGTCACATGGAATGGCTCCTTGTCCAGACCCTGCACCCTTGACACCGGAGTACCCAAGGCTCAGTACTGGGACCCCTTCTGTTTTCTTTATACATTAGATCTCTCGGCTCTGTAATCACATCCCACGGCTTCTCCTACCACTGCTATGCTGATGACACCCAACTGTTTCTCTCCTTCCCCCCCTCAGACACCCACATCACAACACGCATCTCAAAATGCCTGGCCAACATCAGCAGATGGACGACCGCCAACCACCTGAAGCTCAACCTCGACAAGACTGAGCTTCTCTTCATACCGGGTAAAGACTGCCCTCAGATGGACCTACTTGTCACCATCGAGGGCATCGAAGTCTCCCCTGCACCCACGGCAAGGAACCTTGGCGTGGTATTGGATGACCAGCTGTCCTGCAATGCCAACATTACCTCTGTGGCCCGATCTTGTAGAATTGCTCTCTACAACATCCGCAAGATCCGGCCCTTCCTCACACGTGAAGCAGCGCAGATCCTGGTCCAAGCGCTCGTTATCACTCGTCTCGACTACTGCAACTCTCTCCTGGCTGGACTCCCCGCCTCAACAATCAAGCCCTTACAACGCATCCAGAACGCAGCAGGACACCTCGTGTTCAACCGACCTAAATTCTCCATGTAACCCCCTCTTCCGCAACCTCCACTGGCTCCCGGTAATCGCTCACATTCGATTCAAGACACTGGTACTGACTTTCATGGCTGTCACCGGAACCGCCCCTACCTACCTCCAAAAATGAGTCCGACCCTACGCCCCAGCCCGAGCACTCCGCTCGGCAACTTCTGCCAAACGACTTGGTACCGCCTTCACTAAAAACAGCCAAACATCGCTCTTCCAAGTCCCAACTCTTCACGGTTCTGGCTCCGCAGTGGTGGAATGAGCTCCCGGCTCATGTCAGGACAGCCGAGTCGCTCGCCAGCTTCCGCAAGAGACTCAAGACCCACCTGTTTCAGAGTTCACCTGGGCTCTACATAACCCCCCCTAGCACTAACCTGCGTGTTTATATGTCTTAACACTTATTAATGGCACTTAGCATTGTTGTTCATTCTCAGATGTTTGTATCATGCTTAGAATTGCACGCCTGCCCAGCTACTTATGCAGGCAACTTGGCAATTATGAAACTCATTCTATTCGTCTCGTAAATATGAATGCTCGAAACAGCTCTATTCTTATCTTCAGGTACCACAGTGATATATTGCTGGCCTCTCCTTCTGTTTGCCTGTTTTTCTAGATCCACACATGTTGCTTGATGTCCTTGTTACGTCTGGTCGTTCACAGACAGACTGTTCGGTTAGGGACTGTTCACGACAGTCCACTGTCTCGCTTTATGGACTGTCGGTTCCGCTTCACGTGTTCCGGGTTCTGATGTATGTGGTTGTAAATAAAATGGAGAAGCACAATCTCTGACTTGAGATATAGTAGTCGACTCCGTCATTCTATGGACATAACAGTCCTCTCTGCCTCCTCACCAATCCCATTCTGCGCCCATTCTTCTATTTTATTTACATATTTGTATTTTCTTCTCCTCCTCTCTTCACCTCCCTATCCTCTCATCCTGTTGCCCATCTGTCTCTCCTCCTCCTCCTCCCCCTGCTCCTCCTCCTCCTCTTCCACTGTCCACGGTCCACTACTGCAGCGTGTGACTGAGATGTCATGTTCTATTACGTCTCGCATCGTCACTGTCACACCCCCGCTATACTCAATCTACTACCAAGACAGAAAAAACACTGCTGAGGTAGAGAGAGAGAGAGAGAGAGAGAGAGAGAGAGAGAGAGAGAGAGCACAGTGTGTTGATCAAAGTGCTGGACTCCAGGAAGGGTCGCTGGAGGACATGTGCAGAGATGTTCTGCCCATTAAAATCAACTAGTCCAGCTGCCACTCAGCTGCTGCTGCTGCTGTACACACCCTGACTGTAGTATAGACCCAGAGTAGAACCAGCCCTGCACGCACCCTGACTGTACTATCGACCTAGCGTAGAATATCGATAGATATCAATAGCGATATCTGTATAGAGAATCTCCCGTACATTGAGACTGAAGCAGGGTTCTGATTGGCTGGTATACTAACAGAAATGGAATGGCACTGCAACCTTTGGCCTAGTGATACTGGATGGGTGGGGGGGGGGCCTGCACCAATCAGAGAGGTCGATGCTCTGACGTCCCTCACAAGAGTGTCTGTTTGGGGCTTCAGGGTCGCAGCCTTTGCAATCTCTTTGTGTGTGTGTGTGGGTGTGTGTGTATGCATACTTTGTGTGTGTGTGTGTGAACAGTTTTGTGTGTACTTTGTCCATATGCTTGCATTTCCATACATACGCTACACATACAGTATGTCTGTTTATATTTACTCCTTTTCTAGCAGAGGCTTTTACACAAAGGGAGCTGGTACAGATTCGCTATGACATCTTGCTCAAGGACATTGGGTTTCACAACCTTTTGACTGGGACCCTAATCCTGTTTTGAGTGTGCATGTGTCTGTGCGCGTGTGTGCACGCGTGTATGCATGTGTATGCGTGTGTGTGTACTGTGTGTGCGTGTGTGTGTGCATGTGTGTGTGCATGTGTGTGTGCGTGCATTCGCCAGTAGTTACAGTAACTTAACCAACTCAAAGCATCTGACAAGTCCTACAAATTTTTTGCCTCAGGAGGATGAAAACATTCAACAAAGTTTAAGTGAAGAGAAATAATAAATTAAAGTGTTAAGCATATGGATGTGTACAGCGGCCGCAGCCCCCCGGAGTCTGTCTCCGGGGGCTGTAGATGGAAATGAACTCAGTTTCAATATGCTGTGACTGGGGCGGGGGGGGGTTTGGCGCTGTGCTGCCAACCATCCACACTGCTAATGACAAGCTCCTCTCCCAGGGGCCCAGGGGTGATGGGAGGCTGGGGAGCCGGGAGGGGAGGCTGGGGAGAGCTGGGTGGGTGGAGGGTGGAGCGTGGAGGGGGCGGTGTCTGTGTTTGTGTGGGGGGATGTAATGGACCCTAAACTGTAGGAAGGGGAGTGGTCTTCATCATCCTCATCACCTCCTCCACCTGGACTTCAGTCTGTCTGAAATAGATTAATAAATACAGTATGATACATGATATTATGATATTGAGAATATTGCACGTGATGTTGGAAAATACTATTCTAAATATCATGTGCAATAGTACGTTTCAATACAATTGCCAAACTTTTCTATTATAGTTAACTTTTTTTTTTTAAACTAAATGTATCTTACATTCATTATTATTGTATTAGGCATATACTGTACACTTTACATTTATTATTCTTTTTGAGCAACCTGTGACACACAAATTTCCGTCGGATTAATAAAGTTTTATCTTTATTTAACTAGGTATCTTATAACTTTGTCTCCATTTCTTCTCCTCTCTGCCTGTTGCTGTTTTCCCTCTTTTTCTTGCTTCATTTAAGTCATCCTCTTCGTCACGGCCTGTCTCTCACTGAGTCCTCCTCCTCACCTCACCTTCCCTCTGTTTATCTTCCTCTTTTTCTCACACCCCCGTTTTGTTTATATTTTCCTTCATTCTTTTGTGAGTAAAACAAGGGAATCAGAAAAAGAAAGAGGGGGGGGGGGGTCTACCTCTCCCCTCCTTTTCTCTCCATCGTTTATTTCCTTTTTCTTTCTCTTTATTGATGGACACAAAGATAACTCCCTTCTTAGAGAGAGAGCGAGAGACCAAACATGAAAGAGAGATGGAGAGAGAGAGAGAATAGTTTACTAAGCTAAATCTCAGCATGTGACCACAGCACACACCACGCGCGGTGGTTTAAAAGTCTGCTCGACACAATAAAGTCGGTATCCTCTGTGGGTTTAAGCACGCTGTGACTTATTCATCATCTGGGGTTTCTGTGGTGAATATTTGATGCCTCGTCTATTTTGTTTTTCTACCGATCTAAACCATCACACACAACACACACACAAGGCAGCATGTTGATTAACACAAGAATCGTCTATTCATTTGAGTCTTATCGAAAATAGTAACGTAAAAAACTAAACCAGCGTGGTCAATGAAAGTGAAAAGGCTAGCGCTCGAGCTAAACCGCTAGCATCCTACGTCATCTGAGTCTTCAGCTATTTATTTGAGTGTAACTAAATACAAAAATAAAAACCAAAACAAACTAACGTGTACAATATAATCTATCAGGGATGATTCAGGTGGCAGCATGGCTGCAGTCCGTGGTGTGTTTTGCTCAGTGACGTCTTTCAACACACACCAGCAGGAGCTCTCAATGTGCCTCCACCATACCCGTGAATATACCACCTGTGGAAACATGCTCTCACATACACAATCACCCAGGGTCAGTGGTTGGCAGGAGAGAACGTGTGTGTGTGTGTGTGTGTGTGTGTGTGTTCTGATTTCAGGCTTCAGGGCGTCATTGCCCTCGTTCTCTCCTGGATTCTGATAGGCTGGCAGAGGGCAGGCAAACCGCAGACAGTCAACTAATCATTGACTTTAACAGTCTCTTCTGAATCGGGCAAAAATCCACTAGACTCTAGAAGTAAAGTAAAATAAATAAAAGTAAAAGACTCACACAGACCCAGATGTGCATACGCATGCATAATCATGTGAGATTAACAAGCATGCAAAGTAGCTTTTCTACTTTTTACTCATATATATATATTATATAGTATATACTGTGGCACACTCCTGCCTATTACGGAGTGTCCACCCAACTGTTGATAATAAATCAATGTTCCTCGTTCCTCTTTCTCTCCCACCACCACAACCACAACCACTTCCTCTTCTCTTTTCTCTTACTCTTCTCTTCCACCTCCACCTCCGCCGAGTTCCCCCAACGAGGCGCAGCCAATTTCCATAAGGCCTCTTTCCACTTCCTGGTCTCCTCGGCTCCCTCTGGGGGCCGAAGGGGGAATTGCGGCTCCCCCGACTGTCGTCCCCGCTCGTCCCCCAGTGGCTGGCCGCCACATACCCTCCCCCTCAGCTCCGACCAGGAGGGAGGGGCGGCCCAGCCCCTCCAGGCGTCTCTCCTGACGCCTGGGGCTTCGCCAGTGGGGCCACGTCGGCGGCGGCAGGGCCCAGGGTGACCCTGTCCCTCAGGTTGGCCCCCTCCTGCCCCCTTGGGCGTATCTCCCCTCGCCGGGTGTTCCCCTCCTCGAATGGCCATCTGTGGCACCTCCTCCCGGTCCGTCTCCTGGGTCGTCCGCTGCGTCGCCGCCGCCCGGTTCGTCCGCTGCGTCGCCGCCGCCGCCGCCGCCCGGTTCGTCCGCTGCGTCGCCGCCGCCGCCCGGTTCGTCCGCTGCGTCGCCACCGCCACCGCCCAGGTCGTCGTCTGCTGCTGCGACGCCTTCAGCTGGGCCTGAGGCCATAAGCTGGGCCTGGAGCTCTTCGGCCTGCTCCAGGGCCTGCTGCTCTCACTGGCCTGCTGCCATCAGCTGGGCCTGGAGCTCTTCGGCCTGCTCCAGGGCCTGCTGCTCTCGCTGGCCGGCGGCTGTCAGCTGGGCCTGGAGCTCTTTGGCCTGCTCCAGGGCCTGCTGCTCTCGCTGGCCTGCGGCCGTCAGCTGGGCCTGGAGCTCTTTGGCCTGCTCCAGGGCCTGCTGCTCTCGCTGGCCGGCGGCCGTCAGCTGCCCCGACAGGGAGTCCCTTTCGGTGCGCAACTCCTGCACCTTCTTCTGCCTATCCTGCAGCTGCATGCTCTCCTTTTTGAGCCGCAGGTCCTCCAGCACCTGGTATCCCCTCTGGGTTTTAGCCTGCATGGCCTCCAGGTCCTGGTATCCCCTCTGGGATTTAGCCTGCATGGCCCACCACTCCTTTACCCTGGCCTCCATCTGGCCCATCTTCTCCTTCTCGATCCTCAGCTCCTGGCTGAGCTGCTTTATTCTGTCCTTAGCCAGGGAGGCCTCCTCCCGGAGAGAGACAACTTTCTCTTCCTCCGGGACCCGTGGGCCCGCCCCAGCAGCAGCCTCAGCCCTCTGCTTCCTGGCCGACTTCTTCCGGCCGGTCGCAACCGGGGGATCACTGTCCATGTCGCCATACTGCCACTCATTTAACAGGGCATCCATATCCATGGTGGGGGTGATTTATTATTTCCAGTCACTCTTAAGCTGCCCGCATCCTCCACCATATGTGGCACACTCCTGCGTATTACGGAGTGTCCACCCGACTGATGATAATAAATCAATGTTCCACACCAACCTTCAATGACACAATGGTACTTTATTTACTCCAAAGGGGGAAGGGACAGTGTAGGGTAATTATAGTGCCAAGTCTGTTATTGCAAGAGAGTAGTCGTAGTCCATCAGCAGGGGTTATCACACCAGGAAGTGGTCTCGGGGGTCCAGGGCAAGGCAGGCGGGAGGGTCGTCAGGCAGGCAAGGGTCGGTACAACACAGCAGGTTCTCATACAGTCCTTAGGTCGGGCACACAGCCACTCCTGTATCTCTCTCGAACTTACCCCGACACAGGGTCTCGGTCTCGCCCGTCCACGTCCACGTCCACGTCCACGTCCACGTCCACGTCCACGTCCACGTCCACGTCCACGTCCACGTCCACGTCCACGTCCACGTCCACGTCCACGTCCACGTCCACGTCCACGTCCACGTCCACGCTCTCCTCCACTCTCTCGACCGTCCCTACCACCCAGGTCCTCTCTTATTTATATTCTGCAGCCAGGGCCTCGATTGGCTGCTGCCGAGTTTCCCTCAACGAGGCGCAGCCAATTTCCATAAGGCGATTGCCTCTTTCCAGTTCCTGGTCTCTCGGCTCCCTCTGGGGGCCGAAGGGGGAATTGCGGCTCCCCCGACTGTCGTCCCCGCTCGTTCCCCCTGTCCCTCAGTGCTGGCCGCCACAATACATTAATTCATTCATCATTCATTTCTTCCTGCACCTATTTTGGCTGCACTGAATATCTATTAGAATGAATAAAGATGAATGTAAATAAAAAATGAACCAACGGTTCAATCTAATGTATTTACAAATGTGCACATCCACATAAATATCTACATATATCAGCAACTCACCAAATGTATTATAGGTGCATCTTTACACACACACAGACACACACCACTAATAGATACACACACACACTATCACGTGCACCTTATGTTTTTCAATCTGACCAGTGTATCGTTAGTATTTTATGCCCATGAAAAATTACACTCAGGTCACGTTGTTGTGTAATGTCATTATATTCCAGGTCAAAGCGCAGACGACTGTCCTCCACTAAACATCATTATTATAATGATGTACCTTCAGTGCACATGAACCCCCCCCCCCTCCAATCAAACCAGTAAGAAGAACCAGTAACTCCATTGAGGAGCATGGCACGCCTTCATACACACAGACACACACATTAAAGAATCAGAATCAGAATCCAGAATCAGTTCTGATTCTGACATTAAGCACACATACAGACAGACACACACCAAAGACACACACATGCATGCAAAACATACAAATAGCACACAGTAACATCACACATTAAGCACGCACACAGACACACACATTAAGCATGCACACAGACACACACACATGCACACAGACAAACACATGCAAACATGCACAAACACACACACATGCAAAGATGCACAAACAACACACACAAAAGCACACACATTAAGTGGCACACACCACCCACTGGGCCTGAGCGTGCTACAAGTCTGAACACACACATGCACACGCTCTCACATGCGTGGCCCATGCAGATATAGGGCTGTGGTGGCTCCACGTCTATGGGCTGGTATGTTTCAGTGAGCTGCTAGCAGGACTGTGGCTCGCTCAGTGGGAACCCGTTGGAATGCTAATACTATGGAACCGCTAGCACAACCATAGACACTATATAAGAAGTGGACGTAGTCACCGTGACGTCACCAATTGGCTTGTGGTGGACTGCTTTGAAGTCCGGCGTTTGGACATCGCCATGTTGATTTTTTGCAACCGGCAGATCAAAAGTGACCAAATGTGGGATGACAGTGGTCTTTTAGTATAACTGAACCCTGAAGCATTAAGCTTTCCGTGAACTGAAAACCTAAGAGCTTTCAAACTGTTGAAAGGGTCAAAGTTCTGAGTACGAAAGCACGGACAACTTCCAAAAATATGTGCCATGGATACACATTCTATCTTGATTGACAGGTTGCTAAGCCACACCCTAAAGCAAACCCTATTTTATTGTCTATTTTAATCTAAAATAGGACCTATTGAAATGATGAACATCATGATGTGTTGAATAAGCCTTGAAACTAGAGACCATTGAGACCATAAGCTCATTAGGAAAATGTTTACAGAGTGAAAGAACCTCAAGTGAGAAGTCAGGTAATTTTCTCATCCATACAATTCCGACTTGGCAAACCAGTGTTGTCGCCCTCTGTTGGCTGTTACAGAGAATGCAGGTTTAAGGCACTTTGGCATTGGCTGGATGTGGAGTTTGCCCGCCTGGAGCCCAACACTGGCACTGTTCTACTCTTCGTCTTGCTCTCCTCCAGCGCCTGCCTTTCTCAGAACTGGCCTTCACTGGTTGGTCATACAGAGAAGTGTCAGAATTAACACTTAAAAATACCTAAAGGACATGCGCACGTCATACTTAATCTTCTGTTTAATACCTCCAATCTAAGAGTGTACTGTCGTTGTTTATTTGTATCATCCTTGTTATTCATGTCGGTTTTTGTTATTTTTGTTGTTATTTTGTTGACTTGTTATTTTGTACTTTGTCAGCATTGCATTTTATATCAAACTTGTTAGCGTCTTAATTTTCACACATCTTCTCTCATTTAGTCTCCTGATGGAAATTGTCCTTAATATTATTTAGTGATGCATTATTCATCTAATTTTGTTATTACTCAAGTGAATACAATTGCATTTCAATTTTAGTCAATATAAAAACAATTTTACTCAAAAGTAAGTCAGGAGGATGCTGTTATTTTCAATGTCATTTTCAATTCCAATGTTTAAAACAAGGGCAAATATATATCAAAACGCTTTTACTAACATGCTGGTAATTATTTTAATAGACATGAATAGAATAATAATGAGGTATATTCCTGTGCTGTCTCTGTTAGGTTCATCAGGATAATTCTTGGTTCTAGCTTGGTGAGCTCAGGACCCAAAAGCACGACCAGGTGAACAGACGAGTTGCAGGCTAAAGTCAATTTTACTTTTAGAGAAGCAAGGTCCAAAATCAAGTCCCCGTAGAGCAAACTAAATCCGACAAGGGGCAGGCGAAGAATCAAAAATCGGTAAACAGACAGGCAGGCAGGCAGGCAGGCAGGCAGGCAGGCGAAACAGGCAAATCAAGGTCGAGCCGCAAGAACAATCTGGTGGGGAGTGAAGGGAGAGAGCTGGTATACTGTATATACACTGAGGGATGGCGTGGCTGGTTCTTGAAATGGATAAGAGAGTTGTTGGGTATGCATGAAACAAAACGCAGATAAAAGAAATAACCCAAAAGTCAGTTGATATTCGTGACACTTAATGATGACATTCATGGTTACCTTGTCCAAAGCCTCCAATGTGCATCATTATATTTTTTCAATAGAATTAAAAAAATCACGATTTCAAGATTCAAGAACTTTATTGAAATATTGAATTTTTGTAATTATATTTGTATTAATATTTAAAATAATACAGTATATATATAATAAAAATAATGCAAATATAAATGAAAAACTAATTATGTGTGTGTGCGCGTGTGAACACAGACGACTCAATTAACACTCGTCCACATCTGATCTATAGGTCCACTGTGTGCGTGACCTTTGAACTTTTATGTCAATCCCAAGTGGCTTAATCCTGCTTTCGCACTTCCACGCTCGCTCGCACGCTAGCTCATTGCTAGGCTAGACACAGCACTGTGGCGTGCCCCATAGGCAGTGATCAATGGGTGTTTTTTTCATTGATCAGCTTCCTGTTTGAAGTACGTATGGGTATGTGTGTGTGTGTGTATGTGTGTATGTGTGTGTGTGTGTGTGTTTGGTGGGTGAGGGTCAGACAGGCAGAGATGTAACCCTGTCCTCGTTAACGCAATCCAACTCAGAGTCAATCTGCAACTACCAGTACGCCGCACGCAGGTACCACGTTAGGTACCGTGTGTGTAGGTGCGGCCCGGTAGCATGCTGTCATGTCCTGTGGTCGTTGTGTACGTCTGTATGTTTGGGACTTGTTAACCCCTAGCTATAGAGTGAGTGAGCACTATGGTTCTGAAATCCAGCCCCTTTTAAAACACGATTTTGCCATCGGACATTGTCTTCCGACTACGAAAATCGGAAACGATGCGTCGTACCCGAGGCCCCGAAGTAACGTACACTGACGCCGATCGATTAAATCTTGGGCCCTCCTCCCCAATTCCAGGTAAACGTGACTCGGACCTCAAGACAGAATTTGTTGCGGCCCTCAAATATGTAACACAGCAATATTTGGCACATTTAATTGACCCAATACTTGCCTAATTACTATTAATAGTACTTAGCATTGTTTATGGCATATTGTATGTTCTTAATTTGTTGGTAACAGTTGCTCAGAAAATGGCACGGTCTGCCTCTTATCCCAGCTATTATGCAGGCAAATTAGCAATTATGAAACTGGTTCCTATTCGTGCTCAGTAATATGAATGCTTGAAACCTGCTCTATTCCCTATCTTTTATGTACCACAGTGATAGTATTGCTGTCGTCCTTCAACAAAATGTTACGTCATTTGTAAGTCACTTTGGATAAATGCGTCTGCCAAAATTGCCCTCATGTATTTAACAGTGGTGATCATCAGTAAAGGACACAAATGTTTGTGTTGTCTGATTCCAAGGAATGAGTGTGTAGGACGCCAGTTAGCGAATAACAGTTAATGGTTTTGGTGTTGGGGTTAGTTAGTAAGGGCAGGCGTACATACGTTTAACAACACACAAAGTCATTATTGACTGAAAATGTTCATTTTTAAACCTTGTGTATGTCTACGTGTATGTCAACCACATCATGAACTACAACTTTATTAGTCGTCTGTGAACATACACGCACACACACGGGCGTACACGTTGTTGTCTTGCCTGATCGCTCAGCCGTGCGGTTATCGGCGACCGCCGGAGGACATGTCTGACAGTCTGAGTCCAGACGTCCTTCCAACGACCTACAGACTGATCTCGCAGAGCCAGACCCGCCTCCACACTCCACACTGTTTCAGCGCTCTGGAGGAAGGTCTGGCTGAACCCAGTATCACTCTGGGATAAGGGGGGAAAAACACTCTTGTCTTGTTTGTATTTATTTATTTCAACCAATCACAATTGTCTTGGGGCGGGGCTAAGCCCAAGATGAAGCCAGTTGCTCTTGCTAAATAGTGTCAGGGGGGCGGCTGGGGCTTGTTTTTGGGGGAACAATTTGCATGTGGGGATCCTGGAATTAAAATGGTTAAATCCCTGCAAAAGAAAAGGCTTTGAAACGGCAACGTGCAGCTAGGGTAGGAGTGGAGTCGGCCTGCATCCTGTCAGACTAGCTACAGACTAATGCTTCCATCTAGAGTACAGTACCATAGAAATTAATAGAATATCATCGTATAAATTATAAAGACAACAGAATGTATATAGAAAAGAGGTGAAGGGAATATAATTGAATATATAAATAATGTCATTTGGTGTACATTGTATCCAAAGACATCTTGTGAGTGCGTACATTATTTACATTAATGGGTATTATGTTTGAGGTACTATTTATATATAGCACGTATTAACTACATTATACACTGGATCTTAAATGTGACAAATGCAGACGCAGATACAATTTTAATTCATGATTAGCTTTTCTGTAAGATGTACACTTTGTGTGTAAGCATTAACAAGTTTACACTCATTAGTAATATTATGTTATACTATGTTATGTTATGTATATTAAGTTATGATAGCAGGATGGAGGCTTACATGTCCAAGTCATGGTAAGTGTGTGAGTTCATGTGGCGGTCATGGAGGGGTCAAAGGTCAGGCTTGGTACAGTTAATGCTGTCTATTCCCAGGAAGCCCCTGATGCAGAGCAGAATCAAAGACCCCCAAATCCTCTCATTAAAACAGTGGTCTGATCTCAACACAGCCCCTCAGCTGTAGATGGAGATCTCTCGCTCTCACTCCCTTTCTCTCCCTTTCTTTCTTTCTTTCTCTCTTTCTCTCCATCTATAGCTCTATTGCTCCATCTTCTGTACAGTATACAAATCAATAGCTCCCACATGCACTACAATTATGTGCATAGACAGTGTAGTGTAGGTATCAAGCCACACACACACCGTTCAGCTAGTGTTAATATACACAACAAACGTATCGATCTACACAACCACATGCAAATGCAGAATTATGCATAAAAACGACAAGTCATGCACACACGCACACGCACACACAACACACGACACACACACACACAAAGTGTGTGTATGTGCTCATGAGTTTCTGTGTGTGCGTGTGTTCTGTGTGTGACATACGTCGCTGAATATTAAGAGGGAGATAAAGTAGCAAGTGTTTCAGCATGCGAATGGGAACAGAATAACAAATACAGTATTGATGTTTGAGGTACTTATAAATATACTATATATAACTACATTATATATAACTTATCTTATATACTGGAATCTTTAATAAGACATGGTCCAAATGCAGACACAGAATCAATTGGTCTTGCATCCATCAAGAAGCTTTTTGTATTTATAATAATGATGCTCTCTCATCATATTGTAACCATTTTCACTCATCAGTAAGTATAGAATATGTTCCATATGACAGTGAATGTTATAGTATGGTATGTAGTATAGGTGCAGTAGGATAGTGTATGGGGAGGTTGTATTGACTGGAACAACTCTCAGTACACACTGCTGTTGTCAGCATTAGTGTGTAACGAGTTGTGCCCGTCAATATCAATCTTCCTTTACAGAGAGGGGGTCGGCTGGAGCAGCTAACTCACTGCTACGTGCCACTAATGTGGCTTCTCAGGGTTCTCCGTTTCTTCTTTCTAAGAATTAATGGACAGAGCAGATGTAACAGCTAGCGCGTGTGTGTGGTTGTGTGTTTAAAGGCTGGTTTAACCTAAGGTTGCATTGATTAGTCAGTGCACCTTAGGTGTGCAAGCCCCACCAAATCCCAGACTGAACAGACCAGTGTGCACCTTGCTTGCTTGAAGCCAGAGCTCACCTTGAAGTTTAAGTGAACCCCTCCCCACCTTTCAGCTTTCAGAATTTGAATTTGATTGGAAAAAAAAAGTGTTTTGGGCTGAGAGTTCTGGGAAAGAGCGAGAGGAGGGGAGAGGTGGTGGTGGGGGTGTTGTTATGGTAACAGCTCACGGCGACTTTGTGCTTCTTATTTTTGGCTACATGAGCGTTCTAATGAGCAATGTTGTCGGATAAAATGCGACACGCACCGTTAGCGTTAGCGACGCCGAGAGGGTCCAGAAAGGCACTTTGACGTCGCAAAAAGATCAGGACCTTGAGTTCAGAACGGAGTGTGACGTTCACAAACCGACGGGATTGACTGCTCCTGTTTTTATTTTCGTGCCAAAATGGCAGAGATTACTATGATCCTGATCGTAGAAGACATACGAACACGATCTAACTATAACGAGAGGAAACTCTAGGTATGGACAGAGGATGGATGGACGGATGGATGGATTTCTGTCCTTTAATTTTCTCGACAACCGTTCGTCCGATCGCCGCCACACTTGGCGTGTGTATTGCTGAGGACCCCAGGAAGTGCAGTGAAGTGGAGCTTTTGAGCGGTCCTCGAGAAAGCTGCAGCAATACCGCAGGCCGAGACATCCAAAGCCAGTTTTGGATGAGTTGAAGAGCCACTGCAATAGTTTAAAACCAAAGTAACACACTTAACAGTGTGATGGTTGGGCCCCCACTGGTTGCACCTTGTTGCCTGACACTTCAACACCGCGCACACAACACACGCGCACACACACACGCGCACACACAACACATGCGCGCACACACACGCGCACACGACACCTATGGCTCAGTTGTACTGTATGTGCTGTGAATGTTCCCCTTAATCTTTATCACCAATACTTCCCTCTCCTCCCTCCGTTCCCCTTTCCGTCTTCTCCTCCTCTCCTTCTGGCGATATGCCCCCACCCCCTCCTCTCCGCTCTCTCTTTTTTTTTTTTTTTACACTCTCTCTCTCTCGCTCTCTCAGCTCCTTACCAAACGCTGATGTCTCTCTCCTGCTAATACTGTTGCTCCCTCACCCCTCTTCTCTTCCTCTGGGCTCTTCTCTTCACTCTCTCTCCTGCTCTCTCTCCTCTCTCTCTCTCTCTCTGTCTCTCTCTCTCTCTCTCTTCCCTCTAATAGTTGTTTGGGCAGTTTCTCTCATCCTCAGCTTTCCATCTCTAACTGCTCTGTCTATTTCTAAAATGAGGAGTTTCTTGTTTGAAATATGCGGTTCTTTCTGATGTCTCCCTCTTTCTTTCTCTCTGTCTCTCTGTTTCTTTCTCTCTCTCCCTCTCTCTCTCTCTCTCTCTCTCTCTCTCTCTCTCTCTCTCAATTCAATTTCAATTTAAAGAGCTTTATTGACATGGGAAACGTACATTTACATTGCCAAAGCGAGTGGTAAATAAAAAGTATACTTCTAAAAAAACTAAATATATACAGGTCAGTAAAAAAATAAATTAAATAATATTAAAATTTTAAAAATTTAAAAAATATAAAAATGCTAAAATACGATACAATAAAATGGAAAGATTGAAAAATGGAAAAGAAAGAGGGAAAAAAATAAAGATATATGTATATATATATAAAAAAAGTATATACTGTATATATATACATTCCAACCCTCACCTATGGTCACGAGCTTTGGGTAGTGACCGAAAGAATGAGATCGCGGATACAAGCGGCCGAAATGAGTTTCCTCCGCAGGGTGGCTGGGCTCAGCCTTAGAGATAGGGTGAGGAGCTCAGACATCCGGAGGGAGCTCGGAGTAGAGCCGCTGCTCCTCCGCATCGAAAGGAGTCAGCTGAGGTGGTTCGGGCATCTGATTAGGATGCCCCCCGGGCGCCTCCCTTTGGAGGTTTTCCGGGCACGTCCAACTGGGAGGAGACCCCGGGGCAGACCCAGAACCCGCTGGAGAGATTATATATCTCGTCTGGCCCTGGGGAAATGCCTCGGGGATCTCCCAGGAGAACTAGAGGAGGTGGCTGGGGAGAAGGAGCCTGGGGGGCCCTGCTTAGCCGACTGCCACCCAGCGACCCGACCCGGATAAGCGGACGATAATGGATGGATGGATGGATGGATATATATATATAATAATAATAATAAGGAAAAAAACAAATAATAATACAGATAAAAATAATGATAATAATAATAAAGGGGGATTGACAGGTGATTGACAATCTTTATGGAGGTTGTATTCCGTTGGATGTCCTTTTCCTGTCGCAGCTCACAAATCTTGCTGCTGTGTTTGCACATTCCTGTACCTCGCCCAGCAGATATGGACGTTGTTGGTTGTTTGTTAAGTTTTAAAAATTATTTTGGGTATTTGAAATCTGTGGGAAGAATGTATCTCTAATGTCTTGGTATAGCTGGCAGGTTGTTAGGAAGTGTAGCTGGGTTTCCACCTCCTGTTGGGTGCAGTGGGTACATGAGAGTCTGTCTTCTCTTGGTAGCCAGGTCTGCCGGTGGCGGCCTCTTCTCCACGGCGAGGCTGTGCTCCTGAGTCCTGTATCTAGTCAAGGATGTCCTGAGTTTGGGATCGGTCACAGTGCTCAGGTATTCTGGCCGTTGTGTATTGTCTGTTTAGGGCCAAATAGCATTCTAATTTACTCTGTTTTTTTGGTTGATTCTTTTCCAGTGCGTGAGGTAGTTTCTTTTTGTTTTCTTATAATTTGGTTATTCTAATGGTTTTCTGTCTGGGTGGCTCTGCTTGGTTTTGTGAATATGAGTCCCAGAACCAGCTGGCCGAGGGGTTCATCGCTCTAGAGTCTCTCTGTGGATGAGGGCTTTGTTATGGAGCGTGTCGGGCTCACTGTCTTTAGGTGGTTATGAAATTTGAATGCCTCTTTTGAATTTGTATTATTAGTGGGTATCGTCCTAATTCTGCTCTGCATGTATTGTTGGGTGTTTTCCGTTGGGATGAATGGATTTGCAGAACTCTGCATGCAGCTTTTCAATTTGATGTTTGTCCCATTTAGTAAAATCTTGGTTTGCAAGTGGACCCCCAGATCTCGCAACCGTAAAGGGAAATGGGTTCGAATAACTGAGTCTAGTATTTTGAGCCATATTTTATTGGGATGTCTAAGTTGATGTTTCTTTTTATGGCATAAAAAGCCCTTCTTGCCTTGTCTCTCAGGTCGTTGACAGCTTTGTTGAAGTTACCTGTGTTGCTAATGTTTAGGGCCAAGATAGGGAGTTCTATCGAGAAAGAATTTATATTTTTGTGTAGCTGAGGCTGGGTCTTTTTTGTAAAAGCATTATTTTTGTCTTGGTTAGGTTTACTGTCAGGGCCCAGGTCTGGGAGAATTTGTGTAGTAGATCAAGTTGCTGTTGTGTCCTTCTTTGGTTGGAGACAGCAGCACCAGATCATCTGCGAACAGGAGGTGTTTGACTTGTGTGTCTCCGAGGAGATGCCAGGTGCCTCAGATTGTTCTAGAGATTTTGCCAAATTCATTGATAGTATCTGTTGAAGAGGGTTGGGCTCAGGCTGCATCCCTGTCTAACCCACCCGGTTTTGGGGAAAGAAGTCTGTGTGTTGTTTACCAATCTTAACAGCGCATTGTTGTTGGTGTACATTGACTTTATGATGTCATATGGTTTCCCTCCAACACGCGCTTTCCAATAGTTTGGTTACAGCAGACCACCTTTTTTTGAAGTCAACAAAACAAGAGAATAATTAACTTTTGTTTTTGTTTATTTGGTTGTCTATTAGGGTGCTGAGGGTGAAAATATGGTCTGTTGTGCGTTGTTGCTCTGTGTCCCCATACACCTGCAGTGAACCCAGAGTCAACCTTGTTTATGTGCTTCTTCCCACAACATAACAGACGACTGCCCGCCCTGGGCCATCACCCCCCGTTTTATTACCCTCGTGCAAAACTTAAACATTTCCTCATCAATACCCCGTCCGGCCCCCGTACGTCATCTAGGGTGCAGTCATGTGGTGCCCAAACCAGACCCCCTCCCCGGGGCCCGCCGCTATTAGAATGCCAATGGAAGATTTATGACTTTAACTTTTTTCTTTCTATTGAGAATTTCATACTAGAATGGCTGCATGTTTCTCATAAGAAATTGAACCGCTTTGTAAATGCGATAGTACAATAGTCGGTCTGCTTGCTGTTCATTTGATTTATATACGGCCCGTAGTGCAATTAAAGTTAGCACTTAACCGGTTGTTCTACGGGAACATCGGGCATGTTCCCGGGAAAGGTGGCTCTATAATCTGGGATTTAAAAAGGGTCAGATTCGGGAATTTTGAGCAACCCTAGTGTGTTCTGGTTTTCTGGGTCTCTATGTTTTTGTTCCGTAATTTCTTTCGAAGGTTTTTACTTCTATTGGTCGAATTCATTTATCATTGATATTTTTATTAGTTTTCCTATTTGTGGGCTTTGGGGTTTGCTAGGGGATGCTGAAAGGTCAAGTATATAGTTGAGGTTTTCTACGGCCTTGTTACATCTTCATCATTGTACTGAAAGTTTTTTTTTCCAGGAACTGATCTAAAAGTGATTGGACTGTTGTTGCCTAATAGCGTTTGGTATGTTTCTACACTACTTTCCTTCCATTGGAAGCATTTTTTAATTAGTGTGGAGTTTGTTTGCTTCAAGTTACTTCTTGATTGTGGTGTTTGATTCTGTTCAGGTAGACTGTGGTTTTGCTGTGGTCTGACAGGGGCGTTAGCGGGCTGATTGTGAACGCCCTGCGAGAGGGCAGGCTGAGGTCAGTGATAAAAGTAATCTACTGTACTGTTGCCTAGAGGTGAGCTGTAGGTGTACTTGCCGTAGGGGTCTCCTCGAAGCCTCCCGTTGATTATGTACAATCCCAGTGAACAACAGAGTTGCAGGAGTTGTGTCCCATGTTTGTTTGTAGCTTTGTCGTAGTTGTGTCTGGGTGGGCATATTGGGGAGGGGATGCTTCCACCTCCTGGTAGGTGTTTGTCTCCCTGTGTGCTGAGAGTGTCAGGTTCTCGTCCTGTTTCTGGCATTGAGGTCTCCACAGATGATAACGTGGCCTCGCTCTCTCTCTCTCTCTCTCTCTCTCTCTCTCTCTCTAAGCGTGTGTGTGTGTGTGTGTGTGGTTGGGGGGTCTCCAGAACAGGTGGGGATTTGGAGACAGGAAGTGGTCAGAAGCTCACCACGACATCCCTACCTGCAGACTTTAAACAATGGGATGTAATGTTGTAATGCACACACACACACACACACACACACACACACACACACACACACACACACACACACACACACACACACACACACACACACACACCACACACACACACACACACACACACACACACACACACACACACACACACATATACACACACACACAAAATCTCTTCCCTTTAACATCTCGCTGTGTCTTAGCTGCTATCCTGGCAAGTCATTTTGTGTGTGACATTTTGTGTGTGCGTGTGTGTGTGTTGTGTGTGTGTGTGTGTGTGTGGTGTGTGTGTGTGTGTGTGTGTGTGTGTGTGTGTGTGTGTGTGTGTGTGTGGTGATGAGGGAGACAGGGGACAAGTAACATCTGCTGTGGATTTGCGCGCTCATCACGTCTTTATCGCTTTCCAACACACACACACACACACACACACACACACACACACACACACACACACACACACACACACACACACACACACACACACACACACACACACACACACATGCATACACACATACACACACACACACATATACACACACACATATACATGCATAAATAAACACACATAAACACTGCAAATACACACAGTCACACACATGACATAAAAGTGACAGACTGCACATCACTCCTGCTGTCTCCTCCTGGGGGGTCAAAGTGAAAAATACTTCCACACACACACTCTCTCCTGCGCTCGCTCTCTCTCTCTTCCCCTCTTTTATCTTGCTCTTTCTCACTCCCTCTCTATCCATCTCGCTCCATCTCTCTATCTCTCTCCTCTCTCTCTCCACCTCTCTCTCCCTCTGTCTCTCTCTCTCCTTCTCTCCCCATCCCTCTCGCTCCACCTCTCCCTCTCTCTCTCTCTCTCTCTCTGTCTCTCCCCCCCTCTCTCTCCATCCCCCCCCTCTCTCTTTCTCTTTCTCTCTCCATCTCTCCTCCCTCTCTCTCTTTCTCTCTCTCCATCTCTCTCCCCCATCTCTATCCATCTCTCTCCATCTCTCTATCTCTCAGGAGTGTGCGGGAGGTGGGCTGGAGAGTGGGTGGGATGGGTAGGGAGGAGGGAGTGGATGGAGGAGAAGAGGGGAGGGAGGAAAGCGCGGAGGGAGGGAGGGAGCGAGGGAGGGAGGGAGGGATGTCTCATTTGGAGTCTGAACTGTTGCGTGTCTTACGGAGCCCAGTGCTCTTTGTGCTGCGGATGCTCTCTCTCTCTCTCTCTCTCTCTCTCTCTCTCTGTCTCTCTCTCTCTCTCTCTCCATCTATCCGTCTGTCTTCCTCTCTGTCTCTCTATCCTTTTACACCACATCGCCACACAAGGACTTTGTGGGGACTTGAAGCGCAGACCTGGTGGGATTATCGCTGCCTTGCTGGACTGACTCGGTTTCACACTCGCACCTGCGGACGCCAGTGTAGCGCGGGGGGTGGTGGGGTGAAGATAAGCACACCTGTGTGGAAGAAGGAGGAGAGGAAGAAGAGTAGTGAAAAAGGAGGAATAAAACAAAGAACTCTGAAGACCACGAAGAGAAAGTGAGAAAAAAAAAGAGAGAAAGTACATTTTAAAATTTGTCAACAAAGATGGAGAACACATGAAAGAGAGCGAGAGGGAGAGAGAGAGAGAGAGAGAGAGAAGGAGAGAGAGAGAGCGAGATAGAGAGAGAGAGAGAGAGAGAGAGAGAGAGGATCATCAGACAGGGATTGGACTGGACTGGTAAAAGAATACAAAACCATGCAGCTGAGTAAAGTTTGCGCTGGTCTCTGAAGACGAATTCTACAACCCAGGAGCTCTGGCTGAAGAACCAGGGAGGAGGTCTGGCTGAAGATTTGACGTTTCACAAGGAGAAGAAAAAGAAGGTGAGCGGGATTTAGAAAATGTCCTTTAAAAATTGTACGTTGAAATTGTTTGTTAAAATTGTTTGTCGCGTGCATTGGCGCACATTTTTAAATACCTCCTTCCTCCTCCTTTTTACATCGAATGGCATATATAATGATCTGAGAGGTTCCTTTTTGATGTATTTTTTAAATGTAGTTCATTATTTTTGTTTTGTTCTTGTTAATGTTGCGTTTTTTTAAATAATCACTGGACTTCTCGTAACAGTGGGTGGATTAGTGTTTCCGCCCAGAGATAAGTGGATGGTAGGTTACACTGGAGGCTGAATGCAACTGTTGTCCTAAATACACCCCACACACACACACACACACACACGTATTGTAACACGGATACACAGGGCTGCTGGCTGGGGTGTGTGTGTGTGTGTTCTGCACGGTGCTGGCTCTCCACAGTGACCTATTTCAGCCGTCCCCTGCACTCTTTTCCATTATTGATGGTGTGCGTGTGCCCGATCAATACGGTTCCATTTTATTCCAAATCCCGGCTGAAATCGATGGTGTTTGGTTTGAGCGACAGACCACACAATCGACGTGGGATTCTTTTTTAAATGGTAACATGGACAACTCATCTCATTTTGAAAATGTATGCCCCCACAACAACAACAACAACAACAACAACAACAAAACCCAAGTGGAAATAGCGTAACAGTCGACAGACTGTTGCGTCATTGGTTTATTTATGAAACCATAATATTATCTTCTTAAAATCTAAATCTTCTTGTTAGTGGTCATACTGAAGCCACGACATAGTATCACAAGAAAGAACACATATGGGGGGATCTTGAATGCCCGTTGGTAAGATATCAAGATGCATCTACAATAAATAAAGTTAGTTATATCTTGTATCACATCAATATTCCTAGTGTCCCCTAACCCTCACTTCCTGTCCAAAGCCTGCAGCTCTCCAGACGCCCGGCGATGGCTCCTCCCACCGCCGCCCCCTCGGCCGCCCCCGCTCGCCGTCTCTCCTCCTCCTCCCCATCCCCGCCACCACCACCCTCCTCCTCCTCCTGCTCCTCGCCACCCCGGACACTGCCCTGGCTCAGGTCACCATGGCGAGCGGCGGCGGCGGCAACAACAACAACAAAGCAGGCAGAGGCGAGCTCTCGTCACTGCCCACGCCCGCCAACCAGACGGCGGTGCCCGGCGGTTTCGGTGGCCCGCTCCCTCCGCCGCCTGAGACGGGCCTCTCCACGCCGGCCAGCGGCGGCGAGGGTGACGACGAGGACCTCCCGCCGGCCGGGGGCACCCGATGCCAGGGCTACTACGACGTGATGGGCCAGTGGGACCCGCCGTTCAACTGCAACGCAGGCGTCTTCCTGTACTGCTGCGGCACCTGCTTCTACCGCTTCTGCTGCCAGTTCCGCCAGCAGCGGCTGGACCAGAACATCTGCTCCAACTACGACACGCCCATCTGGGCCAACACAGGCAAGCCGGTGGCCACGGTCACCGAGGGCGAGGGCAACCAGGACAGGGACCGCACGCACCTGGTGGTCTATATCATCTGCGGCGTGGTGGCCATCATGGTGCTGGTGGGCATCTTCACCAAGCTGGCGCTGGAGAAGAGCCGTGGGGCCGCCGCCGCCGCCATGGCCGCCGCTGGAGGGGGAGGAGTCGGCGGCATGGGGAACCACGCCCACCACGACCTCAGCAACACCAGGTGAGTGTGTGTGTGTGTGTGTGTGTGTGTGTTTGGAGAGAATGGATGTGTGTGTGTGTGTGTGAAAATTATTTGTATAAGTATTCGTATTTTTTATTCCATGTTAGTGCATGTCTGTTTACTAACTTGCAGTCGTCTGGGTATGGTGTGTGTGTGTGTGGTGTGTGTGTGTGTGGTGTGTGTGTGGAACGGATTGACAGTCGGTGTGTTGTATAATGTTTGTTAGTTTCATGGATCCTTATTGTATTTTGGGATTCCTCCCAAAACGTGCACACTAACTGGTCTTCAGAGGCGTTGCAGTGGAACTGAGGCGCACTGGCTAAACGATGCTAAGTACCCTCCGGGGGGGAGCACGGTGCCCCCCCGTGTTTACACTAGAGCCCTGGAAGACGTGGACCAAAACAAAGCAACAAAGCTACGCCGCTACCGACAGCGAGCGTCGATCAATAACCTGAAGGGGTCCCGCCTTCCCCCTCCCCCTCCCCCCAAGATCCACTCAGACTCAGTTACCTCGTTAATAGTTAAAAGTAAATGACGCAACACCCTGATACAGTGTATATTAATACAAGTACATGAATACAAAATACCATGTGGGACTGGTGGGTTTTTACTGCAGTACAATTGGTTGGACCGCCCTGTTGGGCTTTTGTGATCAGAAGGGACTCTTAGCGAACGCACAGGAGGGGTCGCCGCTGGTTACCTGGTCGTATGCTTCACACATGGCTTGTGACGCGGACACTCGGACACACAGACACATGGACACACAGACACACACAGACACACATGGACATACAGACGTACAGCACATCCATGCATGCGCCAGTCAACACACGCTAGCTAGCGCTCATGTTAGTGTAAGCTAGGAGGCGCACTGGCTAAACGATGCTAAGTACCCTCCGGGGGGGAGCACGGTGCCCCCCCGTGTTTACACTAGAGCCCTGGAAGACGTGGACCAAAACAAAGCAACAAAGCTACGCCGCTACCGACAGCGAGCGTCGATCAATAACCTGACGGGGTCCCGCCTTCCCCCTCCCCCTCCCCCCAAGATCCACTCAGACTCAGTTACCTCGTTAATAGTTAAAAGTAAATGACGCAACACCCTGATACAGTGTATATTAATACAAGTACATGAATACAAAATACCATGTGGGACTGGTGGGTTTTTACTGCAGTACAATTGGTTGGACCGCCCTGTTGGGCTTTTGTGATCAGAAGGGACTCTTAGCGAACGCACAGGAGGGGTCGCCGCTGGTTACCTGGTCGTATGCTTCACACATGGCTTGTGACGCGGACACTCGGACACACAGACACATGGACACACAGACACACACAGACACACACGGACACACATGGACATACAGACGTACAGCACATCCATGCATGCGCCAGTCAACACACGCTAGCTAGCGCTCATGTTAGTGTAAGCTAGGACGCTGCACATGACAGTAGTGCAAACTAGCAGACACACATGCACTATCATGGACTACATAATGCTTTTGACACATACACACACAAACACAAACACAAATAATCACAAACAAAATACATGAAAGCAAAACTACCCCCCATTGTGTTATTTTTTACATTTTTGCATCATCCTGTGTGCTGTATGATTTTCATGCGTGGAACTTTAATCTATGCTGTGGGTGTGGTATGTGTGTGTGTGTGTGTGTGTGTGTGTGGTGGTGGGTGTTGTGTTATGCACATCTGTTTGGTGTTTTGTGCACAGCTGTTGCACAACCTCTGTATGTTATGGTATGTCTGTATGTTATGTATGTATGTACTGTACTGTATGTATGTATGTGTGCATCCATATGTCTCTCTATTCGTGTTTCCACTCATTTGTGTTTCAGAAATATTTTTCCCACATCACTAATTTATTCATTTCATTTCTCTCTACTTTTCCATTTTTGTGTTTTTTTTGTCATGTTTTTTGTTTTGTTTATTTTCTGACATCCATCCTGTACCTTTTGCTTTGCTTGTAAGCATGACCTATATATGAAATAAACACGAAATAAACAAAGGAAAATTGACAATCCATCTCAAAATGTCTTCCTACAGCTGAGTTAAATTGCAATATAATAATAAAAACATGTATTCATCTGGCTGAACACATTCTACCAATCTACTACCAATAATCACTTCTGAATCTATTTAACTCCATATTACTTTGCTTCTTAAAAAACTTGATTATGTTTAACCACATTAGGATACATACATGCAAATACACATTCACAAATACACACACACACACTACACACACTCACACACACACACTCAACACACACACACACACACACACACTTTGTCCTCAGGTTAAAGAGTTACCTTTACACTCAAATCAATCTTCACAAACAGCACCCCCTTTGGGCAAACACTGGTAACTGCAACTGATCAATCCTACAAGGATACACATCACATGATATCAGCTTGTAACCGTGACAACCTCCTGGTTTGGGTGCTGTTAGTGAAATTCTGATTCCTGAGTTTTGTCTCTGTCTTTGTAAAACCTGGCTTAGAGGCTCAACCTTAGAACAAATGTCCTTCATTCAACGTCGTTCAGCAGCGACTGCGTCAGTTGTGGGGTAAACCTATGAAACCAATGAAGCTCTTATCTCGAGACATCTCTTCCCTGCCTCCTCCTCTTCATCCTCATGTTCCTCCTGCTCCCGTTGAGGTCTCCAAGGCCCCAGTTCCCCTGTCCCTCCGTCCGTCCATCACTCCATCCATCTGTCCGTCACTCTGCTTCTTGTTAATCGTGGCACGTAGCCAAACTCCTTGTATGTTTTTTGATCATCAACGATTTGAATCGCTCTCATCCTTCCTGATCATCCCCCCTCTCTCACTTTCTCCCCATCACTCTGTTTATCCCTCTCCCGCTCTGTCTCTCTCGCTGATCTTCCCACTCTACTCACCCCCTCTCTCTCTCTCTCTCTCTCTCTCTCTCTCTCTCTCTCTCTCTCTCTCTCTCTCTCTCTCTCTCTCTATCGTTCCCCCTATCTCAAGTGTGTAGGTTCCTCAAAGCGGTGTCTTTCTGTTGGAACGCTTCAATAGAATCCTAATCTCCGTAACCATTGATCTCCCCCCCCCCCCCCCCCTCCCCCCCAGACATCCCATAGCCATCTATCTCATTATCTGTACGTCCATCCGTCTGTCTGTCTGGTCTGTCCTGCTATTGGCTCTTCCATCACGTCTCCACCTCCTCTCCTCACCTCCAGAACTCCCTTGGGTGAAGCTGAGTGAAGCTCCTGGGTGGAGCAGGGGGTGCGGAGGAAAGAGTTTTGAATACATCATCCCCACATCTGTAGTCCTTCTCTCCATTCCTGCTTGGCTCACCTCCCTTCCAAACCCCCCCCCCCCCCCCCCCCCCTTTCTCTCTCTCTCTCTCTGTGTCTCTCTCTCTACCTCGACCTACCGATGTCCTCTTGATGGAAATAAACTGCGAACCTTTCAAAACACGCAGCTTCCTTGCCGTTTCCCCGGCTGGCACATTCGTTCACACCACGTTTGGATTTATAAAGCCAACAATGGCGCTAGTGACACGAAGAACAGCCCAATAGCTTGTGATTATTTACATCCACCATCCACCGGTGCTGTCCAACTTCAAACTTAAACAGTTTCTCTCTTCAAGCAGGAAGATGAGACTCATTTGAGTTCATTTTGATCCTGCCTCCTGCAAAAAATGACTCCCCTGTAGATGAGCCTGTACTTTACCAGACTACCGAGCACATCTTGAAAAATATAAAAATATAAAAACTGATTAAAAGAATGGAGAATTAAAAGTCCTGGGCGTGGATTTTAGCACTCCTGACACATACCTCTAACCCCCAGCGTTATATATATATATATATATATATATATACAGTATATATATATATATATATATCTACAGTGTATATATATATATATATACGTCCACAGATAAGACCCAAATATAGACTTGCATGCACTCATAAACTCAATTATATCATCACTGTGTGGATGGAACACGGGTGTAATTATGATGCATGTGATCCGTGTTTCTCCTCTGACTGCCTCTTAGTTAACTTTCTCTTCTAATTATTTTCTTTTCCATTTTAAACCCTGTCATCTTCATGCAGCTCATTAAAACATGATACACATTTTAAATAATCTTCAGACCAGCGTCCGAGTGGCCCCTCCCCCTTCTCATATCAGGTAGTTGGTCACTTACACCAGCCTCCCCCACGCCCCACCCCCCCCGGGGGCCCACCCACACCCCCGCCCCCCCTGAGATGGTTCAGTCCGTTTGCATTCACTCAGCCCATCGGTGGCTCACAAAAGGATTGGAGCGCGCCACTCTGCCCAGCCTCAGGTGCTGCATGTCGGGTCTAATGGAAGGCAGCGTGCTAGAAAGGGCTTGGCTTTACACACACACACACACACACACACACACACACACACACACACACACACACACACACACACACACACACACACACACACACACACACAGAGTAAACAAACGGGTGACCTTCATACATACACACACACAAACACACACAAACACACACACATGCACATACATACATGCACGCATATGCATTCACACATCCTCAAACGTAGCGATTTATAGTTCATTTCACAACCACAATGAGGGAGAGGTGACATTGGGGGCGGGGGGGTGGTGTGTGCCCCAGTACAACTACAGCAACCCCTTCTGCCAGGCATCATGCCCTCACATACAATAAGTGTGTGTGTGTGCCCACGGGCACACACGCGCATGCTCACCCTGGACACACACACACACACGGGCGTCGCACACATGTGTATGCATATGTATGTGCACACACACACGGGCATCGCATGTCACATGTGCGACCATGTGAGGGGCCTATAGCGCTATAACTCCGGGCCTATATCCGGAGAACACGTCATGTCAGCGTGCGATTGATCGATCTATACATACATACTGTATCTGTAATTGCGTAACAGCGCTGCACTCTGGGGGGGGGGCTTTTATGGTTATGTCATGTCAGACGTGATGTCCGTTTAAAGAGCCGTGACCTCTGGCCCACGGCGGCGGCCTGCTGTAAACAAACCATCGATGCACACGCACAGCAGGCTCACGTATGGATCGAGAGGAAAAATCAGATTTTGTTTTCCATCTTCCCCTTGCGTGTCATCGCACACACACACACACACACCCATGCACACACACATACACACACACGCACACATGTATATATACACATATGCACTTCTCACTTAATGAGGCGTGAGGCCTGAGGCGTGAGGCGTAAGGCTGATTCTTGGTCATCAGCAGCCCAGTTAACAAGAGCTGTCCACCGGTGATATGACCAGGTGGGAGCGTCCGCTGGTCTCCATCGGCAACAGCCCGGACTCCATGTTGCTTTTTTAATCGGCTCGCCGCCCAAGAATGGCAACCAGTGAATTTGAGGAGGAAAAATTACATGCCGCAAATTTACATTTACATTTACATTTAGGGCATTTGGCAGACGCTTTTATCCAAAGCGACTTACAAAGAGTACATTTGTTGAAGGAGAGGCAGCAATATATCACTGTGGTACCTGAAGATAAGAATAGAGCTGTTTTCCAGCATTCCTATTTACGAGACGAATAGAACGAGTTTCATAATTGCCAAGTTGCCTGCATAAGTAGCTGGGCAGGCGTGCAATTCTAAGCATGCTACAACATCTGAGAACGGACAACAATGCTAAGTGCCATTAATAAGTGTTAAGACATATAAACACACAGGTTAGTGCTAGGGGGGGGTTATGTAGAGTCCAGGTGAACTCTGAACAGGTGAGTCTTCAGTCTCTTGTTTAAGGAGGGGGGTTATGTAGAGTCCAGGTGAACTCTGAACAGGTGGGTCTCTGCAGTCTCTTGCCCCGGAAGCGGGCCTGAGCGACTCGGCTGTCACTCGACATGAGCCGGGAGCTCATCCACCACTGTTCGGAGCCAGAACCGTCGAAGAGTTGGGACTTGGAAGAGCGATGTTTGGCTGTTTTTAGTGAAGGCGGTACCAGTCGTTTGGCAGAAGTTGCCGAGCGGAGTGCTCGGCTGGGGCGTAGGGTCGGACACATTTTTGGAGGTAGGTAGGGGCGGTTTCCGTTGGACAGGCCATGAAAGTCATTAACCAGTGTCTTGATCGAATGCGAGCGATTTACCGGGAGCCAGTGAGAGCGCTTGCCGGAAGAGGGCCGCGTTACATGGGGCACGGAATTTAGGTAGGTTGAACACGAGGCGTGCTGGCTCGCGTTCTAGGCATGCGTTGTAAGGGCTTGATTGTTGAGGCGGGGAGAGTCCAGCCAGGAGAGACGCTTGCCCAGTAGAAACTCGAGACGAGGTGCATAACGAGACGCTTGGACCAGCGATCCTGCGCTGCGTTCAGCGTGTGAGGAAGGGCCGGCATCTTGCGGATAGTTGTAGAGAGCAATTCTACAAGCATCGGGCCCCAGAGGTAATGTTGGCCGTTGCAGGACAGGCCCGGTCCATCCAGTAAACACGCCAAGGTCTTTGCCGTTGGGGGGGTTTTGGGGCAGGGGAGACCTTCGATGTCCTCGATGGTGACAAGTAGGTCCAATCTGAGGGCCAGTTCCTTTACCCGGTATGAAGAGAAGCTCAGTCTTCGTCAGAGGTTGAAGCCTTCAGGTGGTTTAGCGGTCCGTCCATCGCTGCTGAATGTCCGGCCAGGCATTTTGAGATGCGTGTTGCGATGTGGGTGTCTGAGGGGGGGAAGGAGCACGAAACAGTTTGGTGTCAATCACAGCAAAGGCAGTGGTAGGAGAAGCCGTGGATGGTGATTACAGAGCCGAGAGATCTATGTATAAAGGAAACCCAGAAGGGGTTCCAGTACTGAGCCTTGGGTAACTCCGGTGCAAGGGGCAGGGCTGGACAGGGAGACATTCCATGTGAACCTGATAAGTGCGATCTGTCAGGTTTAGGAAGCTGAAGCCAGATACGCAGTTCACGTGATGCTAAGCTCTGCCAGGGTGGAGAGGAGAAATCTGGTGGGTTCACTGTGGTCGAAGCGTTTGGACAGGTCCAAGGAGGATGAGGCACCGGATGACGAGGGAAGAGCCTTCCTGGGCGTCGCGAAGGGACTCCTGATTACTTGCAAGCAGGCCTCCGTGGAGTGCGCCGCTTTGAAACCTGACTGATGAGGGTCGAGCAGGTTGTTCTCAGAGAGATAGGATGATAGTTGGGTGGAGACAGCACGTTCTATGGTTTTTGGAGAGGAATGATAGGAGAGACACAGGTCTGTAGTGTCGGACGTCGGTGGTGTCCAGGGTGGGTTTCTTAAGGAGTGGCTTGATTCTGGCGGTTTTGAAGGCAGTCGGAAACAGGCCTGAAGTGATGGAGGTGTTAGTTAGGGTGGTGAGGAAGGGAAAGGATGTCGCCCGAGATGTTCTTGGAGAAGAGAGGATGGGATTGGGTCAAGGGGGCAGGTGGTGGCATGGTTGGATGTCACAAGCCTGTTGACTTCTTCAGAGGAGAGGGGGTTAAAGCAGGTAAGGCTGGATAGGGGTGGGTGAAGGGGGAGTGAGGGAAGAAGCAGGAGTGAAGAGGAGGTAATGTCCTTCACCTTCTTTGTAAAGTAGGTGAGCCAAGTCATCAAGCAAGAGGGAGGAGGGAGGAGGTGGGGAGGGAGGAGGGAAGGGAAAAAAGGTTTCCTGGGGTTGGAGGCGGAAGAGTTGATCTTTGTAAGGATAGAGGGCAGATTTGGCTGCTGACACAGTAGAGGTGAAACATGAGAGGAGGTGGAGGTAGTGAGAGAGATCATCAGCAGAGTCAGATTTTCTCCATTTTCTCTCAGCTGCCCGCAACTCTGTTCTATGAGCCCGCAGAGTTTCGGACAGCCAGGGAGGTGGAGGAGAGGCTCGTGCTGGTCTGGAGATAAGTGGACAGAGTGAGTCGAAGGATGAGGAGAGAGAGGAAGTCAGAGTGGAGGACGCTTCCTCTACTGACAAGAGGGAGAATTGTTGGGGGGGAGGTAGTGAGGAGAGGACAGTTGCAGAGAGAGTAGAGGGAGAGGTGACGATGTGAGGCGTAGTAGGTAGGGTAGCAAATCACTTTAAATTGCCAGTTTATGAGTAGGTTGTGGTTGAAGTTTAAAAAATAGAGCTTTACCGATTCTCTTGTTTGCGTGGAACAGCTTTTGGGTTGATATCTCTTATATTTGAGTCGGGTCGGAAAGGAAAAAAATGTGTACAATGTTTAATTATAATTAGAACTGACATTAGTTTCTGATTGTTTCAACCCACGGAGCTCAGAATGCACTTAGAGGTCCAGCAGGCTCCAGTTCACCTACCGGCCAAAGGGGTCAGTAAAGAGAAGGAATCCGTGATTGTTACATAATAGTACCTTTAAACAATGCCGTTCCCCACGCCTCCATTCTGTGTTTGTATGTTTTATACGGAAGGTGAGGTAGAAATAACGGTGCAAAATGGCCACCTTGAACAGGCTGTGATTCCAAATGATTCGCCCATCATTTGGCCATTGTGGAAGCTTCCGTCCTTATTTAAATGTGACCTTTGAAGCTGATCATCCGTATGTTAATGGTCCCCGTTTCAAACCCAGCGATGACCCTCACAGCTTGCAGAGATTTTCTGTCCTTTAATCAAGATGGCTTGGCCTGCTCTCCCAGGCTCATGCAGCGCACTTCAAAAGAATTTTATTTCGGCCGGTCGAGACCGAAGAAGAAGAAGAAGTCCTTTGCGGACAACTTGTTTTATACTCAATGACGTTTTGGTTTTGGTCGCGTTGATGTTCTCCCTAATCATACACAATGTTCACATTGCCGTTATCTGCAGAGATTGCACGTTTCAACAAAATCTCCACATTAAGTCAGAATTGATGGCATTTATATTGCACAGTTGCAGTGGACACCCAAAGCGCTGTGTGTGTGTGTTTGTGTTTGTGTGCGTGTGTGTGTGTGTGTGTACGTGTGTGTGTGTGTTGTGTTTGTGTGCGTGTGTGTGTGTGTGTGTGTACATGTGTGTGTGTATGTGTGTGTGTGTGTGTGTACGTGTCCGTGTGTGTGTGGGTGTGTACGTGTGTGTGTGTGTGTGTGGAGGGGGGGAGATATGACACCTCATCCACTACCAGTGTAGTAGTGCTCACCACCACACACTGGCTCTAACATTGGAGAGCTGAGGGGAGTGAAACTATCCAATCAGAGACCGAGGGGTGATCAGGCGGCCATGTTGGAACCAGGGGCAGGCTGGGTATTTGGACCTTGGTTGTAACGTCTCGTCCGGCATGCCGCCTGCCGATGGCATCGACTTGATGTTCTTGTTGCCGAGTGTGCTTCTAGGTTTTCCTCAACATGTGTGTGTGTGTTTGTTGGGTAATCATGTGTCTTTGTGTGTGTGTGAGCGTTGAGAGTTGCTCGGCAGTAGCTCAGGAGGTAAGAACGGTTGTCTCGGAAGTGTCGAGGCATCCCTGAGCAAGACGCCACCGAACCCTAACTGCTCCTGATGTGTTGGTTGTTACCTTGCATGGTTGGCACCACCGTCGGTGTATGAATGGGTGAATGTGAGGCAACACTGTAAAGCACTTTGGATAAAAGCGTTATATAAATGTAATCCATTTACCATATTAATTTGGTTAGATCTGTGTGTGTGTGTGTGTGTGTGCGTGTTCTCTCTATGTATACACACACATTTTGCGATTTCACCGAAAGTGCGAGTGGGTTGTCGTCGTTCTCCTGGCGTGATAACATTTGACAACCTTTGACCTTTGTGTGGTGGCGGCGTCGGCGGTGGCCGGAGGTTGTGGGCAGAGAGGCCGGGGTTGTGCTGGTCGACTCAGCTTGCAGTGTCAAGTTGTTGTTGTTGTTGTTGTTGTTGTGCTGTGTTGGTTTATTTACTGTGTAGTCGGAGGCATTGTCGTTATGGCGACGTAGCGCTTTCGATCTGTTGTTATTTTTGTTGTATTTTTGTTCGCCAAACTGGTAATTCTTGCCGTTGTTTGTTGTTTTTCTTTGACTATTGTTTTTGTGTTATGACCAAGTAGTCTTCCCACACATCATGTCATAGATTTGAGTCTGTCTAAGATGATGGTATTACTATGTGATAGGCCGAGTTCCACTATCTTCTGACATAGTGATCCATCACTCTTACTTCGAGGCTCGAAATGCATTTAATCCGTTGAATATGATTATATTTTATGAAGCTACGTGTGTGTGTGTGTGTGTGTGTTAGTGTGTGTGTGTGTGTGTGTGTGTGTGTGTTAGTGTGTGTGTGTGTGTGTGGCATGTTTAACTGTGACAGTCCTCCCAAAGTCTCGACGCGTCAGCAGACGCAGAATTCAAACAGAAAGCTTTGTGTAAATCAATCACTTGCATTCACTATCGTAAATGAGTACAATCCTGACAAATGATAAGCAAAATGTGTCGTTAGCATAGCGTGTAGTATCCTCAACCTATGATTTTTATTCGATCAGTGAGTAGCATTTAGCACAATCAGATAATATTGTATATAGAAGCAATACAAACTAGAAAATCAATCAGTATTACCAATCAAAAGCAAGCCACAATTTCTCAAACCCCCTGCACTCAACACCTGAGACATATTGAGCTATTTCAGTTTAGCTTGGTTGTTTGGTGTGTGTGTGTGTGTCTGTGTGTGTTTGTGTGTGTTTTCATGTATGTGTATGCATGTGTGTGCATGTATATTTTCTCATGTATGTGTGTGCATATATGTGTGTGTTTGTATGTGTTTATGTTTGTGTGTATGTGTGTGTGTGTTTTCATGCATGTGTGTGTTTTAATGTATGTGTGTGTCTGTGTGTGTGTGTGTGTGTGTGTGTGCAGGTTTCTGTGCGTTTAAATGTGTGTGTATGTGTGTGTGTGTGTGTCTTTGTGTCTGTGTGTGTGTGTGTGTGTGTGTGTGTGTGTGTCTTTGTGTCTGTGTGCGCGTGTGTGTGTGTGTGTGTTTGTATGTGTGTTTAAGGAAAAGGTCACGCAGGAGAGAGGCCCCTGCATCACTGCAGCTGATTTCTCCGGAGACTCATCATCATGTGTGTTGTTGTCTCTGGTCCGTCCCATGCCGATACATGAAGCCGTTACCCTGGAGACAGCTCTCCTCCTCCTCTCTGTTTCTATTGTTCGACTCTCCGTCTCATTCTGACCACTGCTAATGCATCAATGTATGGACTCAAAACAGATGCACAACACATAACTAGAATGGAAGGAGTCTCTGTATGTATGTATGTATTTATTTATTGTGACAAATGGCAGAGAGGCATAGTAATTGGCTCAGGGGTGGAGCCAGCAGGCCTTATAAGGAGTACCTGGCCATAAACGAGGAAAAGCTGTGGCTCGTTAAGCCACCAGGGCTTAACGAGTAAAAGCTTTGGCTGGGTAAGCCACCAAGGCTTTTCCTATAAAGGGAAGAGCAGGCTGCCAGAAGGGGAGAAGGAGCTGTGTGCTCCACATGGAGACCTTGACAGTGGGAGCACTGCATGGGCTGAGGACTCAGTCATGGAACCCCTGGAACCCCTGGAACCCAGAAGAAGGACTATAACGTAAATATTGCAGATACTTGAATGAACAACTATTTTCCCCTTCCTACCCTCTCCTGGATGTAAATACCCCCCCAATAAATGTCCCAATTCATTTTAAGTTGTGCTTTGAGTGGGTTTTGTTGTTGAACTTGGTGGCGTGGAAACCACACACCGTTGAGCCTGCGACAGTATGTCTGTCCTTCGATTATCAAGGAATCGGCCCGTTCCAAAGTCCCAGTTCCAGGGTGAGGCCCGTTCAGAACAGGGACATGGGTTTGAACGGGAACGTGACAAAACACATACACATAGTCACTAAGCATACCTACAGTATGTTTATTTGTGTCTGAAAGAAAAGCGATTGTTTCCCGCTATAAGCCTATAATCAGTGCATTATAATTGACTGTCATCATTAAGGAAATATAATATGACAGAGAAGCAACATGTTGCCCAGTGGCAGGTCAGGGCTGGGTCACTGAGTTTGTCACTGAGAGCTTCTACTCAACATGCTGTCTTTGCATGTACACTGGAGGCACAGATATGCATGTTCATTTATGGGATTTTTATACCCTCCAGTATGTACTATCTGGGATGGGACACGCACATCTGTGTTGGAACAGCATAAATACATATATATATATAGTTTGTGTGTGCCCAACCATCATTGGTTACCAATCACCAATAATACAGTTGCAGTGGTTAGACATTTTTATTACAAAATAACAGGTTATTCTATGTCTTTCTCTGTATATAAATATATCTAATATTTTTTTACATTAGTACAATTAATGGAACGAGCCTGGATCGAGTCTCATAGATGATAGAGGAAGGATGAAATGAAGAAATGAATGACTGGAGAATCCTTCAAATCCCGTATCCATCCTCCCCTGTACTCCAGTTAACTCGGGCCAATCAGGAGACTAATTGATTGCTACACATCGTTAGCATAGCCCCGCCTCAGCTGGTCTGTAACCTAACTGGAAGTCAGAGGAACAGGGGCCACGTGGATCTGGCTCCTCAGTGTTACATAAGATTCTGGGAGGAATAGTGCTTGAGGAATCCAATATAGTACAGTGTGTGGATACTACGTAGGATTCGATTAAAATCCTAATCATATAATGGATATTAATAAAGTTCATGTTAAAAGCTCCTGTCCTCTCTCGGTGAACTGAACCGTAAACTGTAATCCGAAGCCGTTTTACTGTTGAAAGGTTTGATTGAGTTTAGTTCTGCCAGTGGATATTGCATGTATGTTATTAAGTTTATAAAGTACAATATTGTGTTGGAATACAAAGGCAGACAGATCCTTGTCTTTTGATCATTAAAACCGCTTCTTTTGGAATTGTAGAGTTTTGGGAGATTGACTGATCTTCACAAGTTATATCATGAATACAATCTTATTCTGATACCTCTGTGCAAAATTATCAGGAAGGAAGATATGAAATAATACATAGTGCCAATTGGACATAGATATGACGATATGACACACACACACACACACACACACAGGGATTTTCCATGCAAATAAGACATAGAAAATACATCAAACTGGAGAGAGGGAGAGAGAGGGGGGGGGGGTTACGGAGAGGTTAGCGGACGAGAGAGGACAGAACGAGGAAACTTGAAAAAATCTGCACGTTTCTCCAGTGGTTGAGTTAAGAAACATCAAGGCCCCAGGGGCTGTGATTCAGAGAGAGAGAGAGAGAGAGAGAGAGAGAGAGAGAGAGAGAGAAACTCAGAGATTAACAGAGAGAGAGGAACTAAAATGGAGAGACTAACAGAGATAGAGAGATAAACTAAGATGAGAGACTAACAGATAGAGATAAATTAAGATGGAGAGACAGAGAGAGAGAGAGAGAGAGAGCAAGACGAGATGACAGACAAAGAAATCAGCAACATTGTAGGTTTTGGGGGAGGGGGGTGAGGAGGAAGAAAGGGATGAGATAGAGAGAGGGTGAGTGAAAGGAGGTGAAACAAAGAGAAGACATCTTGTGCACACACGTGCACGCTGTTACACACACACACGTGCACGCTGTTACACACACACACGTGCACGCTGTTACACACACACACGTGCATGCTGCTACACACACACACGTGCACGCTGTTACACACACACGTGCATGCTGCTACACACACACGTGCACACTGTTACACACACACACGTGCATGCTGCTACACACACACGTGCACGCTGTTACACACACACATGCATGCTGTTACACACACACACGTGCACGCTGTTACACACACACACGTGCATGCTGCTACACACACACACGTGCACGCTGTTACACACACACACGTGCATGCTGCTACACACACACGTGCACGCTGTTACACACACACACGTGCATGCTGCTACACACACACGTGCACGCTGTTACACACACACATGCATGCTGTTACACACACACACATGCATGCTGTTACACACACACACGTGCATGCTGCTACACACACACACATGCATGCTGTTACACACACGCACACACACACACACACACACACACACACGTGCATGCTGTTACACACACACACACACATGCATGTTGTTACACTGCAACAGAATCCAACACAGCGAGACACTGTAGGAGGCGTGTTATGATGTACAAAGACAACAAAGAGAATCACACACACACACACACACACACACACACACACAAGAGATGAGTAGAGTGGGATTTAGCAAGTTGTGAGAGAACGAAGTCCCGGTAAAGAGTTTTAATGTGCTCACTACATGGAGGAGCAGAGTGATATGAGGTATAGGGGATTTAGACCTCATTTTTTAAAATTTTTTGGAAAAAGGGATCTTGCCTCCAACTGGAAATGTGGGAGACATTGGGGACTGGGGGTCTATCCTAGGGCCACACCACATAAGCTCGGTAGTTGTTGTCCCCACAGTTTTTTTGTCTGTTGTAGTTTGAAAAACCATATCAGGTGAGAATGGGATAGTATTGAAACACACTCAATGTTGGTTTATAGTATTTATTAGTCACAAAGGCAACCAAATGATAGAGGACAAATGGTCACATGATGCAAATAGGAAAACAGATAAGAAGAGTGGAGGGGAAAACAGGGGAGAAAAGATCTCAGACTGTATTGTCTCCGGGAGAAATCGAGGGGGCGTGTTAAGGGAAACCACAGGAGACCGTAAAAAAAATGATGGTTAACTCAAGCTACTTGTATCTATAAATATGTAGGAATGTTTAGGAAAGCGGGGAGCGATGTTGAAAGAGGAGAGAAGGTGTGAGTTAGAGATCTAGGAATTGGATATTAATATTCATATTAAAAACAAGTGCATGAATTGGTTATTGCGCATTATTTTTACATTTTGAATCGGGCGTCATCGGCGGGAAGTGATTTAGTACTGTGAGTGGTTTGTCTGGACGCTGGTGGTGCGTAGTGTGGATAAAAAGGCGGGGCGGGAGCTTAACAACAGATGATTGATAACGATTAGTGCCATTTATTTATGACACGTAAGAAAACAATGGCTCGTGACAAGGCACACAGACACACAGGCGATCTGGAGGGCTAGCCTAGTGAGGTGTGGCTGTGATGATTTATATACTGTATATTAATAATAGTCACATAGCACATGATTACAGCAACGATAGCCAGATTGTAACACCATGGCTATAACAACATGAGAACTATTGTATGCATGGCTTCAGCATTCGATTCAAAAGTCAAGTAATTTCCTTCATTTGCCTGATGTTATATCGGCGCTGCCCTGTAACGGTAAAATGGATTGCAGTTTATATTCACTCGCTTTTTATCCAAAGCACTTTCACAGTTGCTTTCACATTCACCCATTCATTTCACTGACCGGCAAGGTTGTTCAACATACACGGTCAGGAGACAGTTAGGGTTAAGGTGGCGTCTTGCGTGCTGAACCTCAACATTTAGCTAGGGGGAGCCCGGGGATCGATCCAGCAACCTTCCCGTTTGCCAGAAAAAACCGCTCTTATCTCCTGAGCTACTGCCCAGCCCTTAGTACCCAAAATATCATGTTTGTGTTGCATTTCTTCATCACTAAGTTTGGTGCACCTATCCCATTGCTTGGGGTCACTACGACGGCCCAATCTGGGAACATTCTGGACTGAACAGGAGAGAAACCTTTCAGGTCGGGAGTCCACCCCGAGGGGGCCGGACCCCCCCCATATGCCACAGGGTCGTACTGCATCGTGTTTCTTCTCTCCCTGGAGCAGAGAAAGAGGACCGGAGCCAAGGAGCTGTAGGGTGCCCTGTGCGGCGGCGAACGGTTACCAGCGGACAGACCAGAAATGTAAAAAACTATGGCAGCAGAGGGTACATGAGCTGGGAATCCATGATTTATTTCACAGTGGGATTCTGCTACGAGTATATCTCACGATTCATTAACAGTTTGCCACCCAAAATGAGGTCAAAACGTGTTTGCCAATGTCGCTTATCATAGCGTAGGCCAGATTCGAGGCCACGGAAATGCCTTAGCGTGGCGACACCCACACCAAAAACCAAAAAGGCCATGACTGGATTTCTATGAATTCTATTATGCTGTCTGATTATATGGCTAAGACTCAAGAGGAGAGTTACGGAGTCGCATAGCAAAATGATCTGATGGGATAGATCTAATCATTAAGTTCTAATCATAATTAAACCTTGACTCAAATGTAATGAGAAATTCAGCCAAAATCAGACAAAGCTTTCTAACCCAACAGAGATGAGAGTCGCGGGAAGCTCTCATACATGTATACCTTGAACCACAACCTGCCTACAACCTGGCTAGAACTAAAGATACTGCCTAACATTAGTTTAGATGATGGCGACCCAAATATCCTCGACTACAACGACACACAGGAGCGAATGGCCCCTAAGAGGAGAACGGACCACACACAGCGGGAAACCAAGGGTTGAGCAACGTACACGCGACCAACACACGAGAGAGCGAGGAGGAGCAAAGAGCCAACCAGCAGAGGGCGAGGAGAAAAGAAGAGCCGCGCCACCAGACGCAACGAAAGAGAAGGCGTTCGTGTGACAAACCAATTACTTCTTTCCATTCTTTTCTCAAATGAAAAACCCTGGAGACACAAAGGGAGCGCGAGAGAGAAAGGGAGGCGGGATACAGGACCACAGTGCCACCCAGTCGACGGAACAAAGAGACGACAACCACATGCAATCGTGATTGGGAGGACCAACGAACACACAGAAGACACGAACAAGAGACAGACGACCACACCACACACACACACAATGCACGTCACACACAACCATGCAGAGCGACAACACGAGCCAAGCACAGATGAGACGAGAGAGGATGGAGAGCGCACAGAACACGACCACCCCGGCCACCAGCCATCACCACACGAACCCCACGCACCACACGCACGAGAGAGACGAGACGAAGAATCGCAGCGCGAATCTTAGAACCAGTGTAAGAAAAAAGAAGACTGCAGTGGTGATGGAGTGATGAGAAGAGCGACGAGGAGAGGACCGAGACGGAGAGAGATGCACCCCACACACCGACCGCACCGAGAACCCGAGAGACGAAAGAGAATCAAGCAACACAAAAGAAACCGACCATGGGTGACAATAGAATCTGATCGTCAACGAAAAAGAGACTGCAATGATTCCGAAAAACAAACTCAGAGACCACGATTGGACAAAACGTCGAACTACCACGAGACGAAGAGAGAACAAGACGAGGATGAGAGACGAGAGAGAACGACGAGAGCAGCGAATAGGAAAACAAGAAACCTCGGGAGACTTCCAGAGATGCAGTAAAGTAGGAGGCCTGCTGTGGCCCACATTCGCCGCTCGACTCTGCCGCGGCTACACGGCGGGGCGCTAAATGATTCAGAGGAATCACCGGCCACCCTGCTCTTTTAGGAGGGGGGCGTGGAGGTTAGAGGGGGTGGTTGGTGGTGGTGGGGGTTATTAGGTGTATGAGCGCGAGTTTGTGGACCCCCATAGCCGACAACACCAACAGGAAGGTATGGTGGATGCGGGTCACACCCCACACGGCTAACCTATGGGTGGAGAACATGGTTTTTTTGTGGCATGATGTGTCATTAAAGACATTCTGAGTTTTTTCTGCTGCAATTTCTTTCCTCATTCAAAGTATGTGAATTATGCATGGCTTTGGCATGTCGCTTTTTGGAGCGACAACTTCATCTCTCTCTTCTCTCCTTCTCTCTCTCTCTCTCTCTCCGTCTCTCTCTCTCTCTCTCGTCTCTCTCTCTCTCTCTTAGGAGTACAGAGCGAGAGAGGAGGGAGGGAGTGGATCTCCCATCGGTTTTGCGGAGAGCACCTCTCTGTCCCCGGGAGACCCCATGCCCAGACCCCACAGCAACAACGTGTCATCAAAAACTCAAGGAGCTAAATCATTGACAACACGTTGCTCTTATGGCTCCCTCCGCTCGTCCGTTTGTGACAACAAGAGCTCAAGCAATGGAGTCTCTCATCATACGGGACCAAAAGTAACCCAATCTCCATTGTTCTCCAAGGCTCCAAAGGTTCTGGTTGTTGATCGAGACCACCAAAACCTGTTGTGAACAGTTCTTGTGTGTCCTCAGCTCTGTATTCTAGTCCACCACCACCTCCACCAGCACCTTCCACCAACCACCATCACCAGCACCACCAACCTCCTCCCCACCTGCCACCAGGCAGTATAACACCTCCCAACTTGGGCTCTGATTATGCAATATGGGGTCGCAGGAGATTGGTGGCATAAGCTCGAGAATATGGTGATGATCCATTTTAGCAACCATTTGATTTAAGGTTCTCCTTGTAGGCTATGATATGAACTGACTGGCCTAATTGATTCTAGCCACGAGCAAACTACCAGTAACTATCAGTTTAGTGTATAGTTAGAGCGTTTGCGATTAAACTTTTCACGGCTAAACTTTCCGCTATATTCACACAAATAGCCTATACCTCTCGTTTAATTAATAATTGAACACGACAGACAGGAACACGGTGCCCTGCTTTGTATCCCTCAATTACCAACTCAACTGGCTGGGCGGATCCGGGTTCGTTCCAAAACCTGTCATGCTGTAGGGAGTCTGTAGTATGTGTTATACCCTCTTCTTTACACTCCCTTTTTTGTCTCACATTGTCCCGTCTATAAAGGCACAAAAAGAACAGAACATCTGATGTGATTGTTTCATCAAGCATATGTATGTTTCGGTGGGGCGGTAGCCGCGGGTGAGAGGCCGGGACTTCTGTAGAGCGGTATCCCATTCTGTTTACACATTTCGGAGGGATTTATTCTTTATGGGCGTAGGCGGATGGTGGATCGAATTTTTTTTTAGTAAACAAAAAAAGGAGAGCCCGTAGGGTCGACCGGCCGGAGAATTGGCCAGGCCTGGTCTAAGCGCATAGCTAAGATAAGATAAGATAATATCGTCGAATAATATTCATCGAAGGAAATTTATAGCGCCAGAGTTGGTTAAAAAATACCAACAACACAAGAATAAAAACAATGAATAATACAATGTACAGTGTATAAGCCCAATAGAGTAACAATATAGGTAATATAGCTTAGCTATGACGCAGTCTTAACATAATGGCATGATGAGCCATGCAAGTCTCATCACCACAATAAGCAACCTGTCTTTATCCTCACATCAAATATTGAGCTAACTCATTCCTAGAACAGCTGAACCACCGGAGGATCATCCACATCGTGAACACACACACACACACACACACACGCACACACACACCTTCTAATTCTACCTGCCACATAGTGAGTCCCTTGGTCATGTCTCAGCTGGAGGTAGGGGACGGGGGGGGTTGTTGATGTGAGCGGGTATCTGTGTCACGCCTGCCAAATACTGGCCCAGCGGAGCGCTTTGTTGTGCCAGCAAAGTCATTATGGTTCTGGGGATGTTATCATCACAAAGATGATTTTCACGTACACACCGTGTATGTGTGTGTGGTGTGTGTGTGTGTGTGTGTGTTGTGTGTGTGTTGTCAGCCTACAGACTGTGTGATCATTTGTAATCACACTTCATTAACGGTCAAGAAAATGTTTCAAATCCAACCATATCAACATGCATGATACACATTATTATGCATGATGATAACGCATATTTCATGTGTTTGCATGTTGATCTTTTCAAAGGCTGTGTGGTTTTTGTGATTGTGTGTGGTGTGTGTGTGTTGTGTGTGATTCTCTTTTGTGTCTTTGTACATGTCATAACACGCCTCCTACAGTGGTCTCGCTTGTGTTGGATTCTGTTGCCAGTGTAACAACAGCGTGCACGTGGTGTGTGTGTGTAACAGCATGTATGTGTGTGTGTGTGTGTTGTGTGT
>PIJE02000163.1:55849-130562 GCA_002895965.2 Coryphaenoides rupestris
AATAGAGAAGTGCCTCTCTCTCTATATCTATCTCTCTTCTCTCCATCTTATCTCTCTATCTCTGTTAGTCTCTCCATCTTAATTTATCTCTATCTGTTAGTCTCTCATCTTAGTTTATCTCTCTATCTCTGTTAGTCTCTCCATCTTAATTTATCTCTATCTGTTAGTCTCTCATCTTAGTTTAACTCTCTATCTCTGTTAGTCTCTCCATTTTAGTTCCTCTCTCTCTGTTAATCTCTGAGTTTCTCTCTCTCTCTCTCTCTCTCTCTCTCTCTCTCTCTCTCTCTCTCTGAATCACAGCCCCTGGGGCCTTGATGTTTCTTAACTCAACCACTGGAGAAACGTGCAGATTTTTTCAAGTTTCCTCGTTCTGTCCTCTCTCGTCCGCTAACCTCTCCGTAACACACCCCCCACACACACACATGCATGCTGTTTACACACCACACACACACACACACACACACACACACACACACAACACAACACACATACTGCTTTACACACACACACGACGTGCACGCTTGTTGTTACACTGCAACAGAATCCAACACAGCGAGACACTGTAGGAGGCGTGTTATGATGTACAAAGACAACAAAGAGAATCACACACACACACACACACACACACACACACACAATCACAAAATACACACACGCTTTGAAAAGATCAACATGCAAACACTGAAATATGCGTTATCATCATGCATAATAATGTGTATCATGCATGTTGATATGGTTGGATTTGAAACATTTTCTTGACCGTTATGAAGTGTGATTACAAATGATCACACAGTCTGTAGGCTGACACACACACACACACACACACACACACACACACACACACACACACACACACATACCGGTGTGTACGTGCAAATCATCTTTGTGATGATAACATCCCCAGAACCATATGACTTTGCTGGCATCAACAAAGCGCTCCGCTGGGCCAGTATTTGGCAGGCGTGACACAGATACCCGCTCACATCAACAACCCCCCCCCGCTCCCCTACCTCCAGCTGAGACATGACCAAAGGGACTCACTATGTGGCAGGTAGATTAGAAGGTGTGTGTGTGCGTGTGTGTGTGTGTGTGTGTGTGTGTGTTCAGATGTGGGATGATCCTCGGTGGTTCAGCTGTTCTAGGAATGAGTTAGCTCAATATTTGATGTGAGGATAAAGACAGGTTGCTTATTGTGGTGATGAGACTTGCATGGCTCATCATGCCATTGTGTTAAGACTGCGTCATAGCTACAGCTATATTACCTATATTGTTACTCTATTGGGCTTATACACTGTACATGTATTATTCCATTGTTTTTATTCTTGTGTTGTTGGTATTTTTTAACAACCTCTGGCGCTATAATTTCCTTCGATGAATATTATTCGACGATATTATCTTATCTTATCTTAGCTATGCGCTTAGACCAGGCCTGGCCAACCCGCGGCTCCCGAGCCGCATGCGGGTCTTCGCCTGGTTTCTTGCGGCTCTTACGTTCATATTGAATTTTGTGTTTTTGTTAGGGCTGTCAAAGTTAACGCGTTATCACAGATGTTGCGCCAAGGATGCGCAATGACGCTACCGTGAGGCGCGCGACGGGCTCCGAGTCAGCGTCTCTGGGGGGGGGGGGGTCCGTTAATTCGCGGTTCTGATGGGGGGGGTCCGTTAATTCGCGGTTCTGATGGAGGGGGGGGGGGGGGATCCGTTAATTTGCGGTTCTGATGGGGGGGGATCCGTTAATTTGCGGTTCTGATGGAGGGGGTCCGTTAATTCGCGGTTCTGATGGGGGGTCGGTTATTCCGTTCGGGGGGTCCGTTAATTCGCAGTTGATGGAGGGGGGGGATCCGTTAATTCGCGGTTCTGATGGAGGGGGGGGGGATCCGTTAATTCGCGGTTCTGATGGGGGGGGGGGGTCCGTTAATTCGCGGTTCTGAATTAACTAGATAAGACTATGAAAATGTTATTGCCCTGGCAGTGGCTACAAATATTTTTGGTGTGTGTGAGAGGAAGAGATGGGGAGATGTTCATGTGTGTGTGAGAGGAAGAGATGTTCATGTGTGTATCATGTGGCTCTTTGCAGTCACACAGTAAAACAATTGGCTCTTCGTCTCTGACTGGTTGGCCACCCCTGGCTTAGAGGAATATTACGTCTCTCTGTCAAACTATTCTCCAAAACAAACTCGTTCTGGATACGTCACCCCGTGTAGTCTTCTGATTGGTCGTAGTGTTATCCAATTGCGTGCAGTGATATTTTCTAACGACTGTGATATAATGAGGAGCCCTCATTTACAGTTGGAGTAGGGTATGTTCTTGTTCGTTTAAGTTGAATGCTGTTACAAGTGGGCGGGTATCTGTGTCTTAGACCTCAGTAGCTTCTGGATTGTGGTACCGTGAAGCACTCGAATGCGCCTGCCCTCCTGTGATGCGCTCCGTTGTTCGTCCTGCCCCAGCACAACAAGTACCTCTGCGTTGTGCTTCTGGTAGTCATAGTGATTGTGGTACCGTTTGAAGCCTGACCTGCCTCCTGTGTGTGACCCTCCACCAGGACCCTGACGGAGCTGCTGAAGCAGCCCGGGGGAGAGGGGCTGTCGTCGGCAGTGGGGTGGGGGGCTCACCGTCTGGCAGGAGGGCCAACGGGGTCTCCTCCAAGATGCTCCGAAGCCGCAGCGGTGAGTAGCCATGGAGACACACACACACACACACATACACATAAATACCATATATACATATACACACACCACACCCACACACACACACACACACACACACACAACATATATACACACTCTTTCGTTAAATAGACACACTCACACATGCACACATACACACACAGCATGTACACACACACACTGCACACTAAATAGACACACACATGCACACATACACACACGCTAAAAAGACACAATCACACATGCACACATACACACATCATGTACACACACACACTGCATGCTAAATGGACACACACATGCACACATACACACACACACACACACGCTAAATAGACACACACACACACATGCACACAAACCCAAATATACACACATACAAATACACGCTGAATAAGTCACACACACACACACACACACACACACACACACACACACACACACACACACACACAGTATCTACACACACATAGATGCACACCACACGAATATACACTAAACACACATACACACACACACACATACACACACTCCAGCACACACACAACACAGTATCCTGTGTATGATGTAAATCCAGCAAAGTTAAATCATCAGTCACAGCGGGCTCTCCACTCCACACCCCGGGTGTTCTCATCCAATGCCAGCTCCAGTGCAACACACACACCAGCACACCACCTGTTCAGCCACGCAGAACCAGGCCAGCGGTGCAGGGGGTCCGCCGGGTCTGATCGCCCCCAGCAGAACCCTGCCCCTCTTGGGCCTTTGTTGATCAGTGAGCTATTCTGGCAAACACACAGGTTCTGTACTGCAGCAAACACATCTGGGTTACATTAACAGTAACCAGGGTGACACAAATTCCCCAAACGTTTAGTTATTTTTATCTGGGTTTTTTGCTTGGTTTCTCATGCCTTGTCACTATTTCTGCATTCCATTTATCCTCGGAAGTCGGAATTTCTGAGTTCCCAGTTTGAAGAAGTCTGAAGAATCTCACAACCCTGACTTCGGAATCCAAGATGGCTGTTCCGCGCATCAACAGTAGTGAAAGCTGTAGTAATATACAGTTTTTTAGCACTTCTGTCAATTTGTGTCTCATTAAATCAGTCGTACACACTGTACTGTCCAACTTCTATCTGTGGACATGTTGCTACGGTGTTTGTATGCGCAAAATGCAGCGTAATACGTTGTTATCGACTGGTATTGCCAACAATGGCTAACATGGCTAGAGCAAACCCAAGCACCACAGAAGTCCGTCTTGTTTCTCCGACTTGTTGTAACTGGAATGTAGTCAACTCGGGTGTGACGTCATTCCCAGCTCCGACTTATGACTTCAGAGGTAAACGGAACGCAGCATCATTCCCTTCACCTGGTTGTCCCCGCCCATCTTCTCACCTGCAGCCCGTTCCCTCGTTAGTCCCTTGTTAGTATGAATACCTGTCCACTTGCCTTTGATGCCAGACTGTCTTGGGTATGTGTGTTACACGTTATGCCAAACCTTGCCGCATTCTACATTCCCAGTTTGTCCTGGTCTACCTGTTGTTGATCCGGCTCGCCTGTCTTCTGGACCTTGAATTCCCTGGTACCCTTGTCCCAATTTGTTTGCCTGATTTACTGATTTACTGATCTCCCGGTTAGGATTCCTTCCTCGCCTGCTCCAGCCAGTCTTGTTGGATGCGTTTGTTTGTGTGGCTGATCTCCTGGTTTTGACCTTGCCTGTTTACTAAGTCAACTGAACTTCCATCACCGTTCTGCTCCCTTGTGCTGCTGGGTTCAGAACGGCCCGTACTAGTGAACTTTACACAGGGTGCGCATTATACTGTGACATTCAGGAGGGGGTTTCACAACACGTCACATAAATGTGACGTGTTACAGCTGGGGAACAGAAGAAACGTTCAGACAATATACAATAAATGCGCAAATTGAAAATACGCATCAAAATGGGTGGATGGAAACGCACCTCATAGACACACCACACACACACACACACACACACACAGAACAAGACACATGATTGGAATGTTTAAATATAGATATAACTTAGATATATACCTTGTTGGGTTGGGAGTGAGTTGCTGCCTCAAGCGAAGGAGTTCAAGTATCTCGGGGAGTGAGGGCAAAATGGAGCGGGAGATGGACAGACGGATTGGTACAGCGTCTGCAGTGATGCGGGCGCTGTACCGGTCCGTTGTGGTGAAGAGGGAGCTGAGCCGGAAGGCGAAGCTTTCGATTTACTGGTCCATCTACGTTCCAACCCTCACCTATGGTCACGAGCTTTGGGTAGTGACCGAAAGAATGAGATCGCGGATACAAGCGGCCGAAATGAGTTTCCTCCGCAGGGTGGCTGGGCTCAGCCTTAGAGATAGGGTGAGGAGCTCAGACATCCGGAGGGAGCTCGGAGTAGAGCCGCTGCTCCTCCGCATGAATGGATGGATGGATGGATATATACCTTGTTGTCTGTCTTTTTTTCAGGTTGTTGAATACTGCTGTGGGCTGGGGGGCGGCTGCATTTCGCCCTTTTATTTGAATATTTTTAAGGACAGAAGATAATGACAAACTAATTTTTATATATCTAATCAATGCACTTCTTCTCCCATGGGTGAGAAGGATTTGAGGCATTATGCAGGAAAGTTTCAGTGTTCTGTGTGTAGTTTATCCCTCTCTCTCTCTCCCTCTCACTCTGTGTGTTATCTGGTCTTAATGTTCTGGTTTTCTGCTGACCTACACACCTGTCCTCTCATCTGACCGCTCATAGACATGCGCGGTCTTTGGCATAAGAGAGTCTTCCTGTCTCTCTCTCTCTCTCTCTCTCTTGCTCCCTCTTGCTTGCTCTCTCACTTTATGAACACACTTGCATAAACCAACCCAGCTATTCTGTATAATATACAGCCTCTTCTGACTCTCTCTCTCTCTCTCTCTCTCTCTCTTTCTCATCTTCTATAATATAAACACTATCTCTGTGTTTTAGTACATTTTCTTGTTTGTTTTTTGACTGTTTCGCCGTTGCGTGAATGTCTTTTTTTTTATCTACTTCTATTTCCCACTGACTCTTGGTCTTGTCTTTAACACTCCACTCTCCTCATTTCCTAGAGCAATATCTTTGATATCCTTCTGTTTTTCTATTGCTTTCTTTTTTACTCTTTATTTACACATTGATTATATTCTTCTCTTGGTGCTCCTCCTCCAGATTAGTCTTATATCATCTGCTGTCTACTTTCTCACCTCTCTCTCTCTCTCTCTCTCTCTCTCTGTCTCTCTCTCAATTTGAAGGTAGTTTATTGGCATGACATCATGACATCATGACATCATGACATCATGACATCATGTCTTACTTTCTTACCACATAACAATAAATTAATGGAAAACAGGTGTAATGGCAAAGATAACAAAACAAGAGAAATGAGAAAGTAAAATACATTACAAAGATACATATTACTACAGTGGCCCTACCCCTCTTTCCAGTGACATTGTCTAACCATTGCCTCTTGTTTTGTAACTTTTCCTTTTTCGGACTTTCAATAATTCTAATTGTTAAATTAATAATACATTAATAGAGTCCTGGTTATTTACTTTGAATATTGGACTTCAAAAGTAGGGTCACTTGGTAAACTGGGCAAAAAGATAGCAAAGTAGATGAACAAATATCCAGCTGTACGTACGGTAGCGGGAGGCCGGAGGCAGCGTCTCCTTAGATTCACGCGGCGGGAGCATGAGGATGTCAATAGACATTAAAATCAAGGACTGTTTCCCAGATTAGACGTCAGCGCTTTGGCTTTGGAAGTGGGGCGCTCGTCGAAGAGAGTGAAATAAAGTGTAGCCCAACGGACATGAATCAGAGTGGAAGAATGTGCACTTTCCTCAGTATTACTTTCCTCAGTATTACACAATATTAATATTACTGTCCAACATCATGTGCAATACTCTATCATGTGCTATATTATTATTATTATCATGTATCATACCAAATTGCTTTTGCCGTCGGAATATCTTATCTTGACTCCATATTTGTATGTTTTAACTGTGAATTTGTAAATCCGTTAGTTTATATTTATCATTCAGTTGTTTTCCATATTGTTTTATTGTACTGTTTCACTATGTAACCTGGCACAAGAATTTCCTTCGGGATTAATAAAGTTCTATTCTATTCTATTCTTTACCCGGTGTGGTATAGAAGAACAGCTCCTTGTTAAGACTGGAGCATTCTCAGGTCACAAGCTCACAACTTCAGGCAGGAAGCTGAGGGAGTCGTGAATCTGTTGTGAGGAATGATGAGGTGATAAAACCACACACACACTCACATGCACACACACACATGCACACACACACATGCACACACACCATAGCACCTGTATAACTTATAATCTCACTCACTTTCTCTCTCATTTCCCTTCTCTTCTCACTGTGTCTCTCTTCCTTTCCCTCCCTATTCTCTTTCCGTCTCTCCCTCCACACATTCTCCCCCTCTCTCTCCCTCTCTCTTTTTCTCGTCTCTCTCACCTTCAAAATAGCTCTCTCTCTCTCTCTCATCTCTCTCTCTCTTTCTCTCTCTCTCTCTCTCTCTCTCTCTCTCTCTCTCTCTCTCTCTCTATCGCTGGCTCGTCAGCTGTCCCTGGGGGGCCATGGGCTCCCCAGGGACCACAGAGGCCCTGTGTGTTGGGGGCACTGTGGTACAGACAGCGGAGACTCTGTTGGTGGCATAATTGGCCATGAAATCACAGTACCATAGGGCCACCGAAACAGAGAGAGAGAGAGAGAGAGAGAGTGAAAAAAACAGAAAAGAGGAAGAAGATGTTCATTAAGTAGCATTCAACTGGTCTCGCCCGCATGCTTAAGAGGGTCCGAGTGTCGGAAGGTGGAGAATATGAATATGGGTTGCCAAGGCGATACACGCCGATTTGAAGCGCCCCATCTGAAAGGTTGCATTTTTTTCTCTGACTCATCACTGAATCTAAAAAGAAATATATACATATTCAGGTTGGCAAATGCAAACCAGTTCTTAGCTGTGAGTTTCTTATCTGAGTTTTGCTTCAGAGTTTTTGTAACTTTTTTCCCCTTGTTACAAAATGGAACACCATGAACACAACAGGAGAATAATTTCCAAATATTCATGATACGCTAACATCAGGCAGGTTGCATTGGCAGGTAGCTAGCATGTTGCTTACTGGTTAACGGTATTTGCTCAAGGTGTGTGTCTGTGTGTGTGTGTGTGTGTGTGTGAACATCTGTCCTCGTCTGACATGACGCCACACACACACATGCGTCCACACACGCGAGGGATTTGTAAAAACATTGAGAGGAGTGACGTTTCAGAGTGCCGTGAAGACAACAGCTGTGACAACACCTAGCTTGCGCTGACGATGATGATGATGGTGATGATGATGATGACGACGATGATGATGATGAAGCTCGTGCTGCGAAATTACGTGATTAAGGGAGGAAATTGAAGGGGTTAAGAGTGAGCATGTGGAGGAATTGAGAGGTAACCAAGATGAAACCGACACCGACTTTTTTCTCGTAATCCACTAATCTGACGCATAGAGGGGTCACTGGATTACTATGACTACACACACAGACACACACACACACACACACACACACACAACCTAACACACACACACACACACACACACACACACACACATACTAACATGTGCACTCACACACGTGCATACTCATACGAACATACAAAATCATCGGTGTGCGGTATGACGTGGTTTTAAGCGGATTAGCAGAGATATTTCACACGCAATATCCTGTAGATTGAGTGTGTGTGTGTGTGTGTGTGTGTAAAGACTAACCCCACTTGACATTTCTCCACCTCCTCTCTCTCACCATCTGTCTTTTTCACGTTCTACACCAACGGCTGTTGACGTCTTCCTCCTCTCTCTCTCTCTCTCTCTCTCTCTCTCTTTATTGCTATATTTCTATTTCTCTCCTCTCTTCTTCCCTTCATTTGTTTCTCCTTATCTCCTTGATTTTTCCTCTCTCCGCTCACTTCTTCCCTGTTTCTCTCTTGCTCTCTCATCCTTGCTCTCCATCTTTCTGTGGTTCTCCTCGTGTGTGCGCACGCACGTATGTCTCTCGTTTGATTTCCTCGCCAACCTTACCCACAGCCTTCAGGGAGGCATACTTGTTGAGTCCCACCAGACTGTGGTTACTGTGGGGGTGGGGCAGAGCTGGGCCAAACGGGCCGTAGGCCGAGTTGTTCAGATGGTACTGCTCTGGAGAGAGAGAGAGAGAGAGAGAGAGAGAGAGAGAGAGAGAGAGAGAGAGAAGAGAGAGAGAGAGAGAGAGAGAGAGAGAGAGAGATGACAAAGAGATGGATGACCAAACCTTCCATCATCAAAACCTTTCATTAACTAAACGAGTTACGTTGTCCGTTCAAAACACACCACCGCATGGCCTCCTCCTGTATTGCTGCTGCTTGCAGTGTTCTCGAGAACCGCTCACAACCAAAACAACTTCAACAACTTCACACTCGACACGACTGCACTTCCTGGGGTCCTCAGCAAATACAGCCGACCGTGTGTGAAGTCGATCGGATGAAAGGTTGGCGAGGAAATCAAACGAGAGACATACGTGCGTGCGCACACAGAGGCTCCTTCCATTATAGTCAGATGTTATACAAGAGAGAGAGAGAGAGAGAGAGAGAGAGCAACGCACAAGAACACAGAGAGGGGAGAACAACTCAATACCAACCACATCACAGAGATTGTCCAGCCTTGTTCAGGAAGTGTATTCGTCATTTAAATTACATTTGAATACTGTAACGTGTGTATTTCATTTTATTTCTTGAAAATTAATTAACCAAGAACATAATATAGGTATTTTTATTGTATGTTTTATTGTCTCTTTATGATTGTGAGATTGCCCGAGCAGCAAATGAGGAAACATATCAAAGGAACTGCAATTAAAACGTTATCTCGTTCACACACACCTGCTCACACACAGCCTATACATAAATACTACACAGTAAATATAAACATAACATTTCCTTTACAATATTTACAATAATAATCTATATATATATATATTTAGCCAAATCATACCAATCACCAACGTGGATAAATAAATAAATAAATACAGAGAACAATACGCAAACCACTCCCCCGAATACCAACGCAAGCATTTCCTCAGGTCATATTTGTGCGTGAAATACAAAAAGGATCTCCAGTATGCATCAACGCACCGAATCATATCGACCCCTGAACCATGATTAAATGATGAGTTCCGCGCACGCAGGGGTCATCCAATGGGGGGATCGCCCCAGCCGCGGGGCATCGTCCAATCGGAGCTCTGCGTCTCCCGGGTTACCGGTCAGAGTCAGACCTCTGCGTGACTTCACAGCACAGTACAGCACGGTGCAGCGATGTACGCGGCTGACAGGCTGTTGGCAACACGGGGCTCCCATCGGGCATACAGTGTCAGATGGAAAGCGCCAGAGCATTTTCTTGATTGGTCGGTTGCCAGTGCGCGGTGTGTGTGTGTGTGTGTGTGGGTTGTGTAACCCCCCCCCCCCTCCCCTCAACCGCCTTCCCTCCCTTCGTCGTACAAAGACCCCCAGAGAACAGGGAGGACAGATGCTGGCGGTGGGGCTGAGAGAGAGGAGAGGGGGGCAGGAGGTTGTTGTTTGGCGTCGCTTAATTGCAGAATGCAGAAGGCGTCATAATGGATTAAAGGAACATCTCCCTGACGTTGTGCAGCCGTCGTGTGTGTGTGTGTGTGTGTGTGTGTGTGTGTGTGTGTCCCCTCGTGTTTTGCTAGCGTCGGTGTCGGTGGTGCGAGGCTCATTCATTTCAGCGTGCTTGTCGTACGTGTGTGCGCTGCTACAAGTGCTTTGGCAGTCGCTGTGCAGTACGAGCCACGCGCTCGCAGAAGCTCAAATATCCCAAACGAATAATGAATCAAGTAGACATGAAATCAAATACATGACAGCCAGCCAAGCATAAACAAAAAAAAAATGTTGATATGAAAATAAAATCCAAAATGATCCAAGAAATAGACAGAAAAATACCCACACTGCATTGCGTCTGCATGATTATATTTCTTCTTCTTCTTCTTCTTCTTCTTTAAATAGACTGTAAATAGTGTGGATATTTGATTCTCTTCTTCTTCTTCTTCTTCTTCTTCTTCTTCTTCTTCCGCTGGGCATCTCCACTTTTTCCGTAAAACATACACAAATATGCTAATATTGATTTAATATCTATTTCTCATTCCTGCTCGTCTTATTTACTGTAATTACTGTAAATATTCTGATTCATGTTATCTTTAGTATTCTTTTGCACATTCTGCTGAGCATCGCCACTTTTCATTTCACTGCATATCCTGTATGTGTATGTGACAAATAAAGTTCTCCAATCTTGAATCTTCTCCTCCTTCTTCTTCTTCTTCTTCTTCTTCTTCTTCTTCTTCTTCGCCAGCTGCACAAGAGCTACAGGACCGAGGTGGAGTTTGTCAGTCTGAGGCCGCAGGACTCGGGGATGTACCAGTGCATCGCCGAGAACCGCCACGGGGTGCTGCGCGCCGACGCCGAGCTGCGGGTGATCGGTGAGTCAGCAGCGCCGTGTGCAAGATACATGTCACCCCCGTGTGTGATGACTTGGTCCCCCCCCCGCCACCTCAACCACCTCATTAAAATGGGTTGCAGTCGAGGTGCACGTCTATATTTGGAGTAAAGAGTACAGGAGCAAAATGATATGTAGTCATGTGGATATTCCGAATGTTAAAGTGTTTCGGTATTTGGTGCCCCTGTAACTGTGTAATATACACGCTTGCATACATACAGACATACGTACATACATATGTACATACATACAGACAGACTAATATTATGTACATACACGCAATTCATTTGCATGAATTTTATGAGCACTTCTATAAATATTTGAGGGCCTAATCTGCATATGCTAGCATTTGTATTGTGATGAATGTATCTCTACTTGGCTCCTCCTCCCAGTGTGTATTGTGATGAATGTATCTCTGCTTGGCTCCTCCCAGTGTATCTCTGCTTGGCTCCTCCTTCCCAGTGTGCTTTGTTGTCAACGTACCTCTGCTTGGCTCCTCCTCCCGGTGCATATCGTGATCAACGTTTCCTCCTGCTTGGCTCCTCCTTCTCCCAGTGTAGCAAAAACACGCCATATCTAATCTGTATCCCTCTTGTTTCCCCCTCCTGTATCTGTGATGAATGTATCTCTGCTTGGCTCCTCCCAGTGTGTATTGTGATCAATGTATCTCTGCTTGGCTCCTCCCAGTGTATCTCTGCTTGGCTCCTCCTTCCCAGTGTGCTTTGTTGTCAACGTACCTCTGCTTGGCTCCTCCTCCCGGTGCATATCGTGATCAACGTTTCCTCCTGCTTGGCTCCTCCTTCTCCCAGTGTGCGCGCCGACCTTTGACCTCAATCCGGTGAAGATGGTGCTGGCGGCCAAGAACAGCCGGGCGCTGATGTGAGTGTAGTGTTGTTCGCTGTGTGATCGGAAGGCTGGTGGTTGTGTGAGTTCCGGCACATGAACCTCGGCGTGATTCTGGGAGTCAAAGACGGCTCCGGAGCGTGACTTCTCCGAAAACCGCCACCAGGGTGGGCTGCCTGGGTGAATCCTACCAACCACTACCGGCGGGAGCCACTATTTAGCATAAGTTATATGATTGACTCTTATGGGGTGAAAGCATGGTTGAGGCCTTAGTTTTCTTCTTGTCGGTATCTCTTATTCCACCACGGTCGGTGGTTTGGCTGTTAATTCTGCTACCTCCCTCCTGGAGACCATCTATGGGCTGCATAACTCCTACCGCGTAGCTCCTCTAGGATGGAGTGAACAACCTTTTAAAATGTTTTTTTAGTAATAAATATGACATGTTAGTCTTGACTTCTGTGCTTGTGCTGAATCTATCTATCTATCTATCTATCTATCCTAAACACTTAAGCCTCGCCCAGGTAAACAGGTGAGTTAACAGGAGTACAGGTGTACCTCGTTAAGCCTTGTACCTTTCATGCTATCTATCGTATCGCTGAAGAACAAAAAGTAAAGACACAAGGTATACAGTATGCTCCAAGGTAAGCGAGCGACCTTCGATGAGCTGGCAACAGGAGTACAAGGGTGGTACCATAAGCTGATATATACCAGTACTTTAGGTAGTAACTTCTTTGGCCCAATTGGCATAGTTTAACAAATCAAGGAATGAATCGGTTCGTGGTTCAAATCAGGACAAGAGTGATTCATGGTTTGTTGCACTCGATATTAAGCCTCCTTTTAAACAATCCTACCATAAGGCGCATTCCATCTGTTAGTGTATCGTGCTTTTTTTACATCACCATCACAACACACACAACCAAATGGCACTATTCCAAATCTCTCGATATAAAGAAAATCCATTCTATTGGAGCTAACAATGGCACAGAGAAGAGCGTGGCAGACGGGGTTGCAGCCCCGTTGGCAGCATTGTGTTTACTCATGCTTTGAAGACCTTAGGTATCAGAAGTGCATGCAACCCCTTGTCCCTAAACTAATCATCTGTCTCTCCACAGCCCAGCAGGGTTCCAGTCTGAAGGAGGTCATGGCAGCTTCCTAATATCACCTTTCACTCGGCCAAGTAGGGAGGCATCCAGCATGACAGCTCCTGCACCCCGGAACCTTCTAGTGAAGGTCATCATGGCACTGACAGTCAGCAACACTGCTTGTGTGTGTGTGTGTGTGTGTGTGTGTGTGTGTGTGTGTGTGTGTGTGTGTGTGTGTGTGTGTGTGTGTGCATGTACTTACCCACAGCCTTCAGGGAGGCATACTTGTTGAGTCCCACCAGACTGTGGTTACTGTGGGGGTGGGGCAGAGCTGGGCCAAACGGGCCGTAGGCCGAGTTGTTCAGATGGTACTGCTCTGGAGAGAGAGAGAAAGAGAGAGAGAGAGAGAGAGAGAGAGAGAGAGAGAGAGAGAGAGAAATGAGACAAAGTCAGCGTACGGTCAAATCTATGGAAATGACCAAACCCTTCCATCATCAAAACCTTTCATTAACTAAACGAGTTACGTTGTCCGTTCAAAACACACCACCGCATGGCCTCCTCCTGTATTGCTGCTGCTTGCAGTGTTCTCGAGAACCGCTCACAACCAAAACAACTTCAACAACTTCACACTCGACACGACTGCACTTCCTGGGGTCCTCAGCAAATACAGCCGACCGTGTGTGAAGTCGATCGGATGAAAGGTTGGCGAGGAAATCAAACGAGAGACATACGTGCGTGCGCACACAGAGGCTCCTTCCATTATAGTCAGATGTTATACAAGAGAGAGAGAGAGAGAGAGAGAGAGAGCAACGCACAAGAACACAGAGAGGGGAGAACAACTCCTGAATACCAACCACCATCACACACACACACACACACACACACACACACACACACACACGTGTACACCTGAAGAGAGACAATGAAGAGAGTTGCGGGGGGGGAAATAGGAGTCCCGGGGAGAGGGAGAGGCCTGGGATAAGAGCACACACACACACACACACACACACACACACACACACAAGCAGTGTTGCTGACTGTCAGTGCCATGATGACCTTCACTAGAAGGTTCCGGGGTGCAGGAGCTGTCATGCTGGATGCCTCCCTACTTGGCCGAGTGAAAGGTGATATTAGGAAGCTGCCATGACCTCCTTCAGACTGGAACCCTGCTGGGCTGCCCCGTCTCCTCTCTCTCCATGTCTCCCCGAAGGAGTTCAAACGAGAGGAGTGCCAACAGAGGCAGGTACAAAGCTTAACGAGTCACACCTGTATCTTGTTAACTCACCTGTTTACCTGGGCAAGGTAGAAGGCTTAGCGAGGTACACCTGTACTCCTGTTAACTCACCTGTTTACCTGGGCGAGGCTTAAGTGTTTAGGATAGATAGATAGATAGATAGATAGATTCAGCACAAGCACAGAAGTCAAGACTAACATGTCATATTTATTACTAAAAAAACATTTTAAAAGGTTGTTCACTCCATCCTAGAGGAGCTACGCGGTAGGAGTTATGCAGCCCATAGATGGTCTCCAGGAGGGAGGTAGCAGAATTAACAGCCAAACCACCGACCGTCCCAACTGCTCCCCACTGCTATGGCTGCCAGTTTAATTCACCGTTGTTGTTGTGCTACTAGCATAAAATCACTCGTCGTCAGCACCTGAAAGTGTTTATCCATGCCCCGCTGAAGTGTGCTCATAACCTTTTAGTTAACCTCAGCCCGGGAGCTGGCGTGGAGTGTGAGAGTTCCTTAATTGGACTGAGTGTTTGTTTAACTCTGTTTGGCCGTTTGGAAGGCGGCGTGGAGTTGACCCCAGGACAGAAGTTTTTAGTGTTTAGTGGAGGAGCTAAAACGGAGAGCAGCACACACCCCTTCACCCTGAGGACAACCTTACTGCTAATATCGTCCTCATTTAAATAATATTACTCGTCAGCATGCAGGGGGGAAAAAAGGGTTTGCGTCAGGACCACGATTCACTGGCGATGTTGAAGTCTGTCTGTAGGGCTTGTAGTCGTGTGCAGAAGCAAATGGATTCCGTGATTGGAGCCACTAAGAGGAGGGTGTGTGTTCCAACAGTCGTTCTAAGATCTTTCATCTAAAATGTGTATTGGACATGCCAGTTTGAATAAAAGGGACTAGATTTGTATAAAGTAATTACATTGCAACACATTACGTTGCAAGCATACTGTCTACTTCATCAGAGGTAGCGGGTGAAATTGTTGATACACATTCTAGCAAGCTTCAAGCATACACAGCATGTAGTCACAGAATATTTGAAGTCTAAATAAAATATTATTCTAACTTGAGCTAACTTGGAGCTACTTTGCATGTTTGTATGCTGCTGGACACCTAGCTTGTGTATCTCGACGCTGCCGTCCTCAGAGATACCAGAGTAGGCAAGGGAAGCCTTCTTCCTGGTTCTTTTGATTGTGCTTTTAAATGTAATGGCTTCAGTTGTAAAGCATTATGAATGGCCTTGACTGGGTGCCAAACTTGCCTTTCATTGTAGCCACCACCAACACCCCCCCCCGACTTGAACTTGTCATTTCAAGGGGGAAAAAATGTGTGCGATTTAACCCTTTCAGTGTGTGCTGCGTACCGCCGAGTCGGTTCACGTGGTTGACGTGGTGGGAAAAGCAGGCCTTGACCTTATGACCTTTTGTGTCCAGGCAAGAGACACGGCCCCGGGCCCCTACCATCTCCGATTATACCCCTGGGAGATCTAGGGTGGGGGGGGGGGGGGGGTTAGGACTATGGTTGCCTAGGTCCTCAGAGACCCAGATGCACATTGACTTACCAGACCCTTGGGGGAAGGGGGGGGGGGGGGGTTGTGTGTGTGCGTGTATGTGTGTGTGTGTGTGTGTGTATGTGTGTGTGTGTTTGTATTTATTATCTCCTCTGTCCCTTGTGTCCTCAGTACCCAACTCTCTTCTCTCTACCCCTAACCCCCCCTTCCCCTGTTCTCTTCTTTATGAGAGACCATCGCCCCATCTCTCGCCCTCTCTCTCTCTTGCTCTCCCCATCCTTCTCCCTTCTCTCTCTCTCTCTCTCTCTCAATTTCAATTTAAAGAGCTTTATTGGCATGGAAAACGTACATTTACATTGCCAAAGCGAGTGGTAAATAAAAAGTATACTGATAAGAACTAAATATATACAGGTAAGTAAGTCAACTTAAAAAATATATATATATCTCTCTCTCTCTCTCTCTCTCTCGCACTCCACTACCTATGTCTACCATGTACATTTGTGTGTGTGTATCTCTCCTCTCCTCTTTTGCCTCCCTCTTTTTCACTCCCTCCGTTACTCTTCATCTCTCTCTGTCTGTCTCTCCATCTCTCAAAAATGAACTTCTCGCCCCTCGCTCTATCACCCTTTCTTGCTCTCTTTTCTTTATTTCATACTCTGCATTCCACAGGAATTTAAGGGAATTTTTTTTTGCAAAATACATCCCTTTCCTTCACTTCCCTTCCGTCACTATTCATCCCCCTCTTCTCACTCTCTCTCCATCCTCTCTCTCTTCTCTCCCCTCCCCCCTCTTTCTCTCTCTCTCTCTCTCTCTCTTCTCCCTCCCCCCCCCCTCTCCTCTCCCTCTCTCTTTCTCTCTCTCTCTCTCCCTCTCTCTCCATGCTTCTCTCTCTATCTCCATGCCTCTCTCTCTCTCTCTCTCTGCTTGGAGGTTGAGGGGCCCTGACATGATGGTGTCATTGGTCCCCGACCATTGAGTTAATGTGGCCCCTCGGGGGGGCCGCCATCCCACAGTACACTAGCCTGATGAGAACAACCGAACCAAACCACGCTAGAGCGGAAGGTAGAGAGAGACAGAGAGACAGAGAGACAGGGCAGAGCAGGAGAAGCCAACAGGGATGGATAAATGCAATACAAAAAAAGCATAAGAGAGAGAAGAACACAGCAAGAGATAGATAGGTAAGAGAGAGGTTTATGAAGCCAGCAGGTATAAAAGTGTAAATGGAGAGAGAGAGCGCTGGAGAGAGAGTGAGAGCGAGAGAGAGAGAGAGAGAGAGAGAGAGAGAGAGAGAGTGTGTTATAGAATATCTGCAATTGTACATTTGTAAATCGACAATTGTAAGATTTGTTTTGTTTTTGTTTTTATTTACCACTCGCTTTGGCAATGTAAATGTACGTTTATGGTAGGTACAGATGCTGAGCAAACCTCCAGAAACATCTGGAGCTGTATCATCGTCTAAATCCTTTATGAGACTGCCAATAGCTGCTTATGTTCTATTTTGCCTGTTAAATGTTAAACAGACTTGCAAATAAAGCAAAGAAATACCTAAATATTTACTGGGATACAAATTATAACTAACAAATTATAACTAAAAAGATTTAATACAAAACCTACGAAATGAATTCATTTATTTATCTCAGAACATAACATAAAATGAGGGTAAGTATTTATTTAGCTAGCAGATAATTGTTTTTTTCTTTTAATTCAAGTTCCAGCAAAAAATAAACACTTTTTAAAGTTGGTCCACGACTGAGTGAGAATGTAGCTGTGAAACATCTGAGGCAATCTCGCTCAATACAATAGACCAGCGATTCCCAAACTATGGGCCGCGGCCCTCTGGTGGGCCGCGAGGGTATTGCAAGTGGGCCGCCAAATCATGGGGAAATACAAACACTTTTTAATAAAAAATATAAATTTGTGTTTTTTTTCTTCAAAACCTTCCAAAATGCATCATCAGTGTGATACCGATAGATAGCAACTCATGGTAGGAACTCATGGGCCTACATCCGTTGATCGCCCCAGCCGGAATACGATGCGCCACGCACCTGTTTTTTACTGATTGAATTGTACGCGTGCGTAAAATGCCTGTGTGGGCCGCGAATACTTTTGAGATTTTCAAGTGGGCCCTTGAGTCCAAAAAGTTTGGGAACCGCTGCAATAGACCTTTCCTATTCAAACGGCAAGTCCCGCCCCCCCTAGTTACTGTTGCTATGTCCCACAAGCTTTCCCACAGCTCTGCAGCATGTTACCGAAATGGCCACTGAACAACGCCCCCCTGCTGATGATTCTCTCTCGGCGTTCCGACTCTCCGGAGTTCCCCCCACCGGCTGTTGGGCACTCACTTTCCCCATCCCCCGCCGGCCCTGTCCTCTCGGCAGGCTCCTCCCACTCCTCTCACCTCTCGGAGTCGGACATTCCCGGCGCAGGCGCAACGGCGGAGCGGCAGTGACGCTACATACAGCGAGACTCCCCGCACCGGCGCCCCGTTCCCAATCACCACACCTGCCCCTGATCGGCAATCACCGCCGGCCCTACAAGAACCTGGCCTGCATTCCACTCACCGCCAGATCCCTAAACTACGGGTGAATCCCGGACCCCCCTGCTGTGCTAAAGCCAACCCGCAGAGCCATTCACCCCGGATCTCATTTATTTATGTGGCATCATCTGTGGCAAATTCTGTGTTGGATTAAACCGCCTTTGGGCTTGAACCTCACCTATGCCTCCTCCTTTGCTGTGCGCCTGGGTCTCACCTCAACCCCCCCTAACACAAATGCTGCTACTTTATCTAAGAGAGTTCTACAGAAAGGCTGAACTATTTGACACAAGGATATATCCATGACATTCGAATTTCTGACGGAGCAGACGACAACATAAAACTTGATGCTAAGTGTTGGTGATGGAAAAGTTATTTCAACCTGGACACCATTTTCCCATCATTTCTGGGTCTGACAATTTCTGACATATATTTCCTGTGAAACCATGTGCATCTTACCTCAAGGACTTTCACCTTTAAGGACTTTCACCTTTCCACCCTCTCAGTCACGCGGAGAATAATAACCAATAAGATTGCCTGATTTCTTAAGACCACGCCCCTTGCAATAGAGCCGCCATGATGTCCCACAAACAAAGCTTGTCCCGCGTTGTTGTGTTCATAGATTAGACTACAGTAGTGCTGGGCGGTATACCGGTTCACACCGAATACCGGTGTGTATTTCCGTTATGATATGAATTTTTAATATACCGCCATACCGGTGTATTTGATTACACAACGTTCGGAACGCTGCGCCGCGCGACACTGTTTCAGACGGGACCCTTTTCAATGTTGCGCTTCTAAACACGCATGGTACGACTGGAGGCGTGGTGACGGTCAACATAAGTTAGTGCTCTGGTCGAAATTAACAGACCCCCCATCAGAATTCTACAATATTCATCATGATGGTAAAATAGTCCATCCTAAGTCAATCTACAGCAGTATTTCCTCTCTCAACCAATAGAATATGTTGTGAACACTTGATTATGCATGGAAAAAAAAATACCGTCATATACCGTGAAACCGTTAGAATTTAGAAAAATACCGTGATATCAATTTTTGGTCATACCGCCCAGCACTAGACTACAGATACATTTAGTTAGAACAACATGGTTCTTAGATGCGCTTGGGGAACGTGCAATAATGACCACAGATATCCAGAGAGATTACAGGGAGCGCGTTTCATCGAGATTTGGAGAATCCATGCAGTCTGCAGGACTTGTTTTTAATACATGGATAGAGCTTATGGATTTTAAATTTGGCCTCATAGAGACATTATTATTAAAAACATGCCTGAAAACTTAATAATTTCCTTCTACTTTAGTCATTATTGATGGTACTGAATGTAAGACCCAGGTGTCATCTGCACTGGCTTTACAGAGTCAGCTTTATAGTGACTATAAGTCAAGCACAACCCTCAAAGCATTGACTGGATGTGATCCAAGTGGGTCTGTCATTTTTGTGTCCGAGTTATTTACAGGTGCTGTATCTGATAAGGCAATTACTGAACGCAGTGGTTTTTATGATGTACTTAAAACACTGAAAGTTCACAAGTGCAACAATCAAATGGTTGATAGCGACTCCACACATCAATTTACAGCAGCGCCGACACAAAAAGCTACAAAGCTCGCTAATTAGTTAAAATTCAAAGGTTTATTTGTCACCTATTTCAGTGTACAGGTACATTGAGCAGTGAAATGTTTTTTTCGCTAGGACCAGATTGTTACCGCGCCATCGTGTGATTAGCATAGCTAGGTGATTAGCCCATTGTAGCTAGTAGTTAGCAGATCTTAGGCTTATTTTCATTGTAAACACATCACTAACGTACTCACCCTGCTTTACATGTGCAGTAGGACTCCACGATTTTGTCTTAGATGCAATGTGGAGTTTGTGACTTGAACTTGTCATTTCAAGGGGGGAAAAATGTGTGCGATTTAACCCTTTCAGTGTGTGCTGCGTACCGCGGAGTCGGTTTCACAGCGTTGTTGACGTGGTGGGAAAAGCAGGCCTTGACCTTATGACCTTTTGTGTCCAGGCAAGAGACACGGCCCCGGGCCCCTACCATCTCCGATTATACCCCTGGGAGATCTAGGGTGGGGGGGGGGGGGGGGGGGGGGTTAGGACTATGGTTGCCTAGGTCCTCAGAGACCCAGATGCACATTGACTTTACCAGACCCTGGGGGAGGGGGGGGGGGGGGTTGTGTGTGTGTGTGTATGTGTGTGTGTGTGTGTGTGTATGTGTGTGTGTGTTTGTATTTATTATCTCCTCTGTCCCTTGTGTCCTCAGTACCCAACTCTCTTCTCTCTACCCCTAACCCCCCCTTCCCCTGTTCTCTTCTTTATAAGAGACCATCGCCCATCTCTCGCCCTCTCTCTCTCTTGCTCTCCCCATCCTTCTCCCTTCTCTCTCTCTCTCTCTCTCTCAATTTCAATTTAAAGAGCTTTATTGGCATGGAAAACGTACATTTACATTGCCAAAGCGAGTGGTAAATAAAAGTATACTGATAAGAACTAAATATATACAGGTAAGTAAGTCAACTTAAAAAATATATATATATCTCTCTCTCTCGCACTCCACTACCTATGTCTACCATGTACATTTGTGTGTGTGTATCTCTCCTCTCCTCTTTTGCCTCCCTCTTTTTCACTCCCTCCGTTACTCTTCATCTCTCTCTGTCTGTCTCTCCATCTCTCAAAAATTAACTTCTCGCCCCTCGCTCTATCACCCTTTCTTGCTCTCTTTTCTTTATTTCATACTCTGCATTCCACAGGAATTTAAGGGAATTTCTTTTTGCAAAATACATCCCTTTCCTTCACTTCCCTTCCGTCACTATTCATCCCCCTCTTCTCACTCTCTCTCCAATCCTCTCTCTCTGTCCATGCCCCTCCCCCCTCTTTCTCTCTCTCTCTCTCTCTCTCTGTCTATTCCCCCCCCCCCCCCCCTCTCCTCTTCCCTCTCTCTTTCTCTCTCTCTCTCTCTCCCTCTCTCTCCATGCTTCTCTCTCTATCTCCATGCCTCTCTCTCTCTCTCTCTCTGCTTGGAGGCTGAGGGGCCCTGACATGATGGTGTCATTGGTCCCCGACCATTGAGTTAATGTGGCCCCTCGGGGGGGCCGCCATCCCACAGTACACTAGCCTGATGAGAACAACCGAACCAAACCACGCTACAGTGGAAGGTAGAGAGAGACAGAGAGACAGAGAGACAGGGCAGAGCAGGAGAAGCCAACAGGGATGGATAAATGCAATACAAAAAAAGCATAAGAGAGAGAAGAACACAGCAAGAGATAGATAGGTAAGAGAGAGGTTTATGAAGCCAGCAGGTATAAAAGTGTAAATGGAGAGAGAGAGCGCTGGAGAGAGAGTGAGAGCGCGAGAGAGAGAGAGAGAGAGAGAGAGAGAGAGAGAGAGAGAGAGTGTTATAGAATATCTGCAATTGTACATTTGTAAATCGACAATTGTAAATTACATTTGTTTTGTTTTTATTTCCCACTCGCTTTGGCAATGTAAATGTATGTTTATGGTAGGTACAGATGCTGAGCAAACCTCCAGAAACATCTGGAGCTGTATCATCGTCTAAATCCTTTATGAGACTGCCAATAGCTGCTTATGTTCTATTTTGCCTGTTAAATGTTAAACAGACTTGCAAATAAAGCAAAGAAATACCTAAATATTTACTGGGATACAAATTATAACTAACAAATTATAACTAAAAAGATTTTATACAAAACCTACGAAATAAATTAATTTATTTATCTCAGAACATAAGATAAAATGAGGGTCTAAGTATTTATTTAGCTAGCAGATAATTGTTTTTTTCTTTTAATTCAAGTTCCAGCAAAAAATAATACTTTTAAAGTTGGTCCACGACTGAGTGAGATGTAGCTGTGAAACATCTGAGGCAATCTCGCTCAATACAATAGACCAGCGATTCCCAAACTATGGGCCGCGGCCCTCTGGTGGGCCGCAAGGGTATTGCAAGTGGGCCGCCAAATCATGGGGAAATACAAAAACTTTTTAATAAAAAATATAAACTTGTGTTTTTTTTCTTCAAAACCTTCCAAATGCATCATCAGTGTGATACCGATAGATAGCAACTCATGGTAGGAACTCATCGGCCTACATCCGTTGATCGCCCCAGCCGGAATACGATGTGCCACGCACCTGTTTTTTACTGATTGAATTGTACGCGTGCGTAAAATGCCTGTGTGGGCCGCGAATACTTTTGAGATTTTCAAGTGGGCCCTTGAGTCCAAAAAGTTTGGGAACCGCTGCAATAGACCTTTCCTATTCAAACGGCAAGTCCCGCCCCCCTAGTTTACTGTTGCTATGTCCCACAAGCTTTCCCACACGCTCTGCAGCATGTTACCGAAATGGCCACTGAACAACGCCCCCCTGCTGATGATTCTCTCTCGGCGTTCCGACTCTCCGGAGTTCCCCCCGGCTGTTGGGCACTCACTTTCCCCGATCCCCCGCCGGCCCTGTCCTCTCGGCAGGCTCCTCCCACTCCTCTCACCTCTCGGAGTCGGACATTCCCGGCGGCGCAACGGCGGAGCGCAGTGACGCTACATACAGCGAGACTCTCCGCACCGGCGCCCCGTTCCCAATCACCACACCTGCCCCTGATTGGCAAATCACCGCCGGCCCTACAAGAACCTGGCCTGCATTCCACTCACCGCCAGATCCCTAAATACGGGTGATCCCGGACCCCCCTGCTGTGCTAAAAGCCAACCCCGCAGAGCCATTCACCCCGGATCTCATTTATTATGTGGCATCATCTTGGACAAATTCTGTGTTGGATTAAACCGCCTTTGGGCTTGAACCTTCACCTATTGCCTCCTCCTTTGCTGTGCGCCTGGGTCTTCACCTCAACCCCCCCTAACACAAAATGTGCTACTTTATCTAAGAGAGTTCTACAGAAAGCTGAACTATTTGACACAAGGATATATCCATGACATTTCGAATTTCGGACGGAGCAGACGACAACATAAAACTTGATGCTAAGTGTTGGTGATCAGATTGCATTATTACTAATCACTTTCAGCAAACACTTTATCCAAAGCGACACTAACAATTTTGTTGGAGTTGCTGCTGCTGCTACATGCTACTAAAAGTGACTTCTGCAGGTCTCCTCCAAAATCAGGACACAGGAAGGTTATGATAGTGATGGTTTATTGCAGACTTCATAGTTGTTTGTGGACAGAGCAGGTGGAACAGCAGGTGTGTGTGTGCTGATGGCTGGTCCTTGATTAGCCAATGCCCCATCACAGGTGTGCAGCCTCACCCAGCCCCAGACTAATCAGCCTGACTGGGGCTAGGTGAGGCTGCTTAAACCAGACACCAATCACATACACACTCCAGAAATGTATGTTTAGCTTGTGTACTTCATGAGCAGGTTAGGTGTTGGTATGTAGCTTAGGATGCCTACAGGTTAGCCTGCAGACATTGTGGATTGAACCCAGAAACCTTTGACTGGGATGTCAACGGTGACACTTTCTGTCCCCAGCAACAGTGGAAAAACCGTTCATGAAGAGTGAAAGGAGTTTTAAGCAATATAAAGTCATTAAGTGGTGTTTTTTTCCCCATTGCTTCTATGTATTTGTTTGTATAATTGAAAGGGGTACTTTCCAAAATATTTTTTCCAGTATGAAATCATGCATTTTCTTCCATCTAACAAAGGTATCCTTTAAGGTTATTTGAAAATCAGGTATGACCAACTAGTGTTGTTATTTCGTGATTTGAACGATATGTAATTTCCTTTTGTATTATTGTGTTATATTTCCTTTTTGGATGGAATAATATAATTTACAGAAACTACAAAATGGGGTTAACAGAAGAGTTGAAGAGTTGTAAACATATACTTTTTTCATGTCTTCATTTATTTTCAGAAAGGGCTTTATGAATTAAGTCATTGTCCAATCCAATCCAATCCACTTGATTTATATAGCACATTTAAAAACAACGAAGTTGACCCAAAGTGCTTTACATTGAGTCAAACACAATTTGAAAAACACAGTAAAAAACAGGAACAAAACAAATCAAGAACAAAGAGAATAATATATAATTTAAGAGAAGTTATACAACTAAAATACGTGGTACTAAAATGCCCGGGAAACATTGTGTTTTAAGCGTCTAAATGTATCCCAAATAATTAATTGTTTAACTGTGGTCCAATCTTTGAAATGTTACTTTGTGTGGAATGTTTTAATGGCTATTAAGACAATAGTGTACTGTGACTGTTTGTTGTGGGTTGAAATGTGTTTTTAACAAGGTTTTGTCAAACTTAAAAGACAATCTGGTGATGCAATGCAGACCGTTAAAGGTGCTGTACGTAAGATTTAAGAGCTATTGAGTGTACTTTATTAGAAAGGGCATGATGGAGATATCTGTGAGCTCTTAGTGAGTGAACTTCGCTATGAGAATATCTGTTTGGAGTTGACTTCGCACTTTCATGTGAGATCATTTAGACTTGAGCCTGCTCCTGGCTCAGTTCTGACCAATGAGGGCATCTCTATCCTTATTGGTTCGGAGAATCCATCTTGTCTATTAATCAATCAATCACAGGTGTGTCAAATGTATTACTTCTCAATGGTGGAGAAACATAGGGAGGTTTTTTTGGTTGTTTAGTTTCAAAATCTTGCTCCCTTCTGCCCCCTCTTTACAACTCTCAGATCTCACCTACTGCACCTTTAAGATGGGAGAGGGAGTGTAAGAATCCAGTATATATTAAGTACAGCATTCTAGTCCTCTCACCATCTCTTTTTGGGGTGAACCAATGAAGTGACTGACAGGCTATAGGTCGGCTTGTAGCAAAGGTTTTATGTTTTCTGCTGAGACCTATTTTATACAGTCTATGTGGCTAAGACACAAATATGATATGTTGCCTTTTGCCCCGGTGATCATGTGCACAGTTTTTTGCTTATCCTCCAAGTTTTGCAGTATTAAAAATGTATGTAACCCATTTCGACGGTGTTCAAAGCAATGGATTTTACCCCCATAGTAAGCCTATTGGTTGTCTAGTGTTTAGTGGCAATTAAATCATGAAGGGGTATGATTTATTACATATGGGCCTCTATATGGGAAACAAAGACTTGTATTATATGGTACTGTATATATCAAAAGTGTATTTATACCCTGAAATGCTTTTTAACATTCAATATTACTATAACCACTGTACTATAACCACACTTTTGGCTGAATTTGGAAAAAATATCTGCATGATGTATGGTTACCAAGGCAAACTTTTACTTTGGTATACTTACATTTACCTTGATATAATGATATGATATAGGACCTATATCTAATATAGTCCTTTATGTACTTATTCATTTGAACAAAGGGTTGCGTATACACTGCTTGAAGGCAACAAAAATATTTCATCCTAACCTGCAAAATGAGATTAATTGCCTAAAACAGCAACCTTGCAGCCTAAACGTGCAACTGATCGATCGGCTGTAGTCGATGTCTTGCGCCACCTTGTGGATGGTAATACTTACACAACTATCTGAAGCTTAATTCTCTGGCAACAAACACATGATCACTGTAACCTTCTATATCACTAAAGTTTAGTGCTTTTAAATGGTTGGACAGCTAGGATTAATTATCATACTAACTAAAACAATCGTAAACAATCTTGAAGTAATACATATTTTATAATGAATGATGTAAAGACAATATCATATGCGCATTTCATCAATCCCGATCAAGGGTCTTTTAATACAATAACTATAAATAAATCTGAATCCTTATACATTTGCTTGGTTACACCGCAGGGTAATAACACGCATACTATATTTAATAACACAGTCTGTGACAGGGTAGATAATAAAACTATCAACTGTTAAACAGAAATCTGAGATATTAATAAATAGATCGTATTAACATGGATGGCATGAAAACAAGCTGATGGCCGCATATGTTAAATAAAACATATTACTGTTCAGGAAAGTGAATGGTCGTTAAGGCAGTTCCTGAGCTGTGTTAACAAGAGATCAAATGTGTCCCATTGGTGCAATTTCAACCAGCAGCACCAAATTGGTCAAACACACGACCAACAATGACAAATGCTATGAAGAAGGTTGTCTTAACAGGCAAAATCTCCCCCATCTCCCCCTCTATTCCCTACCCCCTCTTATAGTGTCAGATAGCCACTCCCCCAAAAAAAAATCTAATGAAAAGACAAAAACTTGCAAGTAATGGATGACTCCTAATAATAATTATTATTATAGTTATTGGGTTAGAAGAACGAAATCCTGATATTATATTCTACATTCATACATTCAGATGATAGGCAGCTGCTATCGGAAGGAACATGTATAAAAGATTCACGAGGGGACACAAATAGCCCAAATGGCTACCTGTCCGAATCTAAAATCAGTGAATACAATTGGAAAAAAAGGTTTGCTGAAGTCGAATTTCATCAACAATATGAATCAATGTACGACTTTATGACAAGGGCAAGGTAGTTCTGCATTAATCAACATGGAAAATGTTGTTTATAGAAATACCGGGCAGAGCTCCTCAGACAGGGTCAGCCAGTGTGGTAATGGGGGGCGGGTGGGGGTCACCTTGCGGCAGAGGAAGCATCCTGGGGTCAGACCGGCGCCGCTGGTGGAGTGTTAGTCAGTCAGATGACAAGGTCAAAGGTCGCAGCATGAGAGAGGTGACTTTCCATTTGTCAGCATGAAGATACCACATCCATACGATGATGATGGTGGTGTGCAATGGAATTGTCATCAGGGCTCAGTTGTTGTGGTTGTTTGCTTGCTCTTTCCATCAGTGAGTTTGTGAATGCCTTTTAGCATTCAAGCCAGGGGTGATTCGTAGGATTTTACCTTTAAGATATAAGTACATTTATTGATTTACACGTTGGTGATTTGATAGGGTTATACCTTTTATAAATCCATGGGTTATATATGTTATAGGAAGATTAGATCGGTCCTTAGTCTCCTGCTAGTTAGCTAGCTCCTGACACTTTTCATTCAAACTATAACAGTTTGGATGAGGTCGCAATAAAAGTAGTTTTTAGGAGGAAAAATTACATGGGGCTGAGATTAAAATTGCCCCAAATCCCAAGTAATGAGTAATTTTCTTTTAAAACAGAACAGAACAGCAGAGACTATTCATCCAAACAGTCAGAATCTCCCCCTAATATAGCAAAGCCGAGCCGGTCGAGTGACATGGATACCGACCAATCGCAGCTAATAGTCTCTGTGATGTCATAGGACTGGTAAGTGGCTTGTTCATTTCAGTTCAGTTCCAGCTGGCCCAACCCTTTGAGCAGTTAGTCGGTCAGTCAGTCAGTCAGTGAGTTAGTATGACTTGCTGCTCTCTATCTCTGGCTGTTGTTGAAGGAGTTGGCTCCAGAGGGGGAGATGGTCATGGACTCCAGGATGGGACGGAGAACCTGACCAAAGGGCCTAGGGAGAGAGAGATGGAGAGATCACCAGATGACGGTTAAAACATGACAAGGCTCAAAGGCAGCACAGCTGGTGTTCTGACAAATTGGATGGGCTACCTGTAGCTTCAGATGACAAGACAAGGCTGTCAAACTGAGCTCCCTCATCACAATGCGCTACTGTGATTATAAGCAAGAAGTCCAGCCTGTCAAATTCTTGAACATTTTATCGAATGTATTATTATGATCAAATAAAATGCCTTGTCACAATTTTTATTTGAGCAATGAGTAATAGCCAATGCTTTCACAGTTCCTACAACCATGGTGTACGGTTCACCGTTGCCTAAATAACTTTCATTGTCTACTAGTAGCCATTTGATATATCCTAGCTTGTCACATCAAATATAAGTAGGCTGATTTAGAACCGGCTGCTGTGTAAAATGGTTGAGCTATAATATAGCATAGCTGATCGCTAATTCAAATATAGAATACATAAGCTTCTGGTGTAGCTTCAGTTGTTCATTTGTCCCTGAATATGTCCATGTTAATAGGCACGCTCAATTTTCTACATTACATCAACATCAAATCTACAGTTAAACGACCATGCCAAAGAAAGTTTGGGGTAAAAAAAGCCCTATTGCAGTCGAGCTGAGCCTCCTCAGCCTGAAGGGACTCACGAGGAGAGCACTTCGGAGGGGAGGTCTGTGATGTATCCGGGGATCTTGCTGCCCGTCAGGAACTGGGCCACCTCGTTGCTGAAGGTGTTGCAGTTGTGCTCAAACAGTTGGTATGCCTCGCCTCTGTACCCACACAGACGGGGGCATAAAGAGAAGGTATAAATACTAATATTTCATTGATCACGTTGCAGAAAATTATATTGCTTATTTTTTACGAAAAATACATAAATACATTTTAAATTAATATGCAAAGAAACAACTAGCCTACAAATATACCAGAATTATCTATATAGCCAATAAGAGTTGTAGAAATGTAAATGCAGGAAGTAAATAAGCATTTCACTGTATATATACATATTATTGAGGTTACTGACCATAGGGCTTAGCAATTAATCGAAATATTATCAAAAATCGCAATGTTGCCATGTGCAATTTCCAAATTGAAGGGCTGTAACTTTTTGATGAGGGTAAAATGTGTCAATGGAAATGAATAACCCATTCAAGGAATGCATGTAAGGAAACATTTGTTGGGTACAGACCCCACAAACGTCACATAATGATTTGAATTGTTTTTCAGTGAAAACATTTCTAAATAAAAGAAGAAAATCAAGCCAAGTGACGACACGAAAGGACGTCTAGCAGGCAAGCAACATATAAGTACTGGATGTGTGATAAGAGGGAGGGGCCCAAGGGAGGGGCCTGAGAGCAGAATGTTGTTCAGCAAGATATGGCACGGTAGGTAGGGCTAGTGGCAGCACATGGTCATGGTTATCCACTGACCTGTATGTGGACTCTCCCAGTGAGCTGAGGTACTCCATAAAGATATCTCCGGTCACTTCTGTCACCCCCAAGTCCACGATGGAGTTGGGCTCTCCCAGCTCGGTCCCACCCTAGAGAGAGAGAGATAGAAAACACACACACACCTTTGTAACATGATCAATGAGTTACATTGGGGTTATATACATTCAAAGTTATTTAATGTCTTACAGGGGGACAATTTGCGATCCCTGTCCCACCGTAGAAGAACTCTTCCCCGTGGACCACGACGGCGGTGTGCCTGGAAAGAGATCGGTGAACCAAAAGCTTCTTTAAAGTACAAGTACAACCCAACACATTTTTGTTTGAATGTTATATTACAAAGTTGTTGTGCTGGGCTACTACTCACCATATTCCATCAAGTTGCTTTCCTGTGAGAAAAGAGACAAAAAGCAGTGATGATCAACTGATGATCACTGAGAACATGCATCCTTGAACAATAGAGCCTTTTCACAGCAGGAAACAGCCCAAGCTCACCACATTAATTCTGGCTCTGTTGTATTTAGGCATGGCAGTGCACCAACATAGACACCAAGGCGGTCCAGTAAGTATACATCAGCATGAACCACCTCACGTTAAGACGACAGGAACAGTCAGGGAGTTACAGTACATGACCCTGCGACCCTGACGAGCTGTGAAGAGGCTCTGCTCAAAGGAGGTTACCACTCTGCGTCTGTTGCCTCAGAGTCAGATGGCCTTCAGCTGTGTGTACATGCACCGCGAATACACACGTTACACATAGCGAGTGACTGACCGAGCATCATGGGGCTCAGCTGCCGGGCCATGCCTCTGGAGATGTCGTAGACGTACAGCTGGACGGGGTACGACGCGCCGGGTCGCTCCATGGTCTCTGGCTGGAGCTCACTGTGCTGGACCGCTGCGAGCTGAGCGTAGAATAATAATAATAATAATAATAATTAATAACAACAACAACACCAAGTGGCGGGTACTGTACTACTGAAGTCTGCGATTCAACCAAGTACGAGTGAGATAATAACGCGGGTACAGGACAACGCGCAGCCGGCCTGCGGTGCTGTGAGTCAGTCTGTCCCCCGGGGCTGCGGGAGGGCTGTGGACAGCTGCTGCAGTGACTGTCAAAATGCCTTGACAGGACGTGACGTCACCAAGTGCGTCACTTCCTTTTAGTGTAACTTTACTGTAACTTAAATATATATAATTATATATATTATGTATAATTTATTATAATATATAATTACTTATAATTATATATAATAATAAAGAATATATAATTATACATATATAATATATAATATATATAATTAATAATACTTATATATAATACAAATACAATCTATATAATTATTATTATTCATTTTATATGTATTATTTCTTCAGTAAACGCAACGTTATAAACAGTTTTCTGAAATTCTAAAACTTCATGGATTACAAAATATATTATTTTCCACCCGGAAGTTAAACAGACATGGCAAGGAAACTCTTCCGGAAATGGCAGCGCCAGCAGTGTGTGAGTGGTGGTGAATACTTTGTGGTGTTGTCTGCTCACACAACTTCAGAGCTTCACTTGCATCGCCGCGGCGCGCTATCGGACGCCGTTTCCCACATTAACCGATGGTCGTCAGCGAGAACATAGTGTAACCCTGGGGTCGAGCCAGGGAGGACACGACGCCGAGAATGTGCAACTTTGTGGCGCTGCAGACGCAGCTGGCCTCTGTGATGGAGACCCTGGTGCACGCCGCGGTGGCCGAGCTCTGCAAGCTGGCCCAGAGCGAGCCCTGCACCGCGTGGGACCCGGGACACACCGATGACCCGGCCGCCACACTCCAGACAGAGAGGCAACTCAAAATGGTATTATTATTATTATTATTATTATTATTATTTAGCTCTTACGGATCGATGACCTCCTCCTCCTCCTCATCTAAGAAGAATGACAGCAGATGTTGTGATTGCTGTGGGTTGTTTCGGTTTCTTCCAATGCTTGTTTTGCTGTGGCTAATAAAGGACAACGTTCTTAAAATTCACACTGATTTCCTATCATGTGGACTGTCGGTCGTTCCCAATGATTTGTAGATCTGATGCAGATATCCAAGGGGAAGGTCGTTGCTGATATTTCACATTTATTCAGACATGTTCACCACTTCTTCAAATGTATTGTTTCTAATTATAATTGTTATGAAATTGATTATTTACTAAATTGTAATTGTCTAGCCCACCAAAAAACAAACAAAAAATACAAAAATGTATGTCTGAATCATTATGTTTTCTGTGAAGAAGTCATCCCGTATCGTTCCATCCCTTTGTTCAGACACGTTTTGCATCTATTATGGAAACTCTGGGCAACGAGGCACTGGGTAAAATAATGAAGATCGTAGACGACACCAAGTTCCTGATGGAGTTTGAGCAGAGGTCCTTTAAAACGTCCCGAGGCAGGAAGAGCCCCCGAACCAGTGTCCTCAACATCCTGTCAGACGGAGGAGTGGGTAGGTACACGGTGATACACTTTTACATGTCATTGACATTGCACCCTGTTGAACATCACGTGGATGGATCCTACAGGATGTTGTTGTTCAGACACATGGTCCTATTTGTATTGGATACATTCTGTTTTTCTTCATGTGTGATGGCTAAACGTGGCCAAATATGTGCTTTTTGTAACACAGCAAATACTGGCTGTAAACGTACAGTATATCTTGGTAAATACTTTGTAAAAGTGTCTGCTAAATAGTAAGTCAACAGTCATCAATACACAACCCTTTCCCCGATCGATCCTGCATTTAATCCTGTCCTAATGTCCTATTTAATCTGAAGTGAAACTGCTTTCTCGGTGTTGATCTGAGACATTTCCACCGCTCCCTCTTTCCACACACAGAGGCAGAGCACTCATATGGAGCTGCAGAGAAAGACCAATGCACCCAGGTAATCCTTTTCATAACTGCAGCTAAATATCGTTGATGGGTACACACACTGCAGATATCGCTCACCTCCAATTCACATGTCCTTAACCTTAACATATCATCTTAGTTTGTCCTAGTCTCACCGTCCCCCCACCTCTGAGCCAACACCAAGCACATAGTGATCCCATTGAAAACCGTGTGGTAGCAGCTCAGATGTGCATTCTACCAATAATTTAATACCTAAAGATGGGGCTGCTCTCACGTACAAGACATGACAAGACACATTTCACACAGTTCCCGAATCTACATCTTCTGTTCTGTGTTTTCGTTTACCGTTACTAACCGTGACTGTTGGAATGCTTTAACGTCTGTTTCTACTTGGATGCAAACCAGTTGGAGACCCCGTTTGTCCTCGCCGTCAGCGTCAAAGATGAACACGGCGCCATCGACTTGGGGGCCATTGTTGAGCGTACGTTTTTAAAAACTAGTCGTGACCCGTGTGTTGTTAAGTAAATGGTCCATTAGAATCTCAAAAGGAGTTTAATGTACATCTGGGTTTGATGACTTAACCTTATAGAGGGTTTTATCATCTTAAATGCCGCTGTAACCGTCTCCTTTACTATCTTTTACCAAACTTTAAGCATCTGTACAAAGTTATTTACACATTAATGGTTTCCAATTTTACCATGAGGTTGGTTAAATTAAATGTTTTCTTCCCAAAGGGGCTGCAGCCGAGGCCTTCGTTGACACGACCACCCCCGACTCTGTGACCCTTGACCTCCAGCGGCTACACTCTGACCAGGAGGAGGCGGAAAAGGAGTCCGACCAGCAGGAGCAGACGGACCCCCTGGACTCCAGGCTGACCTCCTCCTCCTCCTCCTCCTCCTCGTCCTCCGCGGGCAGGAAGAGCTTCAACTGCACAGAGTGTGGCAAGAGCTTCTCCACGCAGAGCAACCTGAAGGCCCACTCCCGCACCCACACCGGGGAGCGCCCCTTCGCCTGTGTCATCTGCGCCAAGGGCTTTGCCCACAAGCAGAGCCTGCAGGACCACATCCGCACGCACACGGGTGAGAAGCCCTTCGAGTGCCCGCAGTGTGGCAAGTGCTTTGGCAAGCAGGCGCACCTCAAGACCCACTCCATCATCCACACGGGCCAGCGGCCGTACAGCTGCCACCTGTGCGGCCGCAGCTTCAACCTGGCGCAGAACCTGACGCGCCACGTGCAGATCCACACCGGCCGCAAGATCTTCACCTGCCCGCTGTGCGGCAAGGGCTTCACGCGTTCGGTCACGCTGAAGAACCACCAGCTCATCCACACGGGCCAGAAGCCCTTCAAGTGCGCGCAGTGTGCCAAAAGCTTCCGCCACGCCGTCAACCTCAAGAACCACCAGCGCATCCACACCGGCGTGCGGCCCTTCGACTGCGACCTGTGCGGGAAGGCCTTCCGGCAGGCGGTGAGCCTGAAGATCCACCAGCGCGTGCACACGGGCGAGCGGCCGTTCGCGTGCAAGGAATGTGGAAAGAGCTTCAGCCAGCAGAGCAGCCTGATCTCGCACGGCCGCACGCACTCAGAGGAGCGGCCCTTCCCCTGCCCTCAGTGCGAGAAGCGCTTCAACAACGCCAACAGCCTCAAGCTGCACATGCGCGTGCACACGGGCGAGAAGCCGTACGGCTGCGAGACCTGCGGCAAGACGTTCAGCCAGGGCAGCCACCTGCGCACGCACAAGCGGCACGTCCACGCCGGCGGGAAGCAGTACATATGCGACAAGTGCGGCAAGAGGTACTCGGACCAGCGCAACCTCAAGCTGCATAAGTGTGTGTACGCCTAGACATACGAGTGGGTGGGGGAGTATATATAATGAATGATGTTTGTCCAGAAGTGAGGATATTTTCATCCTATATTTTTCTGAATTTCCATTGTTTATTTATTTCAAATGTAGATACATGGTGCATGATGTAGTACATGATCAGAAGGGGCTTTGAGAGAAGTCATATTGTATGGGGGCTGGAATGAAAAAAGTAGAAATGTGAAAAAACTGAATCAAGACGCAGCTTTACTTCATACTGAAGCACACTGTACTAATTTACTCAGAGTAAACATGCAGTTTATACATCATGTTATTGTTTTGTTTTTTAATCCAGTACAAGCCTTTAGTCAGCCTGAATTGCATTTAAAGGTCCTTTATGTAAGAATCATGAATACGTTCAGGGACTACATGTAGGATGTTACCTGCACAAGTCGCTTTAAATTGCCAGTTTATGAGCAGGTTGTGGTTGACCTTTATATTTTACAGTATGATATAGTATCTTTTTAAGGGACGCAAATCCAGTATTACCAGTGGGTGAGTCCTTGCTTCGTCAGTCAGGTCACTGACATTTCGCAACCCACCCATAGTGATTCAGTTACGATGAGAATTAACCTATTCAGAAGCAAGAGAATTAACCTATTCAGAAGCAAGCCCTTCGCTGTTGAGCCTCATTATACTCGCTGGTGCCCCCGCCTGGTGCAGTACTGTCTGCGTGCCTGTGGGTCAGTTCACTGGAAAATTGACTGCATGGCTTAAAATCAATTCATAGATATCAGCTTGACATTTCGGCTGTCCAGGCATAGTAGAAAGTTCATTTTTGAAATGTAAGTGAGTGATATCGCTGGTAAGAAACTAAAAAATAACTTATTAACAAGATTATGTTAACAATGCGTGCTATGTAGAGCACGCATGGGAATTTACAAATAACCTGAATTTGCAAATTCAGGTTATTTTTTACAACATACAGTGGTCTACAGCAACCTCTAGTGGGTGAATTGTAAATGTAACTGAATACACAACGTGCTTCCATTTTACATTTCTTTTCTGCAGTCCTATGAAGCGACTCATGCCGTCTCTCTTTCAACGCACTTGACGGTCTATAAAGTCACAAAGCTTTACTAAAGGTGTGTGTGGACAGTATTGGCAAATTCTATGTGCCCCCCTACCTGTTCCAATTGTGATGCTTTAAAATTATACATAGTGATGGAAACAAGATTGTTTGAAGTAATTTATGTATCAAGCATTTCAGAGGTTGGCTGCTGATCTCGGATCTTCTCTATAGTTCTATAAGTCCCAAATCATTTAGCATAATATGAATCTTGACAGTCTGCATGAACAGGCACCTTTGTTGTGAAAATAGTGTGAGACTGTGAATGGAACATTAACATGGAAATGGTGATGAGACCAGTGAGTGGGTCCCTCAACAGCCCTCGGCATGGGTGTCCTCTCCACTACACACGCCCCCCGGTGGTAAACCCTCCACATTACAGTCCCGCCCCCTGATGCGTTCTCCCTCATCACTGCAGGCTGACCAGCCGGACCAGCATGCCCATTGACCCTCATGTGTCATGCTGGGACTTGGTACACTGGGACTTGGTACACTGGGGCTTGGGTCCCTTGGACTTGGGTCCCTGGGACTTGGGTCCCTGGGGCTTGGCTCCCTGGGGCTTGGCTCCCTGGGGCTCAGTTCACTGCGCTGTGGCTCTGAGCATTTAAAAAAGAATGAGTATGTAGTCAAGTGAAAGAAACCAAACGGTCGGACAGAAATTAAATGGATAAAGTTGCATTTCGGAATGTTTACCTCCTTTATCAGCATCATGGTTCTGGCAGGCCAAGCCTTTGTATGCAGGTTTGCAAAGACAACTGCACATGCCGTCTACGAGGACAGCGGTGCCATTGTTGTGGCAGGGTTTACACTTGCATACGTTGTACTCGGCCACGTAGTCCACGATCGCACGCTTCATATTGGATATCCTGGCGTTGGCGTCCGGCATGTTCAGCGGAAATGCATTATAGATCGGCTCTTGCTGAAACAAAAAGAATATCAGAGCATTGATCAGTGAGTCTTAAAAGAGAAAGGAAAAGGTTATGGTTATTTGTGACTATTATATATGATGATTAGTTGACACTGCAGTGACTTGCAATGAATCAGCTACTGGTCATTAAGAAGCAGGTAGGGGTTAAAGGATAACTGGGATTTTTCAACCTGAACCATATTTTTGCATAATTTTGGGTCTGACTAATCCAGGCAACAGTTTTTCAAATTGATTGAGCGAGAGTGCAGGCCCGAAATGTCTGCATTGTAACCGTTTGGGGCAATAGCGCCCGTCAATATACATCCTCTAACTCTGACGGGCTCAGATCGTTTTAAGTGTTTGACAACATAATGGAAAGGATCCCCACAGAGGAATCCGACTTTTTGATGGGCACCATTTTCCTAAAGGGTTACAATCAAGCCGTTTCACGACTGCATTCTCACTTAGTGCTGGATCAATTTCATTCCAAAATTGTTGTCCAAGTCCAACACCACGATTAGTCATGAGTTGTGGTTGTACCTCACTGCGAAGTAGACCGGGGTAATTTGCGATGGATCGCAACCATCTCTGGTAGATCTCAGCATTCATCTGTCCGTCTCTGTTAATACTCTCTTTCAAGGCTGAAGTACTTGCCGCATCGCCTCCTTTCACCAAAATGACTACTTTATGCACCACAGCTTTCCACTCGGCTGTATGGACGTCAAAGGGCAAGGGATCAGGACTTTGTTGTTGGTCAGTGTGTAAGGTTCACCATTTAATTTGTCGTTTAAAAACACTTTTTACTCGTGATTTAGCCCCAAGGATCACTACGTAGATTATGGACATCGGGGTTCATTCAAACGCAGAGCTTTTTCGGCAAACACCATAACAGACCGTTCTGCCCCAAATAGACTAACCCTAACCCTAAATACAATACTGGAAAGGAAAAAAAGACCTCAGACCTTTGTTTGAGATCTTACAGGAACTGGTCCTGGCATTTCCTGTTGCACCAGCTCCAGTGTTGGAGGAAATATCATTGAAACATCCTTGAAGGTTAATTTCTGTAATATCTGTCACATAAGCACATAACACCAAAGCCTTTATAATCAACACAAACAAAAGACGACAAACTATTTGGCTAAAAGGTGGACTAAAATACAAACACCACTAGGTGTCGCACCACTAGCATCACAATGTTTGTTAACACTCCCGTTTCACTAGTCATGTCACTGACTAAACTTGTCATTGTGAGCATCCTGAATCCATTATAATCCACCTAGCAATCATTGTCATTGTGTTCACAATGTCAAGTGAAGAGTTGACAGCTGATTTGGTACTGAATTGGGTTTTACTTGACTAATGTGGTATCATATTAAATAGCCAAAAAAAGTGTCTGAATAGAATACTTCTCTTCTTGATTTCGTTGGTGTCGAGAATGTAGATCAGATCGTACTCCCCTCCGAGATTTCCACTGCGGGTGTAATGCGTTCCGTAGTCTTCGATGAAGTTAAAGTAAGTGCCCTTCTCGTACTCGACAGGCAGGGAGCCGACGTCCTTGATGAAACCACTAGTAACTCTGAGGTCACGGGATCTCAGTCTGTAGGAGGCTGTCTGCACTTTGCTGTTAATCCTCACAAACCTCTGAACAGAAGTGAACAGAGGTACAGGTTACCGAACCGCATTCTTTTTGAGAGTTGGTTTTTAAATGTTTTTTCAAACGTACCTTCCCAGTGGACTCTAGGATCTCTTCAATCACATTTGTCGACTCATGTACAACAGGCATTTTAATGACAGGGACGGATTGGATGCTCAGTCCAACGCCGCCGTTAGAATGAGATTCAGACAGAACTTCACGAACAAGGTGTTGGGTGCTGTCATGGATTCTGCTAGAAAGTGTTTTCTCTACACGAGTCTGAAAAACATAACCCACCAAGCATCGTTGTAATGCCTTCCTGGATACACACACACACGCACACACTGGTTATTTACTTACTAACCTTAATACTTACTAACCTCGAGGTTAAGCCCAGCAACATTCCATGGAAGTCGGATATCCGATACCAACTGACAGGCTCCATTAAAGTAGCCATTGTAGAGCAGTTTTTTGCGAGGAGTTGAGCCCAAGATGTTGATTCTGGGACATGGAAACATTGGTTAGTCTCTTGATAGAAATATCACATTCACTGTAGACAAACAATCATAATCTACACAAGGAAGAAGGATGTAGTGGTTACATGGTGCCAGCCGGAAGGTTCTGGCTTCTATAGTATATCATGAAAATGCACTGTCAAAACAAAATCACTGGATAGGAAATAATATTAGTCAAGTCGTGTTTTCACTTTTGCTTCAAATGCGTATATTTCTTCAGATCCAAGATGGCTGAAACAACTTACCCCTGTCCCATGTCAGACCTGCCACGGTCACTGGTACCCACTGTTCTTGTACCACATGGTTTCCGTGGTGTTCTGGTACAAATATCCTCGTCCGTGTGATCCTCACAGTCATAATCAGAATTGCATACCAGTCTCTTCTTTATACAGGCGCCTAGAGAGAGAGAGACATGGAAGAGAGAAAGCATTGCATTTTGGTGGTGATTGAACTCTGTCTGGACAGGAGGGCTCTGCAGAGGGTGGTGCGTTCGGCTGAGTACACTATTGGCACTACACTCCCCACCCTGCAGGACCTGTACTCCAGGAGGCCTGCAGGATCATGAAGGATCCTCACCACCCCAACAACAACCTGTTCCAACTTCTGCGGTCAGGCAAGCGCCTCCGCAGTCACGCTGCTAGAACAGAGAGACTAAAACAGAGTTTCTTCAGGACCGTGAACTCTGACCTCACTGGGGCCCCCCGACTGCCCCTCCCATGCACACACTTGTTGTTGAAGTGCCTACTTGCTTGCATATGAAAATGTGCTGTTTATTTGACTATTTTATGTTTCTTTGCCTAATTTGCTCATATTTCTAATTCCTAAAAAAAAGCTGCTTATTCTGCTGTAAAGACTGTAAATAGTGTAGATACTCTGACTCTTTCCCTTCCATTTTGATATTTATGATATTTGTATTGTTCTGTTGCACATTCTGCTGGGCATCGCCACTTTCTCATTTCACTGCATATCCTGTATTTTGAATCTTGAATCTGTAGTGAAGACAGATATGAGGGGGCGTGGCTTGCGGAACCCCATTAGGTGAGTTAGTGGCAGTTGCTAATTTCTCTCACCTGTCTGGGCCTGTGAGGACAGAGACATTTGGACTATTGACTTTTACGTTTTGTGTCAGAGAAATACTTAGACGCACATTTACTGTTAAGTTATGTACTCATCTAGTTAATTATTATTTTGTATTAAATGATATGCTGTATAATGTGTTATACGTTTATGCCCCTATGTTTTATGTTCTATGTACTACGACCTATTTTATGTGCGCATGTATTCAACGTGTATGATGCGTGAGATATACTGTAAGTGGCCTACGCGCCAGGTATCACCCCGCCCGTCGGTTTACACAGAGAGAGCATGTTGCCATAGCGACGGATGTGATGTATCCCGGATGTTGTGACGAAAGAAAGTAATCAAGTCAGTCGAACTTGAAGACGGTCTGAGAGATGTATTTGTTGATTGGCCTGAGCACCAAGAAACGGATAACGAACAGGCAGACGAAGGAGTTGTAAAGTGTAAACCCAACATTTACATTTCTTATTCTCGACACGCCCGTTACCTGAGCTGCACCGGAAATCCCCGGGAAGGCACCGGGTGGGTGACGGTGGCGCGCATGAGGCGATCGCGACGCACGCCTCGCTGTCGCCAAGCGGCTCTTGGCACCGCTGTCCTTTAAACTGCCCGCATGCCTCGATGCCCCGAGAACGTCGCTGTAAGACATGGAGAGACAGGCAGACAGACAGACAGGCAGGTAGACAGGCAGGCAGGCATACAGACAGGCAGACAGACACAGACGTCAGCACCAAAGTAAACTTGCAAAAACACAGGACGCATAGGCCTGTCTGTAAATGTTGGTCACATCTTCACTGTTAAGTATTACATGAAACAGTCAGAATGGCCTATGATGCCTCCTCTGTTCTTCACACATACTGGAAACCATCTGAAGACTAAATGACAAATGATGTGTCGTAGGTTGTTGTACACTAGTTTGGAATCTAGTTCAGTATTACTTCTATACAGTCTAGGTCAGTGGTTGTCAAACTGGATCACGACGTGATGTATTTATGTTTCATTTATATGGATTTATATGTTTATTTTTATTTCATTAGTACAAACTAATTTCAGATGGTGACTATGTTTCCTCACATTTTGCTCTAAATAGTTGAAGTGAAACACTAGCAATAGCACCGTGCAACATCTCGAATAGACTCACCGTCTCATTGGTGCAAGGATTACATTGAGTCCACGTCGACCAACTACTATAGAGACAATCCACTGGTTGTGGTTCAGGCAGCTGGACTCCCCTAAATATACATGATATATACATATATATATACAATTAATTATTGCCGAATCTATTGTATGATATGATTGCGAAATTAGCTGAGAAATTAGCTTGTCACAGCACAGGACAGTCACAAGAATTCAAATGAGATACGAAAGATTAAATCAATGAAAATACAAACTACCAAAAAGAACACACGAAGAGAGAATAAAACGTACGTTCCGTGTCCAAAGAAAGTCAGCGTTAAACAACACAGACCATAGATGCTCAAATGCAAAGCATTCCCGGTCTTCATTGTGAGGGATGAAATCATACAGTTAAGAATATGCCGTTTGGCTTAAATAGTGTGTCAATACTGTCTGCACTCACCATTATGGACTAGTCCCTGTCAATGATTATCCAAATGAAAGTCAACAAATCCCTTGAAGAATTTTTGATGTGTTCTTTCTTAACTTAATGGGTTTAAAAGAGAAGCTCTTTCCAATTTGAAAAGTGTTTTGCTTTGATTTAAATGTTTGGCAGTATGACTACTAAATATTGGTGTTAAAATGTTTAATACACACTCAATTGTGAGATATAACTTTCTATGATAACAATAAAAATGCACATTTTGTATTGCATGTTTGTTACTGTTAATAGACTATGATATCCACAGTAATAGGAATTTAATAATGGTTTGTATTTGCTTACAGTGTAATGTCTGCAGCACAGCTAATGGAAATTTTAGGCGACAGGCTGTAATAAGGCTCTTATTTATCTATTTTGTGTATTATTTATCTTGTTCTGTTTGAGTTCAGCGGTTAGTTTTGACTAGAGGTTATCTGTTAGTCTCCAAGTTCACATGTTACGCAATAAAGTACATTTACCAGAAGGGAAAGCAAATATGGAAGAAGCAGGAATAGTGAAATAAAATAATAAAATAGGGAATTGGTGTTAGAGCATATACAAGCTTTAGGCTGAGAGGTTCTGGCTGGTCAGGGCTTTGAAATGTGTCTTTAAAATAAATCTATTGTGGCGGTTGGAGAAATAAGAAGCAAATTGTTTTTCACAGTCTTTTTATTGCTTAACAAAACCATGAGACACAGACTTACTTAGCATGAAATGTAATGCTGGGGTCATCAAACCAAACAGCCATGTCAACCATGGTTTCAGTACTACGTTCTCCAAAACACTTACAACATTAATATATGACTACTAACCACTTGAACCACTGAACAATCATGCATAACACATTTAGAACTTAATAACTTAACAATGCATGCTGGGAAACAGGAAGGCACAATGCTAAACTGTGTAGTCCCGTCGCTACACTGGCCCCGCACCCAGCGTGTCGCCTGTCCTCAGCCGACAACAAAGTCAACTAACTCCCGCTCAAAACGTAACAACTCCGCCTTTATTACGAGCCCCTCCCACTTCATTATGATTGGCCACCCACCCAGATTGACAGGTAACACCTTCCAATAGACGCACACGGGAACGGCTGCATCAGAACAACACAGAATACACATAACACATGTAATTAACGTCCAGGGTCGCTACAATATATATATATATACTGTATATACAGTATATGTGCACAGTATACCTATTTATATATAAATCACTATAAATAGGCTGTCTTGTCATGAGTCTTTCCATGTAGTCTAAGGCTGCGTTTACACGTACATGGTTATTTTGAAAAATTTCCCTTCGTTTGTGATCTTCATTTACACGCAAACGGAGAATTCGCCTCTGAAAACGATTATTTCTAAAAACTCCGGCCAGAGTGGAGATTTTGAAAAACGTCGGTTGCACGTTTGCATGTAAACTGAGAAAAACGGAGTTTTAGGCAGCCGACGTCACAGTATGCGACACAACTTGCACATGCGCTAAAAGTGCGACCTATGTTTACATTTTCATTCTGGATTCTGATTGGCTAACGTGGGCTTGAGCTTCTCGTTACACTGCCACCTACAGTTTTGGAATGTCCTGGCGGCATAATATACACGGGTTAGTGTAACGAAAACTTTTCTGAAAACGGACAGGTGTGCATGATGTTATTTTTGAAAACGGAGAGGGTGAAATATCCGTTTATGAAAATAGCCGGCCAGGTGTAAACGTAGCCTCAGTGACGTGAGCGTATGTTCTCAGATAACCATCTCGGAGAGGATCAAGGACCTGGACTAGGAGTGCAGCCCATGCATGAGCTCCACTTCTGCTTGGAGTTTGAGCTCCTGCACATGAGTCTGTGGGATTTCTTGGAGGAGAAAGGACTGCTGTGCCTGACCATGGAGGACATCCGCATTCTTCTGAACCAGGTCTGTTGTACCTCAACATCAACAATATTCCCCTTTCACTTGTAGAACATTGATCATTTGACAACATAAGTTAATATGGGAAATTTATTTGATTTATTTTTTTATTTTTACATCAATCTTAGGGGGGGAATAATTATAAGAAAACGAGAATCACATTTTCACTGAACCCTTATGATATTGATGTTTACAACTTTTCAGTTGGCCGCAGCATTGGGTATGCTGCAGTTAAGTGGGGTTACCCACGGCGACATCGAGCAAGCCAACATTTACATTTAGTGCATTTGGCAGACGCTTTTATCCAAAATGACTTACAAAGAGTACATTTGTTGAAGGAGACATCAATATATCACTGTGGTACCTAAAGATAGGAATAGAGCTGTTTTCGAGCATTCATAGTTACAAGGCTCATAGAACGAGTTTCATAATTGCTAAGTTGCCTGCATAAGTGGCTGGGCAGGAAGAAGGGGTTACATGGGAGAATTTTGCGTGCTGCTGCGTTCTGGATGTGTTGTAAGGACTTGATTGCTGAGGCGGGGAGTCCAGCCAGTCATGCTGGTCCACGACTCCAGAACGTTCAAAGTCAAAATAATAGACTTTGGTGTGTCATACCATGTCAGTGAGGTTAAATGGTGGCACCAGATATTACATGTAAGTAACTCAAACCAATTTTCAAACTCACAAACTTTCTTATATTTCTCCTTTCCAATGCCTCCGGAGTGCCTATTAGGCCTACATTCGACAGGGGCCGTCGATGTCTGGGATGTGTGGCCTTCGAACTGTTCACTGGACACACACTCTATCCTGGGGACAATGATAACCAAATGGTTGGTATAAAACTTATATAAAACGGGTACCTGAAATTAATTGCCTCATAGCCGTGATATAACCATTCAAATTCCTTTTCACAATTGCCATCACTCCGCCTGTGAGGGGAAATCAATATAAATAGCCAAATTATGTTAATGAAAAATGTTTGAATTGGAATGTGTCTGTGACCATGCTTGGTGACCGTTTAATAAAAGCTCTGCTTCGTGTTGGGCCAAACACCCCTTAGCTGTGATATAATAACCATATACCACGGCTCGCATCTGTGTTAACGCATGAACAGAACTCTGCTGAACAAAAACTCAGTGTGCTACCAGGGACAGCTTTTCCCTCCATTCCTCCTCCTTCCTCCAGCTACAGCTGTGTTTGAAGGACAGGTGAATGGTACATTCACCTTCTAATCAGGTCCAGAGAGACCACCAGAGACCATTTAAGGCAGGGGTGCCCACACATTTTCAACTTGCGAGCTACTTTTATAATGACCAAGCCAAAATGATCTACCTACACTAAAAATGCTAAATATATCCCCAGTATACTTTATATATATACAATATAATTTGGCGTACCTTGCATAACTGCATGAGCCCTTGTGGCACACTACAATTCAGTACATTTTTGGTCATTACCTTACTTTGGTCATTACCTTACTCCAGTATTTCTCAAACTGTGGGGCGCGCCCCTCTAGTGGGGCGCAGTGGTATTACAGGTGGGGCGCAGGGGGAAATTCTGAATTGTTTTATTTCAAGAATTTTATTGAGAATTTCACATATTACAAAAGTATAAAGCACACGGACATAAAACCAACATTTTCCGATCGAACTCCCCCCCCCGTCAACAATGTAAAATGAACGGAACTTTGTCATGCCCCCCCCGTCAACAATGCGGTTGACTGCACATGCGCGGTGATCCGTGTGTTAGAAAAGACGAGATCTCAGAATGGCTGCCCTGTACGTCAATCAAGTGGCAAATGTCATAGGGAGGATGAATGATAACATCTAATTATTTTTTTTAATGGCATGCGATCTACCCGGACTTCCTTTGCGATCGACCGGTCAATCGTGATCGACGTATTAGGCACCCCTGATTTAAGGCATGTGTTCATCTGTGTGCTGCAGAACATCCATCACTAGTTTAATGACGGATTTCCTTGCAGAGACGTGTCCGCAAGGCTCTCATGGAAAAGTGAGGCTGCTGTGCTGTCCGCAGACCTGATGATTGGTGATCATGACAGCAGTGAACCCAGGTAGGTGTCCTGTTGTAACCTATCCATTTCAGGCATGTTAATCTGTGCGCTTCTGAACGCCCATCACAAGGATGATAGTATTCACATGAATGGTATGCACCTGAGCAGCATAGGGGTCAGAGAGCGTAGCAGCAGTGGAACCAGGTAGGCGTGGTGTTGTACCATCTCCCTCCAACTGCTGTCCTTCAATGTACGACATGTGTGATGTTCAACAAACTGTCTCAGCAGGGCCTCCACAGAGCACAGGCCACGGCAGGAGCTGGAGTCTTGTGCTTAAGCATCCAGTTGAGCTCACTCACCTATGAGGGATCAATGTGTGTTCCCTTCAATGCAGCAGCTGTACTGATTTGACATGAGCAATTAACACAATTATGTATTAGAATAAAACGTATTGTGTGTGCGCGTGTACCACTTTGCAGTTCTTCCTTTGTGAGCCAACCTGAGGTAGACTCTTCAGCAGCTCCCACGCCAGCAGCACACGTTCAGTGAGGTCCGTCACAAGTCTGTCCTTTTGCTCCTTCATTCAGATGTGTGATGTCATCCATTCATGTTTTTATCCTCTTGATTTTCAGAGGTTCCAGTGAAACGCAGCAAGATAAGGACCTTCTTCCACAACTTGCGGAGGATGTTGTGCTGCTGCTTCCCGCCTGCGTTAGGGTTGGGTTATCGTGGTTAATTTAGTTTCGGGTTAAGGTTAGGTTTAACTTAACATAGGGTTGGTGTGTGTGCATATGTAACCCAGGTTCAAATAGATCAATAAATAGATGGCAATAAATAGATAAATAGCAATACATAGTGTGACACTCGGGGGGTGACGAGTGTCCACGAGACTGAAAATAACTTCAAGTTCCACACCAGGGTTTCAATGAAATATAACTTAGACTAATGGGGAGGGAAAGTTTAGGGTTAATAGCAGTGCGGTGTCCGTAATCCAATCGATTTGTCGTAGTCCATAAGCAGGGGTTATCACACCGGGATGAAGTCTCATACAGATAAGGGCGAGGCAGGCGGGAGCGTAGTCCGGCAGGCGAGGGTCATACACAAGACGGGTTCTCAGACGTTCAAAGGTAAAGGCACACAGCCACTTTCACTTCTGCAGAACTCACACGGCGTCTTTATCACCACTCCTCTTCCTCTCCCTCCACGTCGACCTCCACTTCCCAGGTCCTCTCCTATTCATGTCCTGACTGCAGGGCGTTGATTGGCTGCCGCCGAGTTCCTTTAACAAGGCGCAGGTTTCTCCAATACGGCTGATTGCCGGTCTCGGTGGCCGTGTTTCCCTGGCTCCCTCTGGGGGCCGAAGTGGGAATGCCGGGACCACATAATGCTTCCATAGCTCTCCTCTTATGCTCCTCGGTGGCCGGCTGCCACAATAGATAAATAGCAATACATAGATAAATAGATACATAGGAAATGATTTGACAACCCCTTTAAAAATTGAACAGGACTTCTCCCTTAAGATCACCTGAAACCAAAAACAGTTAACTCAGAAGATAAAATAGCTGAAGTAAATAGGTCTAGTCTAATAAATTAGACCGTTAGACTCTTCCAGACCGATTCCAGCTGTTTCGAAAGGCGAGGAGAGGGTTCAACAGACCACACCTACGACCTGTACTGTACCGGGGTCAGTGAGGGGTGCAAGTCGTCCACAGTTGTCCCCCTCATGAATCTTGACTTTGCAGACATTGTTGTTGCTAACAAAAGAAAAGTGTTGACCCGTCATTAAGGGATATCCACCCAGTGATGCACCAGCGATGACCCATCATGAATCACTACGTATTGTATAGTGAGATATATGCAGAATTAATTTGTGTCAGTTAGTTTCTAACTGATTTGCAAGAATAGGAGTGTAAAAGTGGAGTGACAATTGGATTCTGTGTTTGAAAAATGTCAAATGCACCTACAAAGCTAATCACACTGTGTCCACCTGTTTTGAAATACGAGCATTTTTGCAAGAATTTTTTACTTGAAATGAGAAAATAACATTTATTATCAGAACACGTATTTATAATCCCTCCAGTTCGATGTGAAAACTGACAATAAATATTGTTGAAATATTGAATTGTACTTCATTTATTTGAGTTGATACATTTACTAGGCTACTTCAATATAGAGTACATGACACTCATAACTGAAGTTAGACATGATATTCCGGACCTTTGCTTGAGGAAATGTTCTTTGACTGGACCTCTTTGAAATGTAATGGAAGAAGAAGAAGAAGAAGATCTTTATTAATCCACACATATTGGTCACACGACACACAGCGGGAAGTGGCGGCCGCCAAAAACACACGCGCATGCAGGGAGGGTGGCCCGTGGAAATTTGTCCTCTGCATTTGACCCATCCTGCTGCCCCTCCAGTGAATACCCCTGGTGTAGGGTTTCTCCTGTTCGGTAGATAAACGAAGCTTGAACGATTGAAGATGACTTCAGCTTCAGCACATCACAAATATAGCAAAATGCTAATTTCTTATGCTATAATTCTGGAGTGATTCAGATATAAATTACTAGTACTTTGATTGTTCAGGAATAACTAACCTTTCTCACTGTGTATGATACCACACACATTATGGCCTGTGTGATAAGCTAACTGTTACACTCGCATGTAAGATGGCTGACCTCAAAGGAGGTGAGGAAACTCCTTCCTGCTCTTCTGGCACTGCTCTCTGTGGAGACACTTCTCCAGCAGGGTGAGATCTAGGGTAGGTCTCCTTCCTCCTCCTTCCTCAGTCACAGGCATGGTTCACGCTGTGTGTGTGTGTGTGTGTGTGTGGGGGGGGGGGTCTTCTCGCTCCCTGGACCTCCTCAGCAGAGCTCACAGAGGGCTTCAGGTGGTGATGAAGGAGCAGGCCAGCAGGGTGACCTGGGAGCTCATTGTTCATCGGTGGCAGAGCCCGGAGGTCTGGTGTGGCGGATCCCCCTTCCCTCCTGCAATGGGTACATCCGGGTGCTCTCCCTGATGGGTTCAGCGAAGGTTGGGCAGAGCAGCCTCATGCTCTCCTTCTGAGAACAGGAACAGGAACAAAGGAGTCAAAGACGGTTGAGATCATAAAACAAGAGAAAACCTGGACTGAACACTGGGAGAGAGAGAGAGATTTATCATCTATTTCTAATTTCTGCTGGTCTCATTTCTCATTCCTGCTGGTCTTTCTAACTGTAAATATTGTAAATATTCTGATTCGGATCCCTCCAATTCATGTTATCTACGGTATTCTTTTGCACATTCCTCTGAGCATTGCCACTTAATTTCACTGCATATATGTATGTATGTGTATGTGACAAATAAAGTTCTTGAATCTTGAATCTTTAAAAGAGAGAGGAGAAATAAAGGGAGGAAACCAAATGGAGGGAAAGAGTAGACAGAAGAAGAGTGAGATTGAGAAGGAAAAAGGTCTGAGAAGGTGAAGGGTTTTTATTTATTTGTATTTTTACGGGTATTACTTCCTCCGACTCCTGATACTATGGTTATACTAGTATGGTTTTGCTTTTTAAAGTGCCATTCACTTAAAAACACGTTTTAACCAATTGTCTGTGTCGTGACAGCCCTATTTTGAAAGGTTAGGCCTACATGGTGGTGCTGGAAAGTATCATGGTCGTGCAGCAACACTATTATTACATGGTTTGCAGCGAACCCTGCAATCCATCCATCCATCCATCCATTTTCGTCCGCTTATCCGGGGTCGGGTCGCGGTGGCAGCCGGCTAAGCAGGGCCCCCCAGGCTTCCTTCTCGCCAGCCACACACTCTAGTTCCTCCTGGGGGATCCCGAGGCGTTCCCAGGCCAGACGAGATCTGTAATCCCTCCAGCGAGTTCTGGGTCTGCCCCGGGGTCTCCTCCCAGTTGGACGTGCCCGGAAAACCTCCAAAGGGAGGCGCCCGGGGGGCATCCTAATCAGATGCCCGAACCACCTCAGCTGACTCCTTTCGATGCGGAGGAGCAGCGGCTCTACCCCGAGCTCCCTCCGGATGATCTCTAAGGCTGAGCCCAGCCACCCTGCAGAGGAAACTAATTTCGGCCACTTGTATCCGCGATCTCATTCTTTCGGTCACTACCCAAAGCTCGTGACCATAGGTGAGGGTTGGAACGTAGATGGACCAGTAAATCGAAAGCTTCGCCTTCCGGCTCAGCTCCCTCTTCACCACAACGGACCGGTACAGCGCCCGCATCACTGCAGACGCTGCACCAATCCGTCTGTCCATCTCCCGCTCCATTTTACCCTCACTTGTGAACAAGACCCCGAGATACTTGAACTCCTTCGCTTGAGGCAGCAACTCACTCCCAACCCGGAGGGAACACTCCACCGTTTTCCGGCAGAGAACCATGGCCTCAGATTTGGAGGTGCTGACTCTCATCCCCGACTGCTTCACACTCGGCTGCAAACCGCCCCAGTGCATGCTGGAGGTCACGGTCTGATGTAGCCAACAGAACCACATCATCTGCAAAGAGCAGAGATGCAATTCTGAGGTCCCCAAACCGGACACTCTCCTCACCTCGGCTGCGCCTTGAGATTCTGTCCATGAAGATCACGAACAGAACCGGTGACAAGGGGCAACCTTGGCGGAGTCCAACACCCACTGAGAACATGCTTGACTTTGTGCCGAGAATACGGACGCAGCTCGCACTTTGTTCGTACAAGGACCGAATGGCACGACCTCCACGCCACATTGACTAGGCGTGTCAGCCACGACAGCCCGACAATGTCCAGAGCCTTCAGCATCTCAGGGCGAATCTCATCCACACCTGGCGCCTTGCCACTGAAGAGCTTTTTTGACTACTTCAGTGACCTCTACCAAGGATATGGGTGAGACTTCCCCCGAGTCTTCAGACTCTGCCTCTTCCACAGAGGACGTACTGGTCGGGTTCAGGAGTTCCTCAAAGTGTTCTTTCCACCGCCCGACAATATCCTCAGTCTGGGTCAGCAGTTCTCCTCCCCGACTGAGCACAGCCTGAGCCAAGCCCTGCTTTCCCTTCCTGAGTCGCCGGACAGTTTGCCAGAACCTCCTTGAGGCCAACCGAACTCCTCCCACACCCGGGTTTTTGCTTCAGCAACCGCTGAAGCTGCGGTCCTTTTGGCCTCCCGGTACCTGTCTGCTGTTTCAGGAGACCCCTGGGCCAACCAGGCCCGAAAGGCCTCCTTCTTCAGCCTGACGGCTTCCTTCACCGCTGGTGTCCACCAACGGGTTCTTGGGTTGCCGCCACGACAGGCACGACAGCCTTTTGACCACAGCTCCGAGCTGCAGCCTCTACAATGGAGGCTCTGAACATGGCCCACTCAGGTTCCATGTCCCCAACCTCCCCCGGGATGCACGAGAAGTTCTTCCGGAGGTGGGAGTTAAAGACCCTACGGACAGGGGCTTCCACCAGACGTTCCCAGTTCACCCTCACTACACTGTGTGTGTGTTTCTAAGCGGTTAAACAGTAAAAGGTGATGGGTCTTCACAACTTTCATGGAAACGTTTATCCGACCTTACCAATGCTTGTGTGGGCATGAGTACATCATAAGACAGTGGGGCAACATCGGTTTAGGCATCAAACACCAAGCGTTTAGTCGCGAGAGGCATGGATGTCCAAACTGCACTTATCTCGCGCTCAAACGCATTTTGCAGCCACGCACACACACAACACTCATATCAAACGCATTTTGCAGCCACGCACACAATAACCTCATAAGACGCTATTGCCCAATGATCCCTCTGTATGTATCTTGTGCTGGTGCACCTCTACTTGCTTCCCTACCGTTTTGGAGTTGGGGGGTTATTGCATTCGAGATTAGTTCACAATTCATTTTCACAATAGGCGCTTGTGTGTTTCTAAGCGGTTAAACAGTAAAAGGTGATGGGTCTTCACAACTTTCATGGAAACGTTTATCCGACCTTACCAATGCTTGTGTGGGCATGAGTACATCATAAGACAGTGGGGCAACATCGGTTTAGGCATCAAACACCAAGCGTTTAGTCGCGAGAGGCATGGATGTCCAAACTGCACTTATCTCGCGCTCAAACGCATTTTGCAGCCACGCACACAATAACCTCATAAGACGCTATTGCCCAATGATCCCTCTGTATGTATCTTGTGCTGGTGCACCTCTACTTGCTTCCCTACCGTTTTGGAGTCGGGGGGTTATTGCATTCGAGAGTAGTTCACAATTATAGCGACGGGGAAGCCGTCCCCGCCGCCTACGAACAGGCGGGGTCGCAGGTCCCTGTTCCCCACTGTCCGTTTGGTTGGTAGGGCTTGTGGGTGTTGGAGGAACCGTGCTGGGTGAGCTGGATTGATCTGCATGTCCTTCAGCCAAGGGGCGGTAAGGTGCCAAGCGGTCCCGATGCAAAACCACCACCCGCCCCGGGGCACACAGCTTCACCCGGTACACGACATCCGAAAGCTGCTCCAACACCTCACAGGGTCCCACCCACTGGCTGGTGAGTTTGGGTGAGACTCCCCTCTTCCGAATTGGATTGTAGACCCACACCTTCTCTCCAGAAGCGAAGGAGCGACCCTGACAACGAGTGTCATACGCCCGCTTTTGCTTTGCTCCCGCTTGTTCCTGGCGCTGCCGGGCGAAATCGTGTGCCTCAGCCAGACGTTGTTGGATGTCCCGCAGGTACTCAAAGCCGGGTATCTTGGGAAGATCAGTGCCAGGGGGTGTGCCAAAGGCTAAGTCCACAGGGGTCCGCAACTCTCTCCCGAACATGAGAGCGGCCGGTGTGCATCCAGTACTTTCTTGTACTGCCGACCGGTACGCCCACAGGACCAGGGGTAGGTGGCGGTCCCAGTCTCGCTGGTGTCGTGAGGTGACGATAGCAAGTTGCGTTGCGAGCGTCCGATTGAACCTCTCCACCAGTCCGTCGCTCTGGGGGTGGAGGGGCGTCGTCCTGGTTTTCCTCACCCCCATGCGTTGGCACACCTCAGCGAACACCTGCGCCTCGAAGTTCCGCCCCTGATCGCTGTGTAGTTCCTCGGGCGCACCAAACCGACAGAACATCTCGCACACCAGCCGCTCGGCTGTGGTAGCAGCAGTCTGGTCGGGGACCGCATACGCCTCTGGCCATTTAGTAAAATAGTCCATGGCCACAAGGACGTAGCAGTTCCCGTTGTCCGTGATGGGAAATGGACAGACGAGATCTCAGAATGGCTGCCCTGTACGTCAATCAAGTGGCAAATGTCATAGGGAGGATGAATGATAACATCTAATTATTTTTTTTAATGGCATGCGATCTACCCGGACTTCCTTTGCGATCGACCGGTCAATCGTGATCGACGTATTAGGCACCCCTGATTTAAGGCATGTGTTCATCTGTGTGCTGCAGAACATCCATCACTAGTTTAATGACGGATTTCCTTGCAGAGACGTGTCCGCAAGGCTCTCATGGAAAAGTGAGGCTGCTGTGCTGTCCGCAGACCTGATGATTGGTGATCATGACAGCAGTGAACCCAGGTAGGTGTCCTGTTGTAACCTATCCATTTCAGGCATGTTAATCTGTGCGCTTCTGAACGCCCATCACAAGGATGATAGTATTCACATGAATGGTATGCACCTGAGCAGCATAGGGGTCAGAGAGTGTAGCAGCAGTGGAGCCAGGTAGGCGTGGTGTTGTACCATCTCCCTCCAACTGCTGTCCTTCATCAATGTACGACATGTGTGATGTTCAACAAACTGTCTTCTCAGCAGGGCCTCCACAGAGCACAGGCCACAGCAGGAGCTGGAGTGTTGTGCTGAAGCATCCAGGTGAGCTCACCTATGAGGGATCAATGTGTGTTCCCTTCAATGCAGCAGCTGTACTGATTTGACATGAGCAATTAACACAATTATGTATTAGAATAAAACGTATTGTGTGTGCGCGTGTACCACTTTGCAGTTCTTCCTTTGTGAGCCAACCTGAGGTCGACTCTTCACCATCTCCCACGCCAGCAGCACACGTCCAGTCAGGTCCGTCACAAGTCTACAGTCGCTGTCCTTTTGCTCCTACATTCAGATGTGTGATGTCATCCATTCATGTTTTTTTCCTCTTGATTTTCAGAGGTCACAGTGAAACGCAGCAAGATAAGGACCTTCTTCCACAACCTGCGGAGGACGTTGTGCTGCTGCTTCCCACCTCTGCTGCGCAGGCATTAGGGTTGGGTTAGGCTGGTTCATTTAGTTTCGGGTTAAGGTTAGGTTTAACTTAACATAGGGTTGGTGTGTGTGCATATGTAACCCAGGTTCAAATAGATCAATAAATAGATGGCAATAAATAGATAAATAGCAATACATAGTGTGACAACTCGGGGGGTGACGAGTGTCCACGAGACTGAAAATAACTTCAAGTTCCACACCAGGGTTTCAATGAAATATAACTTTTATAGACTGTAATGGGGAGGGAAAGTTTCGGGTTAATAGCAGTGCCGAGTCCGTAATCCAATCGATTCGTCGTAGTCCATAAGCAGGGGTTATCACACCGGGATGAAGTCTCATACAGATCAGGGCGGCAGGCAGGCGGGAGGGTAGTCCGGCAGGCCGAGGGTCATACACCAAGACGGGTTCCTCAGACGTTCAAAGGTAAAGGCACACAGCCACTTTCACTTCTGCAGAACTCACACGGCGTCGTTATCACCACTCTTCCTCTCCCTCCACCACTTCCACGTCGACCTCCACGTCCCAGGTCCTCTCCTATTTATGTCCTGACTGCAGGGCGTTGATTGGCTGCCGCCGAGTTCCTTTAACAAGGCGCAGGTTTCTCCAATACGGCTGATTGCCGGTCTCGGCGGCCGTGTCTCCCTGGCTCCCTCTGGGGGCCGAAGTGGGAATGCCGGGACCGCATAATGCTTCCATAGCTCTCCTCTTATGCTCCTCGGTGCTGGCTGCCACAATAGATAAATAGCAATACATAGATAAATAGCAAATAAATAGATACATAGGAAATGATTTGACAACCCCTTTAAAAATTGAACAGGACTTCTCCCTTAAGATCACCTGAAACCAAAAACAGTTAACTCAGAAGATAAAATAGCTGAAGTAAATAGGTCTAGTCTAATAAAATTAGACCGTTAGACTCTTTCCAGACCGATTCCAGCCGTTTCAAAAGGCGAGGAGAGGGTTCAAACAGACCACACCTATGACCTGTACTGTACCGGGGTCAGTGAGGGGTGCAAGTCGTCCACAGTTGTCCCCCTCATGAATCTTGACTTTGCAGGACATTGTTGTTGCTAACAAAAGAAAAGTGTTGACCCGTCATTAAGGGATATCCACCCAGTGATGCACCAGCGATGACCCATCATGAATCACTACGTATTGTATAGTGAGATATATGCAGAATTAATTTGTGTTCAGTTTCTAACTGATTTGCAAGAATAGGAGTGTAAAAGTGGAGTGACAATTGGATTCTGTGTTTGAAAAATGTCAAATGCACCTACAAAGCTAATCACACTGTGTCCACCTGTTTTTGAAATACGAGCATTTTTCCAAGAATTTTTTACTTGAAATGAGAAAATAACATTTATTATCAGAACATGTATTTATAATCCCTCCAGTTCGATGTGAAAAACTGACAATAAATATTGTTGAAATATTGAATTGTACTTCATTTATTTGAGTTGATACATTTACTAGGCTACTTCAATATAGAGTACATGACACTCATAACTCTAAAGTTAGACATGATATTCCGGACCTTTGCTTGAGGAAATGTTCTTTGACTGGACCTCTTTGAAAGAAGAAGAAGAAGATCTTTATTAATCCACACATATTGGTCACACAACACACAGCGGAAGTGGCGGCCGCCAAACACACGTGCATGCAGGGAGGGTGGCCCGTGGAAATTTTGTCCTCTGCATTTGACCCATCCTGCTCCCCTCCAGTGAATACCTCCTGGTGTAGGGTTTCTCCCTGTTCGGTAGATAAAACGAAGCTTGAAGATGATTGAACGACTTGAAGATGACTTCAGCCTTGCAAACATTCCCCACAAATAATTAGGCAAAATGCTAAATTTTGTATACTATAATTCTGGAGTGATTTCAGATATAAATTACTAGTACTTTGGATTGTTCCAGGAATAACTAACCTTCTTCTCACTGTGTAGGATACCCACATACATTATGGCCTGTGTGATAAGCTAACTGTTACACTCGCATCTAAGATGGCGGTGAGGAACTCCTCCTGCTCTTCTGGCACTGCTCTCTTGTGGAGACGCTTCTCCAGCAGGGTGGAGATCCAGGGTAGGTCTCCTTCCTCCTTCCTCAGTCACAGGCGTGGTTCACGCTGGAGTGTGTGTGTGTGTGTGGGGGGGGGGGACCTCTCAGCGGAAGCTCACAGAGGGCTTCAGGTGGTGATGAAGGAGCAGGCCAGCAGGGTGACCTGGGAGCTCATTGTTCATCGGTGGCAGAGCCCGGAGGTCTGGTGTGGCGGATCCCCCTTCCCTCCTGCAATGGGTACATCCGGGTGCTCTCCTGATGGGTTCAGCGAAGGTTGGGCAGAGCAGCCTCATGCTCTCCTTCTGAGAACAGGAACAGGAACAAAGGAGTCAAAGACGGTTGAGATCATAAAACAAGAGAAAACCTGGACTGAACACTGGGAGAGAGAGAGAGATTTATCATCTATTTCTAATTTCTGCTGGTCTCATTTCTCATTCCTGCTGGTCTTTCTAACTGTAAATATTGTAAATATTCTGATTCGGATCCCTCCAATTCATGTTATCTACGGTATTCTTTTGCACATTCCTCTGAGCATTGCCACTTAATTTCACTGCATATATGTATGTATGTGTATGTGACAAATAAAGTTCTTGAATCTTGAATCTTTAAAAGAGAGAGGAGAAATAAAGGGAGGAAACCAAATAGAGGGAAAGAGTAGACAGAAGAAGAGTGAGAAAAAGGTCTGAGAAGGTGAAGGGTTTTTATTTATTTGTATTTGATACTATGGTTATACTAGTATGGTTTTGCTTTTTAAAGTGCCATTCACTTAAAAACACGTTTTAACCAATTGTCTGTGTCGTGACAGCCCTATTTTGAAAGGTTAGGCCTACATGGTGGTGCTGGAAAGTATCATGGTCGTGCAGCAACACTATTATTACATGGTTTGCAGCGAACCCTGCAATCCATCCATCCATCCATCCATTTTCGTCCGCTTATCCGGGGCCGGGTCGCGGTGGCAGCCGGCTAAGCAGGGCCCCCCAGGCTTCCTTCTCCCCAGCCACACTCTCTAGTTCCTCCTGGGGGATCCCGAGGCGTTCCCAGGCCAGACGAGATATGTAATCCCTCCAGCGAGTTCTGGGTCTGCCCCGGGGTCTCCTCCCAGTTGGACGTGCCCGGAAAACCTCCAAAGGGAGGCGCCCGAGGGGCATCCTAATCAGATGCCCGAACCACCTCAGCTGACTCCTTTCGATGCGGAGGAGCAGCGGCTCTACTCCGAGCTCCCTCCGGATGTCTGAGCTCCTCACCCTATCTCTAAGGCTGAGCCCAGCCACCCTGCAGAAGAAACTCATTTCGGCCACTTGTATCCGCGATCTCATTCTTTCGGTCACTACCCAAAGCTCGTGACCATAGGTGAGGGTTGGAACGTAGATGGACCAGTAAATCGAAAGCTTCGCCTTCCGGCTCAGCTCCCTCTTCACCACAACGGACCGGTACAGCGCCCGCATCACTGCAGACGCTGCACCAATCAGTCTGTCCATCTCCCGCTCCATTTTACCCTCACTTGTGAACAAGACCCCGAGATACTTGAACTCCTTCGCTTGAGGCAGCAACTCACTCCCAACCCGGAGGGAACACTCCACCGTTTTCCGGCAGAGAACCATGGCCTCAGACTTGGAGGTGCTGACTCTCATCCCGACTGCTTCACACTCGGCTGCAAACCGCCCCAGTGCATGCTGGAGGTCACGGTCTGATGTAGCCAACAGAACCACATCATCTGCAAAGAGCAGAGATGCAAGGTCCCCAAACCGGACACTCTCCTCACCTCGGCTGCGCCTTGAGATTCTGTCCGTGAAGATCACAAACAGAACCGGTGACAAGGGGCAACCTTGGCGGAGTCCAACACCCACTGAGAACATGCTTGACTTTGTGCCGAGAATACGGACGCAGCTCGCACTTTGTTCGTACAGGGACCGAATGGCACGTACCAACGGCCCCGGTACCCCATACTCCCGTAGTACCCCCCACATGATTCCCCGGGGGACACGGTCATAGGCCTCTCCAAGTCCACAAAGCACATGTAGACTGGATGGGCAAACTCCCATGCGCCCCCCAACAACCCTGCGAGGGTAAAGAGCTGGTCCACTGTTCCACGGCCAGGACGGAATCCGCATTGTTCCTCCTGGAGCTGAGGTTCGACAATCGGCCGGAGCCTCCTTTCCAGCACCCTGGAATAAACTTTCCTGGGGAGGCTGAGCAGTGTGATACCCCGATAGTTGGAGCACACCCTCCGGTCCCCTTTTTTGAAAATGGGGACCACCACCCCGGTCTGCCATTCCACAGGTACTGTCCCCGACCTCCACGCTACATTGACTAGGCGTGTCAGCCACGACAGCCCGACAAGGTCCAGAGCTTTCAGCATCTCAGGGCGAATCTCATCCACACCTGGCGCCTTGCCACTGAAGAGCTTTTTGACTACTTCAGTGACCTCTACCAAGGATATGGGTGAGACTTCCCCCGAGTCTTCAGACTCTGCCTCTTCCACAGAGGACGTACTGGTCGGGTTCAGGAGTTCCTCAAAGTGTTCTTTCCACCGCCCGACAATATCCTCAGTCTGGGTCAGCAGTTCTCCTCCCCAACTGAGCACAGCCTGAGCCAAGCCCTGCTTTCCCTTCCTGAGTCGCCGGACAGTTTGCCAGAACCTCCTTGAGGCCAACCGAACTCCTCCCACACCCGGGTTTTTGCTTCAGCAACCGCTGAAGCTGCGGTCCTTTTGGCCTCCCGGTACCTGTCTGCTGTTTCAGGAGACCCCTGGGCCAACCAGGCCCGAAAGGCCTCCTTCTTCAGCCTGACGGCTTCCTTCACCGCTGGTGTCCACCAACGGGTTCTTGGGTTGCCGCCACGACAGGCACCGACAGCCTTTTGACCACAGCTCCGAGCTGCAGCCTCTACAATGGAGGCTCTGAACATGGCCCACTCAGGTTCCATGTCCCCTACCTCCCCCGGGATGCACGAGAAGTTTTTCCGGAGATGGTAGTTAAAGACCCTACGGACAGGGGCTTCCACCAGACGTTCCCAGTTCACCCTCACTACACGTTTGGGTTTACCAGGTCTGTCTGGCAGCCTCCCATGCCATCTGATCCAACTCACCACCAGGTGGTGATCAGTTGACAGCTCTGCTCCTCTCTTCACCCGAGTGTCCAAAACATGCGGCCGCAGATCTGCTGATACGATTACAAAGTCGATCAGCGACCTTTGGCCTAAGGTGGTCCGGTACCAGGTACACTTGTGGACCACCCTATGTTCGAACATGGTGTTTGTTATGGCCAGTCCATGACTAGCACAGAAGTCCAATAACAAAACACCACTCTGGTTCAGATCGGACAGGCCGTTCATCCCAATCACTCCCCTCCAGGTTTCTCCATCATTGCCCATGTGTGCGTTGAAGTCCCCCAGTAGAACTATGGAGTCCCCGGATGGAACTCTTTCCAGGATGTCACCCAAGGACTCCAAGAAGGCCGGATACTCTGAGCTGCTGTTTAGAGTAGGGTAGGCACACACAACAGTCAGAGCCTTCCCCCCAGCGACTTGCAGTCGCATGGAGGCGACCCTCTCGTCCACCGGAGAGAACTCCAACACAGCGGCGCTCAGCCGGGGACTTGTGAGTATCCCCTCACCCGCCTGGCGCCTCACACACTGGGCAACTCCGGAGAAGTAGAGGGTCCAGCCCCTCTCAGGAGTTTGGTTCCAGACCCGGTGCTGTGCGTGGAGGTGAGCCCAACCATATCTAGTTGGTACCGCTCCACCTCCCGCACCAGCTCCGGCTCCTTCCCCGCCAGTGAGGTGACGTTCCACGTCCCTAGAACCAGTCTGCAACCCTGCAATCATGAATCAAAACACGACTGAGTAGTGGTGGCAGCAGAGGTCAAAATTAAGTTGAACAATATTTACAACTAGTGCAAAGAAGATAGAACAAGTGAGGAGCATACCAGTTATAGTCTTAGCACTAAAATTGTGTAGCAGTGTGACCTCCCTGGAGACTGGTGGTTTGCAGGAGCTGCCCCTGGTCCAACCTGTCTGTAGCCCCACCCCTGCTCTGTAGGGGGGGGGGGGGGGTGGAGCCTCAGCATTAGATGAACCAGTAGGTCGTCCACCAGGGTCACTGCTGGTTGTCAGCATATATAGTGCTGGCAGGAAGACTCTTCACTGCACCACCACATCCTCTGGAATGCAGTTATCCAACTGTGGCATCATGGGGAATGCGTGCAACCACAATGCTCGTCCTGTAGAGGGTGCACCTGTATCCATCACGTTTAAGTTATTGTTAAAACACTTGCGAAGATTGTTAAGAAGTTTCAATGAAATATATGGACATGCCGGGTCTGTATATTTTGAATATCAGTCAGATTTTTTTAGCAGAGTTTCTGATTTGATTTTTGTCCATTGTATTGTTGAAATGAAGAATACAGTACAGTATAATGTACAGTAGTACAGCCACTACTGTACATGACATAGAATAGTTACACAAATAAGCTAGCAGTACATAACATGTGATGAGACACCAGGATAGTGAGTTTGTGGGAATGTTTGAAGACTGGAAGGTGGATACTGTATTGATGAACAGTATTTGGTGGTCCTGCATGTTCACATGTATGATGAGAATACCTAATTAAAAATGCATTAATTTAGCTGCTCAACAGCTAAATAGTAACAGATTATTAGTAAGTAAGATCATTTGTGCTTTATGTAGTATTTAGATAGTATGAGACTAACTAACGTGTCGCTGATCAGCAGGTCCTCCTGGGTGGCTTCCAGCTGACCTGGGACCAGCACCTGCTCCGGGCCAACCAGGATGGACTTGCCCACCTGGAAGACGGGGACCCACACGAGAGAGACCCACCGAGTATTAAAGGGTGTGAGCATGATCAGCCATTTACAGGCGGTTTCAAAATTGTCATGTGACTACAGTTTGTCATTGTGACGAAGTGACAATCACATGTGGGAGCGTCCACACCTCCTGAATAGTTTACCCAGTGGGTACAGTACAGTGCGCGTACATACACAGCCTGCAGTTGAGTAAAACAAACAGTATGTCAATTTAATGTGACTCATTCCTTCCTTTGTCGTTCATCAGTGATTATTTAATTCACGTCAAGCTCATCCTAAATCGGCTTAATACTTTATTTCTATGTCGGTGAGCTCCGCGCCGTTTGGTACTAAGAGGAGGAGGCTACGAAAGGGTTATGTTTACAGCAGGCGGCTGACGTCAGAGTCAGCTGTGTGCGCGCGCGTGTGGCGTGTGTGTGTGTGTGTGTGTGTGCGCGCGTGCGTTGCTGAATGATTCAGCGCAGTACAGCAGCAGCACTGGAGGAGGAGGAACCGGAGAGGAGAAGCACCGTAGCGGCCGTAAAGCGACACTCACAATACAATAAGCGCTCGGAGGTGGAGACCGACATATATATCTATATATAGATATATATTGACTGCTGCGAACAGGCCGTCTATATAAAGATAAACATAGATATAGATATAGATATAGACATAGACGCGAAGGACGGGGTGTTTGGACAGACCTGGCGCCGGGCGGCGGGGTGCACGACGTCAGCCCGCAAGGTGTTGTCTTTCCCTCTCGGGTCAGACGCTATCTCCCCGGCTAGCACAGCCCCGACACGCGTCTTCTTTTTTCCCCGCACCTTCATCATTTCGCTGTTGGTCATTTATTTAATTTAATGTCATTTTTTTGAGATGTTTGTGACTGAACTGGACTGGATGGCACAGCGGCGCTGCGTCTGAACCGGCGGTTTGAATTGGCAGCAGGAAAGTAGTTCAACCATTCAACGAACACCTGAACTTATTCCGATGTTCATCTCATCTTCTACGGGTACGTTGACGTCCGTTCATCTATAAGACACTGCTTCGATTTGAACACACACACACACTCTATGGCCGTTTCCTTGTTTTTTGAATGGCACACTTATTAGAACTGTGTTGTGAAAGGTGCGATTACTTGCACCCCATGCCTAATTCAATGTGCACTAGCTGCTGTGTGCAGACATGATGTTGTCTTGCCTACTACTATGTGTGACAGTCTGGGGCCACATTTCTGGTTCAATTGCTCCACAAAAATGACTCCATTGGTCCCACAGAAGGAAGGACAACATTCCTGTCCTGAGCTGCATTTTTGCAACTCATTAGGGCCATTGGATTGTGTGTTCAGTTTTCCAGTGGTTGTAATCTATAGGGTGGCCTTTATGGCCTGTTATCCTGCCTTTGTGGGACCGGCACCCCACAGAGAGAGAGAGAGGAGAGAGAGAGAGAGAGAGGAGAGAGAGAGAGAGAGAGAGAGAGAGAGAGAGAGAGAGAGAGAGAGAGAGAGAGAGAGAGAGAGAGAGAGAGAGAGAGAGAGAGAGAGAGAGTGTGGCCCCAGGACTGGGTGGGGTACACAAACATACTACATACACAACTTTCTTTTTCAATGTACTTATTTATGGTACTCACTTCATTCTAGTGTTTTCAATAAGGTGTTGTGTGTGTGTGTGTGTGTGGTACTATAGTACACATGGCACAATATCTCCCTAGAAACCTTAGATTCCTCGTCTGTCTGTACAGCACACCCCTCAGGAACAACTCCCTCAGAACAAGATCACAGAGGGAGGTAATCCGGTAAATCGTGGCTCTATTATTGTGCCTTGTGGCCTGCAGTAGCATATACATAGCCCAGAGGCTAACAGGGCAGTCGAGGGGCGTGTCTGTCCCTCCCTCTCCCTGCAGACATGGATGATGACAATGCAATGAGCAAGATGGAGATAAAGAGACAGAGATAGGGAAATCTCTGTTATTATGTATGTATAATGGAAAGCACAGGCACAATACAGGTAGGCCGGCATTCAGTAAACGCAGCTGGCAGACTATCACAATGATATATCATAAGCTATATAGTATAATAGGTTAATCCTTCAGTATCCCTCAGTGAATGAATGTGTGTTCACAATTACTGGAGTTGTGTGAACCATGACCTTAGTTAAATCAATGGTAAGCGTGAGTGGAAAGACTACTGTAGTTATCGGTACTATAGGTACTATCTTCACGAATTGTTTTGAATTGTTAGAATTTATTTTGAGAAGAATACTGCAGGAGTGAATGGGGAGTAAGCATTCCATTGTACTTGTTACATATGGCGATAAAGGGATCTTGAATCTTGAGCTAACTAGTGCTAACCTTACATCACTAGAGACAGTTTAGAGAGAAATTACTTTTAGACCACCAGAATAAATAGATGTAATTATCCAAAAAGTATAAACGGCTTCTAATAAACATTGGCACTAATAATAACATCTTCTAGGGAGTGTTGAGCAGGGAATTTGGTGCAGAGAATTCTCAGCCGCTTAATCATATTCATAGAAACTACTAACTTCTGTTATGTAAGCCAGCTTGCCTGTCTGCTTTCTGACACGCTTTTATTCTGAAAAGCCTTGCTCAACCGAGAGTCTCTGCTGTCCTTGATGGGTTATGACTAATAATGTTATGGCTGTGAGTCACTGAAGCTAGTCTACGTACGTAGGCATGGTAACCTAAAGTCTATTCTACAGACAGTGGCGACAATACACTGACAATCTGTCATGCTAATGCTAATCTGCGAAGACATTTTATGATGCTAGTATTCCTATATATTGAAATGACGCAGTTAGTCAATTATTCTTATGATGAAGAATAGATCAGTTTTTATGTTCTCCTAGGTAAGGTGAATGTACTACCACTATATTACCAGGTACATTAAGCTAACAGAAACATGAATCATGGACTGTGCGATCAGTAGGCTATCATTAGTTCTTATCTGGGCCTCACCTTAGGGCTGGGTGATAAGGTTGAATTCACTCTTTAAATCAACATTCCCATACAGCACCACTCAAACACAACAAGCGGTATGAACCAAATGTATGGCCCAACTTAAACTTGAACTTAGCCAACATTTTGTGCACTTCAAATGTTAGTGAATTAAAAGCTAAGCTCCGCCTCTTGGCTACGACTGCTCAAGATCAGCACAAAGATCCCCGGGTAATGATTAATCTGTTTAAGGAGAGCTGCCAGCACGAATAGGACAACCTCTAATCCCATTCATATACTTATATCCCTCCTTCTCCTGCGCTCTGATCTTTCTTTCACTTTATCTGACTGTGTCTCCCTGTATCACTCATTCACTCACCCACACAGCCAGCCACCCACCCAGTCACTCATAAAGCAGGCATACCTTTTCAATCACAATATGGGCATTATCGATCAATAATGATCTGGACTTTTGGGCGAGGGAGGCTGAGCCCAATAAAGGAGAGGGAGCATGGCCTCTCTGACTATTGCTCATGCTCATAAATATTGCTGTGTTATTTACTCTCCATTATGTTTATGTACATGTAATCTGTGCTGGCTTCATTCATTTGTTTACGTAGGACATTAATTTCTCTACACTTGTAGAGAGATTACGTCACACACGTCACACACAGACGTGTGTGTGTGTGTGTGTGTGTGTGTGTGTGTGTGTGTGTGTGTGTGTGTGTGTGTGTGTGTGTGTGTGTGTGTGTGTGTGCGTGCGTGTCAGACACACTATTGTTTAGAACAACATTATTCTCTTTTATCGACCTTGGTGATATGTCCTATGAGATAACTATGTTTATGAGGCAACTGAATAAGATACAAGTTAATTCATAGAATATGCGTTCCTGCATCAGCACATGTCTAATCTTCCTTTGAGTATGCTCAGTAAATTGGAATCTTGTTTTTCACCTCACTGTTTTTGGAGGCTCATTCATTTTTTGAGTTCCCACCACAACCATGGCTAGGAAATGTTCATCATTATAACAACATTTCCTGTACAAGACGCCACATGTTTCTGCGGTCTGTGCCGCACTGCTCCGCAAACCGAATCGAAGACATCGTTGAGGCAACCTCCTAAGTACTCCTGTTAGAGAAAATCCGACGCGGGCGGATCAATACCTGTCTTGCTAGCTTTGCGCGTTGTCCTTCTGTATCTGCTGTGTCTTCATGCTGTACATGGAGGGCACTTCCTTGCTAAAAATAACTTATTATGAGCATGACAGATTTCATATAGCTCCAGTAGGTCTACTAGCGCATAGGGTTTGTTGAATAGCTTAGTTTAGCTTGGTTAGTTATTTTAGATAGCTTAGCATAGTTTCTTCCATCGTGTGACATATTTGGGCTAGCTTAGTTTTTTCAAAATCTTGGCTTAGCTTAGCTCAGCTCATTTTAGCTTCGTTTAGTGTTGCTTAGGTTTCCAATCTGATGGGTAAGCAATTCCACGGGACAAGATAACGGTAATGATGAGGATGAGGATGATGATGGTTATGCAAGCAGTTGTCTCTCTTCTTGGGGCGCTTCCTGCTTGGAGGGTGGTGATGTCATCCCTTGTTGTCATAGTGATAATCTTCATTTCCTGTGTTCTCTTTGTTCCTTGACTCAACTGTTTGTGTTGCTGTTTTCTGACTCTTTTGAACTGAACTTCTCCTTCACCATCTCTCTCTCTCTCTTTTATCATGTTGTGTCTTGGTTTCTGCCCTTGTAGACTCCTCTTATTCACACTGTCTGTCATATCTATCTGTTTGTGTTTCCCCTCGCTTTTGTATCTCTCTCTGACTTTAGAATACAGTATATCATAATATTGTGTCTGTTCCTCACTTTCCCCCTGCTGTGATTTTGTCTCTGTCTCCCTCGGTCTCTTTCCTGTTCTTGCTCTCTCTGTCTCTCTCCCTCTCGTGGTCTCTCTCTGTCTCTCTCATGCTCTCTCTATCTCTCTCTGTCTCTCTCTCTCTCTCTCTCTCTCTCTCTCTCTCTCTCGTGCTCTCTCTCATGTAGCTGTATCCATCATGTTGCTGGAATGCTGCTAGCATAGGATGCTATGCCTGTTCTGCGTGCAGTTATAATAACTGAACTGTACACAGGGGGGGTGTGGAGGACTGGGTCTTTGTAAACTAGTTTAGCATATCTGTTGTACTGATGTGAAGTGTGTACTTGCTAGCAGAGCAGTGCGGGAGCCCGGCGGGTGTGTACGTGTGGCGAGAGAGGGTCCAGGGCGGGCGGGTCGGTGTGTGTGTGTGTATGACGCGCGGCGTGAGAGAGTGTGGCAGCAAATGAGGCGGCAGCCAGAAAGAGGGGCTTTGTGTGTGATGTATGAAGGGCATGCCTGTTTACTGGAGAGGGTCTGACACGCACGCACGCACGCACACATGCACATCCACACATACACACGCATGCACGCACGCACGCACACATGCACGCACACATGCACACATACACACGCATGCACGCACGCACGCACGCACGCACACATGCACACACACATGCACACGCACACATGCACATACACACACATGCACGCACGCACACATGCACACGCACATACACACACACGCATGCACACACGCACGCACGCACACATGCACGCACACATGCACACACACATGCACACGCACATCCACACATACACATGCATGCACACACGCACGCACACTGCCTTTATGTCGGCTATTTGGACCATTCCCCTCACACTCACTACTCACTTGGTTTGATTGCAATACTGTAAAGTCATGCTAGGCCTCTTTAAATTAACGTTGACAATTTGACTTATCCGCAATTTTTAAAATGTACCATATTTTATAATCTGGCTGGGGACTTTAGTATATTGTTGAGATTCTTCAGTATATTGTTGAGATTGTCTTTCACATCATTTCGCCTGCTGTCAGAGCAGATATCCCAGCATCAGTGCACCGCTAACACAGTACACATATGTTACAGAGATACACACACACACACACACACACACACACACACACACACACACACACACACACACACACACACACACACACACACACACACACACACACACACACACATACACACCACAGTGGTCTTTAATCATTAGCCTCCTCCCTCTCCATTTAACAAACAAGCACACACTCACACAGGGCCCCGGGCATCCCCCCGGTACAACAGGGACTTTGTGCTGGTCGCCCCCAGCTACAGGGTGCTGTGTGAGGCCTTGGAGGAGCGAGCTACGGCCCCTGAATAATGGAGGGCCATTTCAAGGGTGGTGCCAGCCTCCTAGACCTAGTTAACTCACAGCCAGCAGAAAGGGGCACTGCATTTACTTAAAGTTGATTTAGGTATGTTGAGATTAAAACCACATTTGTTGTCTCTCTCTTGCTCTCCCCATCCATCTCTGTCTCCCCCATCTCTTCTTGCTCTCGCCTGCCTGCCTGCCACACCCCGTATCAGTAGGTTCAAGTAACTAGGAAAATAAGACAAAAATGTTCCTGGAAATGTATTGGGATTCTCGGTCGTGCAAATGAGTCTTTATTACGCAGTCAAATAACCAGATAATATTTGTTATCTGAAACAGATTGGGTCTGATTTGCTATATAAAGCTGCTATATAAATAAAGTTGAGTTCATTTGGGAGTCTCTTCCTTCATAACATTTTTGTGAAAACAAAATGAGGGCATCATTTCCTCTACATCTCCATCTAGTTTTTTGCTGGAAGTAAATATTAAGATGGTTGAAAAGACAAGACACATACTGTACATACATGAATGATACATACGTCATTTTTTTCTACACATTTTTATTTACACACTTCTCTCTCTCGTCGGTTGCTCTTGTATTGGATTTTTATTTTATTAACAATAGAAAACAAAATCACCACCGAGATTGGGCTTCACGTGGACGTGAACATACATTTTGATGGACATATAGGCTACAGAAATAGAAAAACCACAGTAGTGAAGGTGTTATGACGTTTTGGCCAGTTTATGAATGGATTATGGGAAACCCCATCGATCCTGGTGGACTTGGCAGGCTGTGTGTGTGTGTGTGTGTGTGTGTGTGTGTGTGTGTGTGTGTGTGTGTGTGTGTGTGTGTGTGTGTGTGTGTGTGTGTGTGTGTGTTGTGTGTGTGTGTGTGTGTGTGTGTGTGTGTGTGTGTGTGTGTGTGTGTGTGTGTGTGTTCAGTATCGTTGGGGGTGTGTCTGTTGGTTCATGAATGACAGTTGAAGCGTAGTGTGTGTTTGGGTGTGTGTGTGGGGGGGGTATACAATACTACAAGGCCTAATAGTACTCACTCATAGTACACCATCACCCTCTTCCATAAAAAAACTCAAACGGCAAAAACATGAAAGATTAAAATGTCATGACAGATTTGTATAGAGCAGACGGACACGGCGACAAACTGCAAACCAGACAGACATGGCCATATTTGACCTGGTCTTCTGGTAAATATTCACACTTTACCGTCCATATCTTGGTACAAATAACTGCCCTTTTCAGAAAATACTGTTTTTATATTGATTCCCCATTTCAGCATTGATTTGAGTTTGAACTATTGCACCATCCAAAGCACCCTCTAAAACTAGGGGTGTAACGGTACACAGAAGCCACGGTTCGGTACGTACCTCGGTTTTGGGGTCACGGTTCGGTACGAGTTCGGTACAACAGGAAAAAAGCAACAAAAATCCCAAATGCATAAGGCTAGGTTTCTTTTCATTTATTTATAACAGACAGTAGTATAACAGACAGTATATAACAGACAGTAGTGCAAGTTATACTTCCACCTAGTGTCGTATAGTCCCCCCTGAGATAGTTGGTACAGCCTGACCCTGTAGTGTATCAAGCAGTAAACACAACAGTGAACATACACTCTTGCATCGGTCATATTTCTATGTAGGGCTGATAAAAAAAAATAAAAATAAAAGCAATTGGTCACAATCAGCTACAAAACTGAAAAGCATCTCTTATGTTATCAAAGTACAAAATAAATAGAATAAAAATTAAAACTTGTACAGTGTTTCAATTTGTTCCACTTAAGCTATATTTAAACATTCAAAGCTTAAGCCCAACCCTCCCAAAAAAGACAGAGGAAAACAAAACATGCTAGTAGGGAGGTACTGAGGTAGCAGGCCAGGCCAGGTAGTATTTGCAAACTGGCAACTTTGGTAACTTCATTATAAAAATAAAAGAACTCAAACTTTTCCATATACTGTATTATGCAGTTAAATGTAAACAGCAAACATACACTGTCCCCATAGGACATATTGTTATGTTGGATGACGTCAAACAAAAAGGTTCAATAAGCTCCAAAACTGAAAAGCAGCTCTCATGTTCTGAAAATACTACAAAATAAATAACAACAAGGAGTGTTTCAATTATTTCGGCCTAGGGCTGATGCAAAATAAAAAGCAATACAGAACTGATAACATCTCCTTGGTGTGAAAATACAAAATATGTCAAATATGAGATAAAATAAATCAGTGCCTTTAGGAGTAATTTATCACATTTGTGATTAACTTGTGAGTCTGAAAGGTCATATGCATCTCTTAAAGGTACTCAAGCTTCATTCTATGTTCAGGTTTTCATCTCTCTTTACAGATCTCCATCGCCGCTGTAGTCCACTGAGAACCCGACATTTTCCCACACAGCTGATTTGAAAGTAGCAGGCGGGTCTTCTAGCTCCTGTGTCTCAGTTGCACTCATAGTCATAGTCAACGTGAACGCGTCCGCTTCATCTTGTTTCGGTCTTCTTCTGCTGTTCTTGTTCCTTAATGGCGGTTGACAAACAGCGTTTATGTGCTTTATCGCCACCTTCTAGATTGGAGTGTGACTCAGACGTATTCTTCGTATGGCTGCACGTACCGAACCGTGACGTCCGTACCGTGACGTCGCGGGACGAATACACGTACCGTTACACCCCTATCTAAAATATATCCTTTTTTTAAAATAACATCTCACAAAACGGTTATTTATATATGTCTATTTTTGTTTTACGAGTCTAGACCATGTTTCTCCTGAATCCAGTTGTTTAGTGGGCTCTGGAGAGGAGAGGAGAGGTGATGGAGTGATGGCTATAGATCAGAGCAGCAGAGGTAGGCGAGGTCATGTTTCTTCCACCCTCTAGAGATGTCCTTACTGATCTGCACTGCTCTTGAGTTGGTGTGTCTGTGCGTGTGTGTGTATTTCTGTGTGTGTCACCTTCAGTTATGATGAAAGGAACAATCAATGAGTAGGTGCGGTAAACGTTTTTAAGGTGCGTGGAACGCACTTAAGATAATTAAAAGCATTCGCAAAAGTTTTGCACTCAAAATCTAAGAGCTTACTGTTGTCATCACAAGAATAGAACTTTATTAATCCCGAAGGAAATTCTTGTGCCAGGTTACATAGCGATACAGTACAATAAAACAATATGGAAAACAACTGAATGATAAAAATAAACTAACGGATTTACTAAATTTACAGTTAAAATATACAAATATGGAGTCAAGATAAGATATTCTGATGGCGAAAACAATTTGGCATAATTTAAGTGAAATATTATTGGACATGACATTAAGAATATTGCACATGATGATAAGAGGAGATGAGAGGTAGTGTTATAGATAATATTTATAGACAACATGATAATAATAATAATATAGCACATGATAGAGTATTGCACATGCTGTTGGACAGTAATATTAATATTGCACGTAATACTGCACATTATATTGCTGTGTTCATTGTCTTGTAGGGGGGAGTTATAGAGTTTGATGGCCACAGGCAGAAAGGACCTCCTGTGGCGTTCTGTACCTCGGTAATCTCAGTCTACGGCTGAAGGTGCTCTGGTATCACACCAGTGTGGCGTGCAGGGGATGGGAGGCGTTGTCCATAATACTGAGTAGTTTACTCAGCATCCTCCTCTGCGAGACCTCTACCACAGACTCCAATTCCACTCCCAGGACAGAACCCGCTTTCCTGGAGCTTATTGAGTCTGTTGGCGTCGGCACACAACAGCGTAGAAGATGACGCTGGCCACCACAGAGTGATAGAACATCTATAGCATGGTTTTGCAGACGTTGAAAGATCTGAGTTTCCGTAGGAAATACAGGCGACTCTGACCTTTCTTATACAGGGCCTCTGTGTTTTTAGTCCAGTCCATTTTATTGTCTATGTGAACACCCAGGTACTTATATTCCTCGACAATGTTATGCAGCCTGTGAGTCTGTCTCTGTCCTGCCCATGTCCATTACAGAGAACATCCCAGTCTGTCAGCTCAAAACAGCCCTGAAGAGTCTCCTCCGCATCCTGAGACCACCCCCGTACAGTTCTGGTGACCACTGGTTGCCTCTGGACCACAGGTTTATAGAGGGGCCTCAGGTAGACCAGGTTGTGATCTGATCTGCCCAGAGGGGGGAGAGCTGTGGAGCTGTATGCCTCCTTAACATTGGCATACAGCAGGTCCAGTGTTTTATTTTCCCTGGTTTTGCAGTCCACAAACTGTTTGAATGTGGGCAGGGTTGATGTCAGAGTGACATGGTTCAAATCACCCGATATCGATATGAACGCGCTTGGGTGCAGTGTCACGGAGTTGATGACATCAGTAGCCCGCGACGCGTTAGCTGCGGGAGGAACTCTCTGGGCAGGTAGTATGGACGGAGACTCACTGCCAGCAGTTCAATGTCCGAAGGAATATTCTAGTCATTTTACAACCAAGCCAGTTAGTCACGGTATAAATCTCAACAGGGGGAGGTATGCGAGGTTATGGCTCCGTCACCGTAATGCAAAGTATTACATTGTTCTTCAAAATGGCTGTCTTCTCTAAATAGATTGTTAGTTTATCAAGTTGATAAGGAGTAGGCTATGCTTTGACAGCTGTGTTCTTTAATGTTGCTTTGGCTACAAGTTGGGTCGCGGATGAATTTACCATTTACCATGAATTTAGAAGGGATAAATTGAGCCGAACATTTAACACATCTCACCTGCCGGCCAATCAGAAAAGAGTATTGACCCAGACCATAGCATCAATAATAATTGACAGACAGTACACGTGTGTGATTTATAGGTGAGGGGTGTGTGGATTGGCAGATAAGACCACAGTTTTGTCGCCTCTCGAGTGATTGACATGCTGCTGACCTTGGTGTTCCCCTTTAACATGATGTGATCATTGTGCCAATTACCAATGCAACTGCCAACTTCCCAATGTGTCAAAGTCAAGCCAAAGCGTTTTATTGTCACATGTACATCACGACACCAGGGTGTGTGTGTGTACACACACACACACCCTGTATTGTATTTTTACTGCGAGCTGAACTTACCCGACGCCTTCTGTAGATGCGAGACAATCACAAGTTCAATCAGCTGGGACGGCCCTGAGCTATAAACGCAGAGGTTTATCAATGCACTCTGTGTCCCCCTTGTCTGACGCGATCTGTAACAAGCCAAAGGCTCATAGTTATAGGTGCAAGGGAACACACAAACAGATAAGCAAGCGTGAGAATTTTTCTTCATATCGGTCATGTCTCTATTGTTGTATGACGAGAGCAAATTAATTGTCACGGTTTATTGCGTCTTCTGAACAAATTGTACATCGAGCTGTTGGTAATGAAAATGGCCAACGTGTGACAGGCATGTTCCTCTATAATGATTTTTTTCTATCCTTGTCAATGCATAGAAGTGTAGTGCGGACTATAGAAAAAAATCTACGGCAAACTTAAGGGTGTGTGTGTGTGTGTGTGTTAATTTGTGCACGTGGAACTGTTGTTATCGCTGCCCTTCGACCCTCCACAGCAGCAGTTGTCCATGCACACATTATTCATATGAAAAGAACAACATTGTTGTGTTTCCTATGTTGTGGTATTGGCTATTATCTGGAAAAAATATCAACGGTTTAGTATGCAGCAGGCCAGTGCATACAGACACACACACACTCAATTACACAGTATGTCTTGTATTGTTATCCTAAATGTAAATAGTCTCATAAGGGAAATACACCAAGAGCTTCATACAAAACTCTAATCTGTCACTTTACGTTTTATCTGCTTCATATCGTGGATCTCAGATGTTGGAATCAATATCAGCAAAAAACAATAGGCTTTTAGCTTATCAATAATTATACTTTGTATTCAACTCTCTTTCTCATTAAAGGTTTTTGGTGCCTTGCTCCAGAACTATAGCAGGTATCTTTAGCTTGGCGGCGCTGTTAATTTCCTAGTGAATGTGATACTCGCAGCACCAGCAGCAGCCAGCGGGTCAACCAATCGATAGCCAACTAAGTGCTGTATCAGGTTGCCATTGAATCACATACCACAAGGTTTGGAATGTTCTAGAAACAGGAATCTTCCCCCTGACGTTCAGGACTTTTGAACGTCTTGCAGGCTCCAATGCAGGCTTTGAGGCCCATTTAGAACCATCTGAATTTGAATAGGCTTATACCTTCTTTGCTATTAGCAGGTGCTTTTCACTACAAATCCAGAGCGACATACAGTGACGTAAGATGATACATTATAAATGCCTGCAGTGCAGACATTCGGGGACCCAACTCAGTAGATACCTTCGAACCATCCCAACCACTACACTACCTTTTACGATGTTTATCTCTTTTTTATATTGTAAATCCTCGAAATGTAAACCCTTGAAATGATGAGTGCCCTGCTACTTGGTGTTGTTATGGTCCACCGATTGGCGAGGTGTGGTCTGGTCCCATCTGCTGTGCCGAACCCCAATCCACCAGACCCCCAAACCACCAGATCCCCAGTCCATCTGTGCTCTGACACTTAGTTCCGCTCCGGTGGCTTCTGGCCCCATGAGAGTCTGCTTCTTGGGCAGTCTGAAATTATTTTCAGCATGGTTTATTTATTCATTATTTGAAATAAGGGTCACTGAGACATATGGAAATTGTATGTGTTTATATTCTTTAGTCTATTCGTCTAAGGCAAACTATGGATTGGGACGGTAATATTGTAAACCTATGTGCTTATGTTGAATGAAACAATTTTATGAGAAGGACAACTGATTTGGCACAAGTTTGACTTTCCCAGCTCAAATGATTCCCAAGCTCATCTGGGAAATCAGTTGAGGGTATTTCCCTGAATAGGCTAGATAAATGGATGCACATATCAAGTCATACCAATAATCTCTTTCTGTATGAAGTTAATATGCCTTAAGGCTTGCTTTGTTCTTATCTCTGCCAGATACAGGACACACACTGTTATTCCCCCCCCCCCACCCCCCCCCCACCACCACTTTCAGGTGGTTGGCGAACCAAAACAGAAATCTTGTGGTGGTTTTGACTGGTTTGGCAAGTTCTGACTTGGCCTCCATTGTTGCTGGCCTTGAAGCTGAGCCAATTGAAAATATGCCCATGGGACTGTAGCAGAAATGGCACATGGTCAAAATGACAATCTGCCAATCCTCAAATTCACACATTGAGGCCTGGACTTCTGGATCTGAAGATGGCCGAAGGACACCCATCTCAGCCATCAGGAAGATATCTTCAGTCTAGAAGCTGGCCTCAAGCAAGATCTCTACCACATCATCACATCCCTACACTTTGGTTTATTTCTTGCAAACAAAATCCAATTTAATAATTCACTCGTCATGTGCTCGCTAGAAACGTGCCCGGTCAAAGTGCACCCCTGCCTGTTAGAAACGTGCCTGTTCGAAATGGACTGACTGTGTGGCCTCCAGTATTGCTACTTGCAGCTTTCTGGAGAACCACTCATACGAACAACTTCAACCTCAAAACTGCACTTCCTTGTGTCCTCAGCAATAAACCTGGCAAGTGTGAAGTCGATCGGATAAGCCGTTTTCGAGAAAATCTAATCCAGTCAATGCAAATATATACAGAGAAACGCCTTCCATTATAGTTGGATGTAGTCAGTGTATATTCACTAATTCCTACACTCACCATTCATTTAGTCTTCATCAACATTTTGAATGAGCAGAACTGAATCTAAACTGGCCCATTATGGATCTATTATCTTTATTGGGAGCGATTACTTTAATGATTTAACTGCCTTTGCTCCTCGACCTAAATACGTAACCTGCTTAAAGTTTTGCTGATCACTCTCCATGTGAGTGCTCATGGTGCTAAATATCCAATATAAGCGTAATGGAAATGCATTCAAGGTAATGCAGCCATGCAGCCATGTTTCCTGCGTTAGTTTCTGCCCCTCTGCCCTTCCTGAAAGATGTACCAGAGTGTCTAATGCAGACCATATTGTAGGTCCTCTCACCCCACTAGGCTGGGAACTGGAGCAGAAGTTCATCGATGTGGATGAACCCCACTGTACTATGGACCAATGGAGGGGGAGGAGAGGTAGAGGCATGGATATGGAGGAGGAGGGAGGTCAGGCGTCAAGAGAAGGGTGATGAAGATGAATAATTGAGAGCGAGAAGAGAGGGCAGGAGGACGAAAGAGAGAGGCAAATAAAATGGTGAAAAATGGGACGTAGGTGAGGCGTTACGAATGGAAGGAGAGGGATAATGAACGTGATGGGGCGGGGGGTGGGGTTGGCAGTGTCATGGGTTGAAAGAAAGCAGCAAGTTCACTTATGACAGTTGTACACTTCTGGAGATTAGAACGACAGTCGCTCGCCGCCTACCAGAGTTTTTCAAGTCTTTCGACTCGGACATCCCGCCCGGAGTCGTATCTGGATTATCTCCGTCCATCTTAGGCGCGATCACACGCAAGCGTCGCCGACGGAGAGGGAAGCGAGCCGTCGTGCCAATCGACCTCCACTACCCACCATTCTACTGGCTAATGTAAAGTCTCTGGACAATAACTTATGCGAGCTACAGGCTCGTATACAATTCTACCGGGAAACCAAGGACAACTGCATCATCTGCCTTACGGAGGCATGGATGTCGGAGGGGGTTGCCGACTCAGCCATCGAGCCGACAGGATTTTCCGTCCACCGCGCGGACAGAACAAAGACTCTCTCTGGTAAAGATCGTGGAGGGGGGGTATGTCTCATGATAAACAGATCT
>PIJE02000163.1:132961-146042 GCA_002895965.2 Coryphaenoides rupestris
TGTGTGTTTCTAAGCGGTAAACAGTCCCAGTGAGTGGGGGTTATCTGCCACGCACATTAACTCATAAGACGCTATTGCCCAATGATCCCTCTGTATGTATCTTGTGCTGGTGCACCTCTACTTGCTTCCCTACCGTTTTGGAGTTGGGGGGTTATTGCATTCGAGAGTAGTTCACAATTCATTTTCACAATAGGCGCTTGTGTGTTTCTAAGCGGTTAAACAGTAAAAGGTGATGGGTCTTCACAACTTTCATGGAAACGTTTATCCGACCTTATATAGAATCCTATATATAATTCTATTTCTATTTTGTAATTTCTTATAATTACTATTCTTATAATTACTGTCGGCTGTCGGGCGTTTTGCACATAAAGTTTTTAACTCATTGCTTATACACACGTGTAAACTGTGAAGTTACAATAAAAATACTTGAAACTTGAAACTTGAAACTTGACGTGAGTACATCAAAATACTTGAAACTTGAAACTTGAAACTCCTGGGGAACACCGGCTGCCTCAATACATTAAACTGTCCCTCTGATTTTTGAATCAACTCCTGAGGTTGACAAACAACAATATTATACCTCCTTCCATCAATAATTTGCTGCTAACTTCCTGTGCAAGGATAGTCGCAATAAAAAGAATAAATAACAAAAAACTGCTTCGGCTTACGAGAGCTCGCAACACGGCAGCCATCACGTACGGCACCATTTTATGCTCATCAAATATTGAAGCATGTGTTCTCGCTGAAAGCATGCTGGGAGGTTGCATTTCTAATGTGTCTGGTGATGTACAGAAAAGCTGAATTTCTTGGTTTTGGACAGTTTTGTTGAAGTTGATACAAAAAACTACAAATTGCTGTTGGCATATTGTTTTTTTTATATGCTAATGCTTCCTGAAGCTGTTTACGGTCACGGCTCTAGTTAGTCTCCTTTACACAAGGTCCTTTCAGTCTGTGACATCTTAACTAATGGGTGTGTAAATATAAACACGCATGAAACCCAACCTAGGCTACAACATATGGATCATTTGAATATTGGTGCACCCTGTCTTGACATGATGCTGTCTTGTTTGTTTTGGAGTCGCCTTGCCTCGGGATTAAGGGCAGAACAAAAAAAACAGTTGGCATGTAGCCATTCTTGTTGCGCTATATGTTATACGTGGTCACTTATTTAGTCAGACAATAAGAGGCCCTTTGTCCACTTTGGAGCCAGATTGTGCTAACTAAGGGCCAATTCGGCAACAAGGGTTCAATTTAGATCACCTGGAACGTAACCAAGGCAAATAGACCTACTCTGGTTTTCCACATGGGTCAATATTGATTTTATTTTCTATGTACTTATTAAAGGATATACGAGTAGTTTATCTCTATTTGTCTACTGCTGTCGATTGGATTTGTATGTGTAGCAATTAACTCCTGCTGCACGCCACGCTAACATGGTATTTCTGGGAATCACAGGCAAGATGGAGAATAATCAGGTTTATTGTAGAAGTTTATTGTTCTCGCAGCCCTGGTTCAGGAGTTCTCGCAGCTTGTTCTCGACACATCAGCCGGGCCGAAATTTGTTCTCGTGTCGTGTCCGAGAACTATTGTGTGATTGGTCAATTTGAAGTGGGCGTGGTTAATGCGCTTCCTTGAGCAAGATGCCCTAACCTACTCGTTAATTAGATGCATCTTACTTCACACTAAAGTCACTTTGGATGGAGTGCTGAATAACTAGCCTAAATAATAAAATAGTGAACTGGTGTGGCCTCCCCCAAATCACCCCATGACCTTTCTATAGTCCTGATCCTAGTCCTGGCTAGACCTGGTCCTAGTCCAGACCCAGCAGTGGTTGTGGGCTGTTGAAGGTCACTTGAGTGTGGATCTTGGGTTACATTGCCATTTCTTGAAGATTCCATTAGTGAGAGTGCCTCGTAAACGTGTTGTCGGAAGTCTTGGCTCACCATTATGGGATATACCATCATTCACACAGGAGCAGTCGACTGGCTATTAGTTGTTGCCTGGCCGGACCGATCGTAAGTTGAGGAGGCTTCTTGCCACAGGAACCTCTAAAGAATTTATTCGCGATGATTATAATAGTTATTATAGGCCATCTTGGACCAGGTTATTTCAACAATGTCTACACCTCATTCTAATGATGTTTATTCAGCCCTAAAGCTAGTGCTAGAGTTATATATACACTATCCATGCTATACATGTCTATACGTTTGCTTGTCTCCCATGAAGGATCTACAGTATAGCAAGATAAAAGTGACTTCAATGTGAACTACATTTGGTTTGTATTGTGTTTTCTTTGTTCATGTTTCACCGGTTCAAATTGGTTTGGATATGGCAAATGCAACATAGTACTACAAATACATGGCTGAATAACTGTTCTCCAACGGTAATCTGGTTAGTTTCATGATTAAACCAAAAAAGCAAGAATGTAATCTGAATCAGAAAGGGTAAATCCGGTGTGATTCCACCTCGGCATCTTGCAGCCATTTCCCTTTCCCACTCTCCCTTTTATTATTCAAATTCACTTCAATTCAAATTAGCTTTGCTAGTCAAATGTTCACATTGCTCGTGTGCAACCTTCCTGTGTTCCTGGTGAAGTCTCTTTCCCATCGATTTCAGTCCACTGGATTCGTAGGCACACCGCCCAGTCGGATATTTTAGCCAGTCCATTTATATTAGGCCTATACCCAGGAAGGTGACGCAGCACAAAAAGGGGGAAAAATAGGCCTATAGTGTGTGTCTGTTGCATCCGACTTATTGTACACCTGATTTAGTTCTTAACGCTCGCTCTCTCAACAGGAATGCAAAGTACGGCTTATCTCAGTGAAATGTGCTCAGAATGTCCTTACCCCCCACCCCTCACACACTCACCCATGTGCTGCTGCAAAATAACACAGGCAAGCAATTTAGAATGGATCACACTCTTGCATGAAGTGGACTCACTGCGCTTTCTCATTCCTGCAGTTTCCTATAAAACTCGACCCACGTTTTACCACTTCTTGTATCGTCTGTCTAGTGATCGGCCAATAGATGCATATCCTCCTTTGTACCGTGGACTGATTTTGGGGTCCATTAACATCAGTGACGAATCGCCTAGTCAGTGACTGGGTAGGCACTGAATATTAAAATCCAGGTTAACATCAACATAATATCCCCATACACAACTGTTATAAATTGTACCTTACAAACAGCGTCTCCGATATACTGTAGATATTATGACCTTCTTAAATTTGCCCTCACACAGAGCCTGATTCACACCCCACATTGCTAAATTACTCATTTCAAAAACAAAAAACAAACAATAATATGGATATTATGCCATTCACAATTGCACAATTTCCAAATGCAGATTAAAAACCCTGTGATCGTTAACATGAACATTCTGTACGGAGACGTCTGCCTCATTTAGTGCCAGATTCATCCGTGTTTTATTTCAGAATGTGTCCATGGAAATCTGATTGTAATTGTGAGGTTGACTCTTGGTGCTTTGTGTGTATTTATATATAATTGCTATATTGTTATATTTAATGATATAGCAGGACTGGCTAGTGATAGCAACACTTTTTTGCTTTGCACCTACACATGATATGCATATAGGGCCCTGGGTGCCCTGTGTCCACTCAAACACACCAGGGCCAAACACTGTGATAGCCAGGGTCAATAAGAACGAAAGAAAAAATTTCTGTCTCAAGGATTCCTGTCAACATTGGGGCTGTAAAATGAACCCAGATGAACCTTTTCAGCTGGTAGTCAAACACCCTACCGTCTACTAGACTATCATGCCTCCAGGTAGTCACATCCTACCATCTGCTAGACTAACGTTTAACCCTACTGACTCCCACCCTCCCATGGACACTATTGTGTTACATTAACGCACATCTTTTCTATAAACTGCACCTTTTTCTTATTTTTTTAAATTTGCCAAAATTGTTGAAGAGCAAGTTTTCCATTGTCGTTGTCGTCGTCAAGCCGCGCCTCCATTTTTAACAGCTGTTCTCCACAATAGTGCTAATATGCCAACAACCAGTCCCCCGCCTCCACCAGCCAATATGCTGTTGGGTTAGATTCTGGCTTGGGCTCGAGTTGACCCAGTGACCGAGTTGACCCTCTTAAATGAGCAGGACGTTTGCCCCCTGGCGTGAGAAAATTAATCCATACAGTACGATATCCTCGAATGGGTGGGTTTGTACTTGTAGACAACAATGCTTGCCAGGCTACCATCAGCAGCGTAGCACCATTACTATGAGCTATGCGATGTGTGTATACTGTAAATAGGGGTAGACCTAGACCACCACCATGGTACCACCATGTCATGTCGCCCGAGACCACCGGACGCGCGGTCGATAACAGTGATGTGGGCGTGAACATTCACAGGGTCGCGCTATTCTATTCTTCATATTAGTCACGCGATCGTATTCTATGCTTTGCTATGCTATGCTTTGCTTTGCTTTACTTTGCTAAGCTATTCAATGCTGCGTGGTAGGATACACTTTGTTTTGCTTTGCTGCATATTTCCTATAATATCCACAAAATAAACAAACTGGGAATTTCACATAATGTTTGTCGTTGGACGTCCAGTGTTAAAAAGGGTTGACTTTTCTGTCTAATTAGCTGATTTGAACATGGCACTGCTTTAGTCATTTTCCAGAACCCTTTCTCACACACACACACGCACGCACGCACACACACTCCATGCTATAAGCTGGCATGTTTTTATTTTATTCTATTTTAATAAATAGAATAAAAGTCTATTTATTATGCAGTAGACAGCGCGGGCAGAATATTCAACAACACACTCACACACACACACACACACACACACACACACACACACACACACGGGAGCGGGGCCCACATGATGGACTTTCAGAGAGAGAGAGAGAGACAGAGAGAGAGGGAGAGAGAGAGAATAGGTGGTTTATCTCATTAGCACGCCGCTAGCACCGTTCCTAGCGCCGTGTCCTTGGTTCATCACACGAGCATCGTCCGAGCGTGACCACACAGCCAGCGCCACCACTGCAGTGCTGCACTCCTCAGCCCACAGCCCACAGAACTGCTGCCGAGGTGCTTTGGATTAAGCTAGCGGATAGATAGCTAGCGGATAGTACTTTATGAATTCCCATGGGGGACATTTGGCTGCGACAGTCAGGCAGCAGCACCCAATAAATAAAATTAAAATAACATCAGACTGGTAATAATAAGTTGAAATAAAAACGCAGACAAAACGACCTGAATGTGTGGGCAGAAAAGGACACCTCCTTTACGAGTGTGCCTTTTTTAGTTTAGCTTTCTTCTAACAAATACTGGCATCTTTTTTTTTTTTTTATCCAGTTTTTAGTTCACCTCTCAGCTGTATCTCAGTGATGTACAGTACATACTGTGGCAGCCGGCCACTGAGGAGCATAGGAGGAGAGCTTTGGAAACAGTATGGGGGGCCGAAATTCCCCATTCGGCCCCCATAGGGAGCCCGTGAGACAAGTGTTTTGAGGCAGGGAATTAGCCTGATTGGACTCAGCTGCGGCTCGTTGAGGAAACTGCGGAAGCCAATCGGGGCCCTGCATACAGGAAATAAATAAGAGGACCTGGGTGGTGTCGGGCAGGGGTGCCCAATACGTCGATCGCGATCGTCCGGTCGATCGCAAAGGAAGTCCGGGTAGATCGCATGCCATTAAAAAAGAAAGAAAAAAGAAAAAGATAATTAGATGTTATCATTCATCCTCCCGATGACAGCCACTCGATTGACGTACAGGGCAGCCGTTCTGAGATCTCGTCTTTTCTAACACACAGATCACCGTGCATGTGCAGTCAACCGCGTTGTTGAGGGGGGGGGGGGCATGACAAAGTTCCGTTCATTTTACATTGTTGACGAGGAGTTCGATCGGAAAATGTTGGTTTTATGTCCGTGTGCTTTATACTTTTGTAATATGTGAAGTTCTCAATACAATTCTTGAAATAAAACAATTCAGAATTTCCCCCTGCGCCCCACCTGTAATACCACTGCGCCCCACAGTTTGAGAAATACTGGAGTAAGGTAATGACCAAAAATGTACTGAATTGTAGTGTGCCACAAGGTCTCATGCATTTATGCAAGGTACGCCAAATTATATTGTATATATAATTATACTCGGGATATATTTAGCATTTTTAGTGTCGGTAGAACATTTTGGCTTGGTCATTTTAAAAGTAGCTCACAAGTTGAAAAAGTGTGGGAACCCCTGGTGTAGGGGGTTGAGGAGAGAGAGGAGGAAAGAGTTGGAAGAGGAAGTGGTTGTGTTGGAAGTGGGAGAGAAAGAGGAGGAGGAGGAGGAGGAGGAAGAGTGGATAACAAGACGACGAGTAAGTTCAATAAAAGGAAAATAAGTGGCTGTGTGCCTTGACCTTTTGCCTGTCTGAGAACCCGTTTTGTGGATGATCCTTGCCTGCCTGACTACCCTCCCGCCTGCCTTGCCCTGGACCGTATGAGACTACTTCCCGGTGTGATAACCCCCCTGCTTATGGACTACGACGACTCGGTACTGATAGTAATATATTATATTTCCCTCCCCATTACAGTCAATAAAATACATATTTCCTATAAATACTGGTGTGGACCTTTTGAATTATTGTTTTCAGTCCTGTGCACACATCACAACCCCAGAGTGTGTCACAATACAAACACAAACACATATTCGTTTCTTAGTAGTAATTGGATAACATTCATTCAGTAATTTGATAACATTTTTGGATTATTTTCTTCTTTTTTTTCATGTCTTAGTATGAAGTATGGTGGATGATGATAGACGTCAGACCATTCCGATCTTGTGATTTCACACTGTTTCGCTCTTATGATTGGTCCAGCCAAGCTTCAAGCTATCGGTTTCAAGTCAAGTCAAGTCAAGTATAGGTAGAGTGGTTGTCTGCCAACTGGAAGGTTGCTGGCTCCACCAAGCTGAGTGTCGTGGTGTCCCTGAGCAAGACACCTAACCCTACCTGCTCCTGACGTGTTGGTTGTTACCTTGCATGGTTGGCACCGCCGTCGGTGTATGAATGGGTGAATGTGAGGCAACTGTAAAGTGCTATATAAATGCAATCCATTTACCATTTATTTTTATTGTCACTTCACAGTTTACACGTGAGTATAAGCAGTGAGTGAAAAACCTTGTGTGCAAAACGCCCGACAACCGACAGTAATTATAAAAGAATACAAAATAGAAATAGAACTAGCAAAAAAGAAATAGAACTAACAGAATAGAAATAGAACTATGAATATAACAGAATATAACACTAGCACTAGCACTGGCAGTAACACCAGCACTAGCACCAACACTTAACACTACTACCAGCCCTAGCACCAGCAGTAACACTAGCACTTAGCACCAGGACCAGCACTAGCAGTAACACCAGCACTGGCACCAACACTTAGCACTACTACCAGTGCTAGCTCCAGCAGTAACACTTAGCACTAGCACTTAGCTCTTAACATTGATGCCGAACTTGTTCAGCAGCCTGATGGCCTGACTGTGGAAGCTGTCTCTGAGTCTGCTCGTCACTTGATACTGCGGTATCGCCTGCCTGACGGTAGAAGTGTGTACAGTTCGTGGCTGGGGTGGTTATTGTCTTTAATAATCTGTTTGGCCTTGGCCACGCACCGCCTGGTGTATATATCCAGGAGGGAGGGAAGCTCACCTCCAACGATGTACTGGGCCGTCCGCACCACCCTCTGTAGTGTTCTACACTCCAGTGCGGTGCAGTTCCCGTACCAGACGGTGATGCATCCAGTGAGAACACTCTCGATGGTACTGGAGTAGAATGTTCTGAGGATGCGGGGGCACATGTTGAATTTCCTCAGTCGCCTGAGGAAATACAGGCGTTGTTGGGCCTTTTTCACCACGTGTGTGGTGTGCGTGGTCCATGTGAGGTCCTCGGAGATGTGCACGCCGAGGAACTTGAAGCTGCTGACCCTCTCTACTGCAGCACCGTCGATGGAGATGGGGGCGTGCTCTCCTCTCCGCTTCCTGTAGTCCACGATCAGCTCCTTGGTCTTCTTGACGTTGAGGGCGAGGTTGTTCTCCTGGCACCACTCTGCCAGTGATCCGACCTCCTCCCTGTAGGTTTGTGTCCGAACCACTGGTGGTTTGGACCAATCAGCATCCTACTAGCAGCTGTGGGCGTGGTTTAGTTGTGAGGACAGTGAGAAGCAGCTCTTTGTTCTGAAAGGACAATGATGATAGACAGATGGCTTATCCAATCACCTGCCAAGGATTTTTTTTTTTAATTGCTAACTTCCCAAACACTTCCCAAATGGTTCTGTGAAGCAAACCGTCTGGTGCGTTAGGAAGATGGAGGTGACATTTGAAATTTGAATGGCGAGATTTGGAGTTAACCTTAGCTATTTGGGTAATTGTTAGATGGTTAGAAATGTGAACATCTAGATTGCCTGGGGTTAAGATCAGGTTCTGGGTCACCCTGCTCGTCTAACTCCCATAACGATGTGTAGGCCTAGACTTGCTCAGTGGATATGCAAAGCAGACCAACTGACAAACCACCAGCAAATCATTATCATAATACTTCCTTTCAAAGAGTTTAACTTGATGTCGAGCTGGGCTATTGTATTGTATTGTATGGATATTCTATGGATATTGTGATATGAGACTAGATATATTAAATTTAAAAACATATATCATGATATATATCTTTAACAACATATTAAATGAAGATTATGACCATATCCCCCTAACTTGATGGTGTTGATGTTGGTTGGCTACATGTTCAACCGCCATGATGACGTAATCCATCAGTGTTTCTTCATTGAGTTAGCCTACCTTATATTTGTGTACGTGTCTCACATGGAGGAGGTTACGAACAAAAAGTTCCTCCTTTGTAGCCTTCTGGCGTGTTCAGTTTATTGGTTTTTAATGGCTCTCATGTTGTTTTATCACAAGCCAATCGTTATTGGTCATGGGGAAGCGATTGTTACCGTGTGATATTCTGATCCCCTCGCGGGGGTGGACGGCGGTCTCTTGATGTTTTATTTTAGTTTTTATTTCTCTTCCCATCATGTGTCACAGCTTAAGGGGGAGGCCTTGTGCGAATGTATTTTATTATTTATAGCTTTGATTTTTTAATCTTTAATAATATCACGGTCTCGGTCATGAAGGTGCCTTTATAGCTGCACTTGACCAAATGAACAGACCTTGCTCTGGTGGCTTTTATAACTGAAAAAGTACTTTCATAATGCATTTACAATGCATTCATAATTTAAGAAATCAAATATATTTGTACTTCTCATCTAATTTACATTCCTAAAAACATATATGGACAAAGTGACAAACATGTATGGTCGTTATGTGTGTGGACAGATGGGAGGCAGAAAAGCGTGCGTGCATGCGTGTGTGTGTAGGATTTCTGGATGGGTCATCAAAGATTATTATGGGATTACAGTGACATGGGTGTGCCCTGTGCACACCCATGTCACTGTCCATCAACCCAGACCAGACCATCAACCCAGGACCTGAATACCATTTAGCAGATGTGGCTCTACGGCTATGGTCCCTGTTTCTGTCATTACTGCTGCTGGAGTTTGCTACAGGTGTGTGCATGTGCGTGCCATCCACGTGTCTGACAAGCCCAGACTCTGGGTGGCTTGGATTGTAAAGCTTCTAACTTGACACTTCAGTACACACACACACACACACACACACACACACACACACACACACACACACACACACACACACACACACACCTTTTTTCATTTTGTAGGTATTTCCCCTTGAACCCAAAGTGTGTGTGTGTGTTTCCCTCTCTCTTTCACAAGAAGACTCATTGATGCCTCATTAACACATGCCCTGTTATGATTGGTTATGATTATTATGATGACGACGTCATCACACGACATGCTCTATGAAGGCTGCATATGCAGTACCAGTTTGTACTTCAGTATTATGACCTTTGCTGAATAAATACAGGCTGTGGATGTGGAGGAGGTTTTTAATTGCCACCCACAGTGCCCACAGGTTTAAACTTCTTACAATGGATCGGGAAAATGGAGATGGGGAATTGTGGGGTGTGATGGGATTGCGTGGCACGGCAAACGATAAATACTACATATGAATACTACTTAATTGTAGATGGTGTAAAACGTTCCAGGAATCTGTGTCATCACTACATTCCAGTCCACTCCCAACGGGACCACACCTGCGTTGCAAGGGCTCCTATCGAACCATACCTGTATTGCAGGATTCCTAAAGATAGTGATTGGGCTAAGGATTCTGCATGCATTCCCAGCTATCGCAGGTCTTATACTTGCTGGTGCAGTAGTGCCTGCCCTGATTGCTTGGCTTTCGGTATTGCTGCTGCTTGCAGCTTTCTACAGAACTGCTCGTCCAAACGACTTCACACTCTACACTTCTTCCTTGGGTCCTCAGCTATATTCCCGCCAAGTGTGAAGTCGATGAGATGAACGGCTCTAGAAGGGCATACATACATACATACATACATGCATGCATACATGCATACTACTTCCATTATAGTTAGTTAGATTATACTCACTAAAATGAAAATGGACCCAAAAATGACATCGTTTTGCAATCCTATTGCTGTAATACTATGTATGCTATCCACACGGGTGTGTAGCATTGAAGCAAATTCTTTTTGGATAGCTCTGAAATCCATTATGCTGCAGAGACAGAGTTACGCAGCCTCATTCACACCGATTGGGCTGGCCTGTTATGATTGATTGTCTACAGTTTTTTATAGCCCATTGTAAATGTATATTTTCCTCTTATTTTAAGCATGACAAATGTATTTACTGTACATCCTGTGTTCTATCTTGCTCTCCTCCCTCCCCCCCTCCCTCCCTCCCTCCCCTATCTCTTACTCCAGAGTCTCCCATCCAGTGTCTCCATGGTGAAGTGGACGGGGTCTGATGTCAGCCCCTCCTTCCACTCTCCCAGCCCCTCCCACGATGCCCACCATGGTCTCCCGGCTGCCCAAGTTCGGCTTCCGCCCCGCCCCTGGAGCCCCCCAGGCCAGCTCTGCTCAGGCGGTCCCTGCTCCTGCTGCTGTGGCTGCTGCTGCTGCTGGGACAGCCGTGGGCGGGGTCTCGCCCGGCGCTGCCCTCACCAACGGATCGAACCACCAACAGCCCACCCATGCCCCCGCCACCACCTCGACCGCCTCGGGGGGCGTGGTCAAGTACAACGGTTTGCTCCGCATGCCCGCCCCTCTCTCCATCAGCTGGACCAAAAAAGGAAAGGCGGGGTTCCAGAGGGAAGGCGCGCCGGGTTGGAAAAATGGGCCCACCGCCGTCCCCAGTGATGTCATCACTCCGCGCCAACAGCTCCAACCCCCACCACCTCAACAGCAGCAGCAGCCGTTGCTGCCACCAACAACGCAGCGCTTCCTCAAGAAACCCAATGCCGCGGCGACGCCGACGACAATCACCACGACGACGGTTGCCGCTAAGGGGCGTGGTTTTGGTTTTGCCTCGCCACAGCTCGGCCCTAAAGGCCTCCCCCTGGTAAAGAACGGAGCTGGCGGTACCAGACCTGGCCAGAAGGCGGCAGCAGCGGCGGGCTTAACCAATGGGATGAAATCGAACCTCAACAGCCACGGCGGCTCCGCCCAGCGCCTGGGAGCCCTCCGCCAGCCCGCCGGCTCTGCCCGCCCCAATGGGCCGGGGGGCTCTCGGCCATGCTCCCGGCCCGGCTCCCCGCTCTTCCGCAAGCAGCCGGCTGGCCGCTCGCAGTCCAGCGACAGCCTCCGGACGGCGGGCCCCAGTGGCGGTGGTGACAGTGGGGGCCCGTCTGTCCACCTGCTGTCCGAGAAGGACCGGCTGCGCTCCAGAAGCCTCAACCAGATGCAGAGGCAGCCCTCAGCCACGCTGCTGGCCACCGCGTCGGCCTCCTCGTCCTCCACCGGCCTTGCTGCCGCCGCCGCCGCCAATGCCACCTCTTCCTCGCCCAGAATCACACGCTCCTACTCCCTCAACAGGGCCGTCGACCGGGGCGCCAAGGAGCAGCCAAAGACCCCGCCCGCCTCCCGGCTGCTCCTCCCCCGGGCTCCCGTGTTCAGGTCCCCCCTGGCCAAGCACATCCCGTGGGGGGACACATCATCATCCCCCCTGCCGGTCTCCAACCTGAGGAAGCCCCTCCTGCCCAGCACTTACTCTGCCCACAAGGCAAACGCCCTCGGAGCCAACCGCCCGCGTCCCTCGCTCATCAGGCAGCCCCGTCCACTCCGTGTCACCAGATCGCCAAACCGCGACCAGGAAGTGGGAGCCCAAGGACTGGCCGGCCGGAGGAATTCCCTGGAGTCTCCCGCAGTCACTCCCTCCACCACGGAAAACAGCCCAGGTACAACATGTAGGGCATTTATAACTACATGGTTACCTGCATCATTCATGCATAGATGGTTGAACGCAACACACACATTTTTCATCCCCATATCTTATACAATTGTTAGGAGCATGGCATTAACACCACCAGGGTTAGTGGTTCCAAGCTGTGTGTAGATTTTCCTGTGTTTTCTGTGTTGTTAAATCAGTCCCCTTCACCCACATTTGAAACCAATTGACTAATACGAACGTTTTGTTCTCATCTTGTACCCAGGCAGCACGCCCGAGGCTGCGGAGCGCGTATCCCACAGCGAGGTGTCTGTCCTGGGGGAGATGCTGGAGGACATGTCCCTGTCCTCCACCTCCTCTCTGGAGCGCCACGACACCAGTCAGGAGTACATGGACGACTTTGATAACCTCGGTATGTCAAAGCCATTCTTTATCACTCCGTCATCGTCATTCAGCCACAGGCAACCAGACCTTTGAATCCTACTCCACTGGTCTCTGACTTTTCTCGGTTGAAAAAGCATTTATCCAATGAGTGCCTTGGGGGGACTAATGATTAGCCAATCAACATCTGGGGTAGTACTCCAATTGCCAATTCTTTAGAATGATTTGAGAATTTTCAACCCTGACAAGTAGAGGAAATCATTCAAATATCCTTAAAAAATCAGCAAACAGCATCCGAATGAAGACAGCCAGCTGGGCCGTATCACTGTGGTCAACCAACTCATCACACTGGATCGAAAACCATTTGCACCTGTCCAC
>PIJE02000163.1:150803-168303 GCA_002895965.2 Coryphaenoides rupestris
CCATGACATGACTCCTTCAGGAAGATGGCTGAACACACACACGCGCACACACACACACTATTTATTATGTATCATCCACTCTAACAAACTGTCCAAAAGTCCAAGTGTGCCACGATAGGTATCCACGAAGACCAACACTGACCCCTGGTGATCAGTCAAGAAAGGACGAGGTGAACTTGTTTTGGAGCGCTCACATCCATAACATGGAGACTTTCTGAGTAAAACAATTAATTTCCGGATAACTAGATCACACCAAATGTAATCGCTAGCCAGTTGTTTTCTATGAACTGGAGGGGAAATATCAATATCAGCTCAACCATCGCAAATTGCTTTTTGCAGACATCTACATCTAGAGATTACACTGGTTGTTGTTATTATAGAAGAGATGGCAACCTTTGGATGTGAAATAATGAATTCTCTCTCTCTCTCTGTCTCTCTCTCTCTCTCTCTCTCTCTGTGTCTCTCTCTCTCTCTCTCTCTCTCTCTCTCTCTCTCTCTCTCTCTTCTCCTCCTCCTCTCTCTCTCTCTCTCTCTCTCTCTCTCTCTCTCTCTCTCTCTCTCTCTCTCTCTCTCGGAAATGAGAAAGTCCATTTTAATTTCATGGTGAATTCACGATCCGATTGCTTGTACTGTTGACTTAATTCAGCACAATGACATACGGTATATGAGTTGACACAACAAAACCATTACAAGAGTATATACAAGATGTGCAGATAAAATGTACGAAAAATCTGAATCTAAGGATAAATGCAGCTCACAAGTTAACCAGTAGAGGGCAGTAGATCCACAGGCTTGGATAAATTCATGTCATGTTGGAAAACTATAGGAGGACACGTAAAGGCTGCTTTAAATCTTCATGTTATTTTTAGTAATTGACATCATCTGCTGCTGCATATATATTTTTTGTAAATTGCAGATTATCCACATGATGATGATTGCAGAAGTTAGGCATGATACATAATAAATTAGGCGTGTGTGTGTGCGCGTGTGTGTGTTCAGCCATCTTCCTGAAGGAGTCATGTCATGGTGTCAGACTGCCAACCCTAAACTCATGCCTTGTTTACATCAACTCCTGCAAAACATTGTGTGTGTGTCTGTGTGTGTGATGTGTGTCTGGGGTGGTGGTAGTAGTAGATCAGTAGTTGTGTCAGCTGGCTTGTCATGCGGCCTGTTTGCCAAATACTCACTCAGGGAGGTGTGTGAGATGATGGTGTGTGTGTGTTCTTGTACTTAGTTATGGTTGGCGTGAGCCGGGAGAGCTCTGGGGTGTGTGGGTGTGTGTGTGTGTGTGTGTGTGTGTGTGTGTGTGTGTGTGTGTGTGTGTGTGTGTGTGTGTGTGTGTGTGTGTGTGTGTGTGTGTGTGGTGTGTGTGTGTGTGGTGTGTGTGTGTGTGTGTGTCCACTTGACAGCAGAGGATTTATCCCTCAGTGGCGTCTCACCTCTTGGAACAGCGCGCCTCTCTCTACAGGAGAAGTGGGGAAGGAGGTGATAGCTGGAGAGGAGGGGAGGGGAGCCCACGGCAACGAGAAGAGAGGAGAGGCAGACGGGGAGAGGATAGGTGGAGGGGGAGTTGGGGAGAGGAGAGGATGTGGGGAAGGGAGTGAAGAGCTGGGGAAGAAGAGAGGAGGTGATGGGTAGAGGAGAAAGGAGAGGAAGGGAGAGCGGGGAGGAGGGGGGATAGGAGAGGTGGGGAAGGAGAGAGGAGGTGATGGGTAGATGTGGGAGAGGAGAGGAGAGGAGGATGGGTGGGAGAGAGGGGATTTGCCGGGCGAGGAGAGGGAGTTTGGTGGAGCAGACACATATGAGGAGGAGAGGGGGTGGAGAGGTGGGGGGAGAGTTGAGGGAAAAGAAGGATTGGAGAGAGAGAGGTTGGGAGAGGATGAGGGAAAGAGAGAGAGGAGGACAGAAAAGGAGAGAGGGGGAGAGACAAGCTCTGGAGCGAAACGCAGACAGAAGTAAAGTACAGAAGAAGAGAGAGAGAGAGGGAGAGACGAGGGGAGCGGGGGAGAACATATGGGGGGAGAGGGGAGATCAGTGGTAATGTGTGGATGTGGACCATCGACTCTCTCTGAGGAGGAAGTGTGTGTGTGTGTGTGTGTGTGTGTGTGTGTGTGTGTGTGTGTGTGTGTGTGTGTGTGTGTGTGTGTGTGTGTGTGTGTGTGTGTGTGTGTGTGCGATTCTTGGCTGTTATTCAGAGGGAAAGTTTGATTTCCTCAAGGGTCACCGCAGTGTGACTAAGCTCCAGGCAAAACAGGTTGTGTGTGTGTGTGTGTGTGTGTGTGTGTGTGCGTGTGCGCCGATGTGCATGTTGTCCCAGAGCAGAATGGTGAGGAGGAGGATGAGTAGGAGGAACCCTCCACTGATGTGTATAGGAGCTTCCCAACTCCTGTCCTAGTTTAGCAACAAAAAAGCACCTTGCCAAACTTCTAACACGTTTCTTTTAATGTCAACTGATCGTCATGGCGATGGCACACCAAGTGTGTGTGTGTTTTCCACGGTGACTGACCATCAGTGGATTTATTCATGTGTTATTTTAGATGGGGTACAATTCTGTGTCTAAGTTGGTACAGAGCTATCCCTACTGATTGGGTCTCTCTCTCTCTCTCTCTCTCTCTCTCTCTCTCTCTCTCTCTCTCTCTCTCTCTCTCTCTCTCTCTCTCATATTAATGTCATGAAAGGAATTAGCATTGATCACAGAAAACGAGGGATTGATGTCTGGCCTTATCACAGCCTTTTCACCACACTATTGTGGTTCATATTTTGTACGTATTTAGATGCTTGTATTCATTACTTTACTTGCATTACTTACTTTATATCTTACTATAATGTGAGGATTCTCTGTATGTGTGCCTTGTTGCCCATCAACCGTTCATCCGGTTGACTTCATGCTTGGCGAGTGTATTGCCAAGGCCTGTCTCCTAGATGGGTGTTGTCTGAATGAAAAGTGTAGGCATTAATTCTGTTGGCCTTGTGTGTTTGTAGAAGTGCAGTGTTGAGTGCAAAGTTTGTTTGGGTGAGCGCTTCTCGAGAAAGCTGCACGCAGCAGCAATCCCGGGGTCGGCCCGCTTGGATCGGACACATGACTAGTATATAGTATTTAAAATGTTATTTTTCTTTGTGCAGAGCAACTGAAAACAAGTAATCTCCCCCCTCCCCCCAGGGATTCATTAGACCCTTTCATCCATCCTTATCTTAGCTTATCATGAATTCCAGTGGCTTCAGATCCATGTTGTTAGAGAGCAGGCGGTGGGGTTCGGGGGAATCTGGCTTGAGTGATAGATCCCAGAATAGGGTGCACGAAATTGCAATGCAAAAATTAAATCTCAACAGATCAAACAGTCTGGGGTTGCATTTTCTTCGGACACACACACATGACCTTTGCAAAGTTTTGGGAAAATTCATTGAGATTTAGAGGTGGAACACAGCATGTGACAAATATGAAAATGGGCCGTTTTGGGTGTTTTCCTAGGCAATTTTTAAAAAGTCAGACACTCCTCCAACTGGCGCACATTGGTGAGCATCGGTGTCAACTTACTGTCCCAGTGCAGGGTGCACATGGGAGGTGGTGTCCACTGCTCGTGCTGTTCCTCTGATGGCCTCCAGCGTGTGGCGGCGCGCTCGGTCTGCTGTTGCGTAGGATGTGGAGACCTTTGCCCAATTGCCACCTGACTCCTTGATCAGGCCGCGGGTGAAGGCAGCCTGCTGCATTGGTGTGATCTTCAACCGTGTAGCCAGTGACACAAGACTCGGCCGGCTGAGGATGTCTGATGGAATGAAGGCTGTGGTGTCAGTCTTCTTACGCTTGCGGGTGGGTGTGTTCTCTGCCGGTGGAGCAGCTGTTTCATCGGCATTGCAATCCTCATCACTGTCGCTTTCCAACACCACCATGCTGGATGTCGCAGTCATCTCCTGCTGCTCTTTGGTTAGGTATGCCTGCTGGGCTGCTTCGCGCTCCTGTTGCCGCTTCACCTTGGATTGCAGCTTGGTATCGAACGCTCCAAATGTGGCCACTCTGTCGCCCTTCATGCTGGCCAGGCAATGTCCTCCGGATTGCGGATCAGCTGCTCGCCGTTTGGAGACCACAGTGGGAATGTGGAGTCCAGCCTGTGCTCCATTGCATCCACCAGTCGAGCCGTAGCCTTACTGGAGCACCTGGCCTGTGGAATGTGCCGCAACTTGTTGTTAGCGTCGAGAAGTGCCACCGTCTTGTCGCATGCTCGACGATCGCTCACCATTGGGATATTGGCCTTCCCATAAAATGGGAACCTGCTCCAAAACGACCTTGGCGGCCTGAAACCGCGACAAGGCTCCATTCAAACCTGGTTGCTTGGCATGCAGTTCTGCATCACAGTTGTACATCATGCACCGCAAAATCTGGCGACCACTTGGCAGCTTGGCGCCAGTGATGATGGCATCTGCATTGGTGATGCTGGCACCCAGACCAAAGACCAGGCTGCGGCTGCTCGGGCGGGAGCCTAAGGGTGGTGGCGCCATCTTGTGAGAGCTGGAGAGAATTTTTTTAAAGATAATACAATTGTGAAGGTGAAAAAAGGTGAAATGTACCTGATATTTCTAAGAGATTCACTGACCTTAACATGCTGCCACATGGGTTTCTTCTTCTTTGTCACATGGCTTGTTTCTTCTTCTTCTTCTTGAAACCAAACATTGAAACCAAAGCCCAAAGTGATGGCACCAGAGAACGACATAAAAAATTTACCGCTTTATCATGGCTCCCCAATGGGTGCCGGGTACCCCATTTTGCCGTAAAAGATGATGTGCCGTTCCACCTCTAGATCACCATGTATCGCAAAAATATTTTGCATTTATTGTTTTTGCATGGATGGTAACACTTTGAGCACCCAGACCGATCAATGTGCTGGAACTGTGTATTCCGATACACCCTAACCCAGAACACCCTCTGACCACACGACCGCACTTCTGTCCATATTGAGGGGTTCCAAGACCCACACAAGGTTCCACTAGCATGATATAATGTGTTCTCTCTTGCGCCACTTTCATCAATTTCATCTTAGAAAACAATAAGTCATGAATCAGGGTTTTTTTTCTCTCTCGCTCTCTTGCTCCCACTCTCGCGCTTTCGCTCTCTCTCTCTATCTCTCCTCCACCATCCCTCTCTCTCTCGTTCTCTTTCCCTCTCTCGCTCTTTTTTTCTTTCTCTCTCTGAAGAAATATTAGAACTGAGGCAGTATCCACGCAGTATGACCGGAGTAATCAGTCAATTTAGACCAGTAATGACAAAGATCAATGACAAAGTAAAACAATAATTGTTTACCTTTAACTGTGTGCGTGTGTGTTTCTCTCCAGGACCTATTGAACAACCTGGACTCGTGTGAGCTTGACGACGATGACCTCATGCTTGACGACGACCTTCCTGAGGACACATCGCTGCACAGTGGTATGAGTGTGTATGTGTGCGCATGCACATGTTTACGTGGAGGTTTAAAGTGTATTATTATATTCAAAAAAATCTGGAATCATATAAAAAAAACAACTGCCCCTTTTGCTGTAAAAACTGTAAATATGTGGATATTTGATTCTCTGGTTATTTGTTCTGTTGCACATTCCTCTGGGCATCGCCACTTTTTCATTTAATATTGAAAAGTCCTAAAGAAAAACATTTTAGCAAAATCTATTTGAAGAAAATTCAATTTCTAATTAATTTCCATAATCCCCTTTTGTCTGCTCGTTTGGTCTGGTCCTAATGATGCAGATGGGGATGGAATAACCCATATGGCCCAGTGGAGGATGCCACAGCTCTGTTGGGGAACCCAGGATATCCACAATGACAACAGGTAGGACACAACAAGCACTTCTGCTTTGTAATGTCTACAAAAACTAGATATTATTCATTTCGGTTATATATTACTATATATTATATTTTTATTCCACTATCCTACTAGATAACATCTGTTGCAACACTAACTTGACTAGCTAACATCATTAGCTTGCTATTCCCATTGGCTAACATCAATTATGGAGCTAACTCCACTAGCTTACATCAGATATGGCGCTAACCCCACTAGATAACATCAGTTACATGCTAACTCCACCAGCTAACATCAGCTTTTCCTGCCCTTCCCAGTGAGTTCCAGTCTTACCATTTGACGGAGGATCCTGGGAACAAGAGGAGCGACAAGGAGCTCCTCCTGGGCTTGCCGACGGGCAGGTAACTCCCCACAGCCATCCTCCTCCTCTTCCTTCTCCTCCTCCTTTCCATCTTCCAATACTGTTTCCTGTGATGGTCCTCAGGTACTGGTGTGGTAAAAATAGGCTAGTATTGGTTTGTATGTAGAGCTTACCTTGATATAGTCTTCTACTAAACTCAGTCAACCGTTTATTTTGTGTGTGTTTCAAGATTGACCTTTTACATACAAATAGAGCCAGAGATTACGTGCAGGCAGCAAACTGTGTGGAAGATTATGTTTGTAACCAGATAGTCCTCTTAAAGTCAGTTAGGGTAAGGTCTGCTTGTGATAAGTCGTTTCGTTGCATCGTCTCAGCACAGCATCACTGGATGCTGGAGAGGATCCCCACACATTATGTACTGATACCCTGGCCTCTCCTCCCTAGGTCTGCTGGTGCCGGCACCGGTCTGGGTTTAAACCTGGACCTGGACCTGGACCTGGACCTGAACCTGGACCTGGGTCTGGGCATGGATCTAGGTCTGGGTCTGGATGTGGAGGAGCTGGCTGATAACTGCTCTTCTGTGCGAGCTCAGCTGGAACACCTGCAGAGACTCCTGCTACAGGTGACCTCACCCTGCACCTGTTTACCTTCTAGTCCTTTTTAGCCTCGTCCTTTTGATCTAAAGCCACTTATAGGGCTGGGCGATGTGGCCAAAATCTTCTGTCCCGATATAGGCTAATTAATATCTCGATAACAACATATATTACGAGATAGCACGATTTCTGTATGAAATAAATACTTGACAAATTATTAAGACCTTTAATGCAAATAATAGAACAGCTAGAACTGTCAGAAAAGTACATCACTTGACTGAAATGCAGCCTTTAAAGATCGCACCTATGCCATATCGCGACATTATGATATCCAAAATCTAAGACGATATCTAGACTGGTCGATATCACAATATCAATTTAATATCCATGTAACGCCCAGCCCTAGCCACTTACAGTCGACTCAGGTACAGGTCATTACAGGGGACGCGTATTGTGAATATCCTTGCACGCCCAACGAGTTCAGTGGGGAATATTATAGCCGGTGGAAACTTTAAATGTGTAACCTGATGCGTCTCTCCGTGGTCCCGTTTTCTAACTTTGTTACCGAGAAATGTGTCAGATTAGATTTTATCCAACGTTGACGTAGCTAGCGGCCCTCCTCAGCCAAGCTAACGATACAGACCGCCGGAAAAAGTAATTCCAAGATGGTGGGTACAAAGAAGGCAGAAGCACGTCCACTGTGCAGTTCCACGCAAAAGAATAAAACCCCAGACATCGCTGTACAATCAGTCAAAATTCCAAATTCTTTTGATATTTTCTCTTTTTACTTCACGGTAGTGAAGCACAACTGAGAAGTGTTCAAACTTTCAAGCCTCACTCTCTTTTTAATTGTGGTCTGTGAGCTACAGCCTGCTAGTTCTCAGTATTGTAACAGTAATTAACCGTGATACGTGTCTCAAACTCCCCTCTGCGAACCCTAGCACTAACTTGTACATCTTGGCATTAGTAATAGTACTAGCATTGTTTAGTTGCTCTTAGTTTTTGGTAGAATAGTTGGTGTCAGAATTGCACATCTGCTCTTATCCCAACTATTATGCCGGCAACCTAGCAATTCTGAAACTTTTTCTATTAGTCTCGTAACTATGAATGCTTGAAACCGGATCTATTCTTATCTTTATGTACCACAGCGATATATTGCTGTCTCCTTCAACAAATGGATAAAGGTGTCTGCCAAATGCCCTAAATGTAAATGTAAAATGTAAATAAAATATGCTGTGTGGGGTCCTTGAATTTGAGGGATTTTGCCTCCAGACTACACTATCCTGCCCGCCATACATACCACACAGCTGGACAGCTTGAAGGGTCAGGGTTGTTCCACACAGCCTGTGTTGTTGATAAATGAACCATACCAATTGACAAGTGAAGATTCTTTTTTATTACATTGCAGTTCAACCTCTACACCCCCCCACCCCCCACCCACATCTTCTTTATCTCATTTCCTGTTCTCCAATGACCTCTTCATCCCCCGTCCTCTCTCTCTCTCTCTGCTTCTACTTCATGATTTAAACAGGCCTTGTATCACAGTTATGTGTATCAAAGTATTTCATGGAATGTAATGACCACACACACATACGCACACATACAGACGCGCAAGTTGGCATTGGTAATGATAAACAGTGTGATCAAAGACATCCATCTCCATGGTGACTGCCCTCTGCTGTCCTTTTGTCAAGTCTGTGTAAACAGACTGCACGCGGCAATAGCGGTCAACTGTAGTGTGTGTGCGTGTGTGCGTGTGTGTGCGTGTGTGCGCGCGCGTGCGTGCGTGTGTGCGCTGAGCTCCCAGGCAGAGATTTAACTTTCTGTTGAGAACTCTGTGGGAGGAAATCATACGACTGGGCCTCGTTGTGCAGCAGGATTTCACAATAAAGGTGCATGGTGGGAGAGCAGGAGACTCCCTGTATGCACAGGCAGTAGTTTATGCTAATGAGATTTTTGGATAATTGTGTGTGTGTGTGTGTACAGGAGGATGAGGATCTAGAGGACACTCTGACCACAAACACCCTGAGCCCAGACAGCCCAGAGGACTCCAACAGCTCAGAAGAGCGGCGCCTCAACAAACAGGTGTGTGTGTTCGTGCGTGCGTGCAAATGTTTCACTCATAGAAACAGATGTAGACTATGTGTGAAACACTCACATTTCATTCTGCAACATGTACAATGTAAAAAGTCTCTTCTTTGAGATATGAGAGAGAGGGAGAGAGAGAGAGACTGTCTTAGATGATGCAAGTCAGATGAAACTGGGACAGGACAGGTGTTAAACCTTAAATAAAGAACTCCTAAGTGCCTGGGATTATGGTGTGTGTGTGTGTGTGTGTGTGTGTAGGTGGCAGAGCTGCTTTGCGAGGTGCAGCAGCTCCGGGAGGACGTTAGGAGGAGGGACCGAACCATTGCCCAGCTCACACAGCAACTGGTGGGTGTCTCTGTTCTCTCTCTCTGTCTGTCTCTCTATGTCTCTCTCTCTCTCTCACTCACTGTGTCTCTCTCTGTCTCTCTCTCTCTCTCTCACATTTGGGGGATCGTATGTCTGCTTGGTATTTTCAACAACTGCAGCACTGACCCCCACAAAGACTTATTATTATGATCATTATTTCCAATGTGCCCCCCGGTTGGTTAAAAGCCCTGAGAGAAAGAGAGCGCAGACGATCTCAGACGACGAGTTTGACCAATGAGGAGAGGTTCGGTTAGGCTGTAAATCACCGCTCTTGATATATGCCGTGTCCTTTAGGAGACAAGTGTGTTGCTGCTGCTTCTTAAAGGATGGGGCCAGGGTTTCGCTTAAGATGGATGACTTTCATTACACCGCGTCTCCCCCTCCACCTCGGGTGCAGCATGTGGTTTTGGGTGTGGGTGTGGAGGGACAGTGAGGGCAGTCCCTTGGCCTGATGGAATGAGTGTAAAGGGAGGACAGGCCGATGCCACACGCTTGTGGTCGTGTGGAAACGCTACCAGAGGGGACAGGCCAGAACTAACTGAGCAGATAAAATGACGACATTGGAGAGGCTGAGAGCTGTAGCAGCACAGGTCAGGGTCATCGTGTCGGATGAAGACGAGGAAGAATCAGAAGATAACTTAAAATGATGTGAAAATAAAGACTGATACTCATATAAAACAGAATAGCTAGTTTTTCATTTAATTCAATTTCACAGTTATTATTTGTGTAAAATGAACCGGAAAGGGACATTTTCTCTCACCAACATGGGAGTGGACAAAATGTGCTTGCTTTCTGCAAATGTACTGTATATATACTTATTACTGGAAATACATTAACAACACACAACAAATCCAGTCCAGGAACTCACAGGTACTGCATTTAGCATAAAAAATACTCTCAGATCATAACATGGCAAACTCAAGCCGGCTAAAGTTTAAATGACTTATTAACTAAGAATCTCAGACACTGTAGTGTGTCCCAAACCCTACACTGCAGTGTGTTTTCTTTAAGAAATCGCCAAAATGTATACAACAGACTGGATCAAGCATTTACCAATATGCTCAAATCACAACTCATGGCAAACTCAAGCCCAAGAAATGATGCATCTAAAAAAAACCAACATTAATTGAACAACAGGTACATTGGTCGGTTACATTTTCCATGACTTCAGTATTGTAGTTCAATGATCACTCAAACTTCGAAACAATCATCGATTTTGCGCAACCTCCTGCCGTGTCCCGGCAGGGGGGGAATGATTGAAAGTTTGCTGCATGCCGTCACCATGCACCAACCAATAGATTTGTAGTTCAGTCCAAATGTTTGTATCTGTGGGTGATTCTGCATGCGTTTTTAAACTTGCCGAGCTCGGGAACACAACAAACAACCTCATACGGTGTCCCGCCACGTCTCAAGTGAACACACTTTTATCTTACCCTACTGTGCGTCATAAAAACAATTAGTGCCGTGAAAACGTATTTGCGTGATAGTTATAGCCCAATTAATTGCATGTAATTGGGCTATTATATTTATGACTCATGGTAACTTTGATTCTGTTTTTCGTTTATTTGCCTTTTACTTTAGCTCCCTCTTTAAAAGTGGGAAATTAAAAACAAAACATAAACATAAATGGCACAAGAGATGACTTGATAGAGCCACACTTTTCAGATTCATTAACGTGGCCGGGCCGTTAGCCCGGCTTCATTCCCGTATTATTCACGAATGCAACAGAGAGGAATATAATCATCTTTGTATATAGGGGGGTAATCACATTTTTAAAAAGGAGATGGGAATCCTGAAGTGCCACATGCTGCCCTTAAAAATGTTTTAAACCTTTAAAACCTGCACCAGGAGTCCAACAACCTATTGATCACTTGTTTTATAGTTTTGAACACAACTGTAGTCTTTTGAAAGGCTGCTGCATGTATCCTGTGGCAATCTCTGATCATTCACTTGTTTTATGTTCTGCTTTTATAAAAAAAAAATCAATAATCGAAAACCGCCTTTGGCATTTTAGAACAGCAGTGCTTCTAGATAGAAAGATTAGAGACAGTTGAGGTTTTTTAATGGAAACAGCCTAAAAATGACAAATCAGCTTTTAGATTTGACTTATTTGCAGTTCCCTTGAGTACCCTAGCCGTAAGGAACAGGAGGTTCTGGAAGTTGTAGTGGTAGAACTACAGTTCACAAGAAATCCAGTCCAAAATGTTGTCAACTTGCTGGGCATTGCAGCATAGTTTTTACAGTTTTTATCAGTTTTTACAAATATCCAAGATGGACGCTCGTCAGTTGTTTTTTCATAAAATGTTTGTTATCTTCTATGTTCTCCGTTTCAATGACGTGTGTGTGTGTGTGTGTGTGTGTGTGTGTGTGTGTGTGTGTGTGTTGTGTGTGTGTGTGTGTGTGTGTGTGTGTGTGTGTGTGTGTGTGTGTGTGTGTGTGTGTGTGTGTCTCTCTGTGCGAACACAGACTGTTCCCGTGGTGGCCAGCATGTGTCGCTGCCCGGAGACCGAGACGGAGGGACGGAGGGACGGGCACACACAGACGGGCGTGGCGGACGGCGCGAGAGTGTCGCTCCACCAGGCCTCGCAGACGCCATGGAGGGAACACACTGTGAGTTCGGGACGCACACACACACACACACACACACACACACACACACACTTCAGACTCAACGCACTCGTGTTCACCACAGCTTGAACCGCAAACAAGACCAGGTAGTGTGTAGTAGCGTGTGTGTTCATCTTGTGTGTGTGTCTCGTCTCGCTGACTCGAGCCCCTGAGTTTGGTGGGGAGAGGAGCAGGGGGGAGCGCAGGCACGTGAGGAGGAGATAAGGATGAACCCAGTGGAGCATTTGGTTGTCTACACTGATACACACACACACACACACACATACACACACACACACACACGCACACACGGTGGCATCCTAGGTGCTGGATGGCGGTCAGCAGCAAGATAAGGAACACGCATTGATCGCCACTTTAGACACTGAGCTGGTCTCTCACTCTCTCTCTCTCTCTCTCTCTCTCTCTCTCTCTCTGTCCAGCTGTCTGGAGCCCTTCCCACCTCTCCTCTGGTCTCTCTCTCTCAATTCAATTCCATTTCTTTCAATTTAAAGAGCTTTATTGGCATGGGAAACGTACATTTGCCAAAGCGAGTGGTAAATGAAAACAAAAACAAAACAAATCTAATTTACAATTGTCGATTTACAAATGTACAATTGCAGATATTCTATAACAAAGATATGTAAACAAAGCTGCAATATTGCAATCAAATGTATAAACATGAGTTTCTAAAATATACGTATAAAGAACAAAATATATACAGGTAAGTGAGTCAACTTAAAAAAATAATAATAAATATAATAAATAATAAATAATAATAAAAAATATATAAAAACTATATAAAAAAATATGGAACATACAAAGATACAAAAATAAAAGTTGTTGTTAAAAAAGTTGTTAAAAAAAAGAATACAAAAAAATGTAAAAAGCGGGGGGGTGGGGGAGATTGACAGGTGATTGACAGTCTTTATGGAGGTTTAGTCGAGTCAATCTAACTCAAAAAAGGGCCCAACCCAGGAGAAATTGAAATAGTAATGTTTCATAGAATGCGGGGAAGGAGCCGGAGCTGGTGCGGGAGGTGGAGCGGTACCAACTAGATATGGTTGGGCTCACCTCCACGCACAGCACCGGGTCTGGAACCAAACTCCTGGAGAGGGGCTGGACCCTCTACTTCTCCGGAGTTGCCCAGGGTGTGAGGCGCCAGGCGGGTGTGGGGATACTCACAAGTCCCCGGCTGAGCGCCGCTGTGTTGGAGTTCTCTCCGGTGGATGAGAGGGTCGCCTCCATGCGACTACAAGTCGCTGGGGGGAAGGCTCTGACTGTTGTGTGTGCCTACGCACCAAACAGCAGCTCAGAGTATCCGGCCTTCTTGGAGTCCTTGGGTGACATCCTGGAAAGGGTTCCGTCCGGGGACTCCATAGTTCTACTGGGGGACTTCAACGCACACGTGGGCAATGATGGAGAAACCTGGAGGGGAGTGATTGGGATAAACGGCCTGCCCAATCTGAACCAGAGTGGTGTTTTGTTATTGGACTTCTGTGCTAGTCATGGACTGGCCATAACAAACACCATGTTCGAACATAGGGTGGTTCACAAGTGTACCTGGTACCGGACCACCTTAGGCCAAAGGTCGCTGATCGACTTTGTAATCGTATCAGCAGATCTGCGGCCGCATGTTTTGGACACTCGGGTGAAGAGGGGAGCAGAGCTGTCAACTGATCACCACCTGGTGGTGAGTTGGATCAGATGGCGCGGGAGGCTGCCAGACAGACCTGGTAAACCCAAACGTGTAGTGAGGGTGAACTGGGAACGTCTGGTGGAAGCCCCTGTCCGTAGGGTCTTTAACTCCCACCTCCGGAAGAACTTCTCGTGCATCCCGGGGGAGGTTGGGGACATGGAACATGAGTGGGCCATGTTCAGAGCCTCCATTGTAGAGGCTGCAGCTCGGAGCTGTGGTCAAAAGGCTGTCGGTGCCTGTCGTGGCGGCAACCCAAGAACCCGTTGGTGGACACCAGCGGTGAAGGAAGCCGTCAGGCTGAAGAAGGAGGCCTTTCGGGCCTGGTTGGCCCAGGGGTCTCCTGAAACAGCAGACAGTTACCGGGAGGCCAAAAGGACCGCAGCTTCAGCGGTTGCTGAAGCAAAAACCCGGGTGTGGGAGGAGTTCGGGGAGGCCATGGAGCAGGACTTTCGGTTGGCCTCAAGGAGGTTCTGGCAAACTGTCCGGCGACTCAGAAAGGGAAAGCAGGGCTTGGCTCAGGCTGTGCTCAGTCGGGGAGGAGAACTGCTGACCCAGACTGATGATATTGTCGGGCGGTGGAAAGAACACTTTGAGGAGCTCCTGAACCCGACCAGTACGTCCTCTGGGGAAGAGGCAGAGTCTGAAGACTCGGGGGAAGTCTCACCCATATCCTTGGTAGAGGTCGCTGAAGTAGTCAAAAAGCTCTTCAGTGGCAAGGCGCCAGGTGTGGATGAGATTCGCCCTGAGATGCTGAAGGCTCTGGACATTGTCAGGCTGTCGTGGCTGACACGCCTAGTCAATGTAGCGTGGAGGTCGGGGACAGTACCTGTGGAGTGGCAGACCGGGGTGGTGGTCCCCATTTTCAAGAAAGGGGGTGTGCTCCAACTATCGGGGTATCACACTGCTCAGCCTCCCCGGGAAAGTTTATTCCAGGGTGCTGGAAAGGAGGCTCCGGCCGATTGTCGAACCTCAGCTCCAGGAGGAACAATGCGGATTCCGTCCTGGCCGTGGAACAGTGGACCAGCTCTTTACCCTCGCAGGGTTGTTGGGGGGCGCATGGGAGTTTGCCCATCCAGTCTACATGTGCTTTGTGGACTTGGAGAAGGCCTATGACCGTGTCCCCCGGGGAATCATGTGGGGGGTACTACGGGAGTATGGGGTACCGGGGCCGTTGGTACGTGCCATTCGGTCCTTGTATGAACAAAGTGCGAGCTGCGTCCGTATTCTCGGCACAAAGTCAAGCATGTTCTCAGTGGGTGTTGGACTCCGCCAAGGTTGCCCCTTGTCACCGGTTCTGTTCGTGGTCTTCATGGACAGAATCTCAAGGCGCAGCCGAGGTGAGGAGAGTGTCCGGTTTGGGGACCTCAGAATTGCATCTCTGCTCTTTGCAGATGATGTGGTTCTGTTGGCTACATCAGACTGTGACCTCCAGCATGCACTGGGGCGGTTTGCAGCCGAGTGTGAAGCGGTCGGGATGAGAGTCAGCACCTCCAAGTCTGAGGCCATGGTTCTCTGCCGGAAAACGGTGGAGTGTTCCCTCCGGGTTGGGAGTGAGTTGCTGCCCCAAGCGAAGGAGTTCAAGTATCTCGGGGTCTTGTTCACGAGTGAGGGCAAAATGGAGCGGGAGATGGACAGACAGATTGGTGCAGCGTCTGCAGTGATGCGGGCGATGTACTGGTCCGTTGTGGTGAAGAGGGAGCTGAGCCGGAAGGCGAAGCTTTCGATTTACTGGTCCATCTACGTTCCAACCCTCACCTATGGTGACCGAAAGAATGAGATCGCGGATACAAGCGGCCGAAATGAGTTTCCTCCGCAGGGTGGCTGGGCTCAGCCTTAAAGATAGGGTGAGGAGCTCAGACATCCGGAGGGAGCTCGGAGTAGAGCCGCTGCTCCTCCGCATCGAAAGGAGTCAGCTGAGGTGGTTCGGGCATCTGATTAGGATGCCCCCCGGGCGCCTCCCTTTGGAGGTTTTCCGGGCACGTCCAACTGGGAGGAGACCCCGGGGCAGACCCAGAACCCGCTGGAGAGATTATATATCTCGTCTGGCCTGGGAACGCCTCGGGACCCCCCAGGAGGAACTAGAGAGTGTGGCTGGGGAGAAGGAAGCCTGGGGGGCCCTGCTTAGCCGGCTGCCACCGCGACCCGACCCCGGATAAGCGGGCGATAATGGATGGATGGATGTTTCATAGTTTTTATTTTTCCTAATACCCTCCTGCATCATATATTAAAAGTCTTACTTCATGGATTTATTGGATCATACTTTTTTCAAGGTCAAAAGAGGTTAAACAACGTTGTAGAGTGACGCCATCTGGGTAAAATGGTGTTAATATTGGAGGGTCTATGTATAGCTATCCAACATATTTGGTGTCTTTTCCTAAGTTTTGGGGGTACATTTCTCCAATAAAATACTTTTTCAGAGGATATTCTAAAGTCTTATACAGTACCTGTATTAGGGGTACTACTACCCAACACCCACTTATTTGTCAAAACATTTGGTGTGGGTTCTTTCCAACCCTGCAACATCTGAAATCAACAATGCACCTAGTGAACAGCACAAGGACCTTTCTGCATCAAGACAGGCAAGAGACAACGCAGACACTATCAAAATACTTAGTTTGTTGGAGTCACAAAATCCGTTTGCCGGGTATGAACACCTTCAGCACCTAATCACTGGTGTGACAGCCCATAATGCGGTGAATGTGGACCATTCAAAACTGGTTGGTAGAAGGGTCTTAAAGGACATGTCAGGGAAAAAGGTGACAGAATATAACTTCAAGAGGAAAGCACATGCAGTCATCATGGATTCCAAATCCACAGTCAAAGTGAACAAAGAAGAAGTTGTCCATATCGATCCGCAGCTCTTGTTTCAGAGACTAGTGATTGCTGGGACACAGGCAGACAAGTTAGCTGAAGCCTTCAAGTATGAACTCTGCAGGTATCCACCTGCTCTCTTCAAAACAAAAACTGTGTTTCTCCCAGCGAACGCTGCAAATGCCGTCGGCAAGGACTTGATTGCTCCGTAGCCTGTTCAGAATGCAGAGGTGTGTGCGCGAATATGTCGGCACAACATTTGGATGAGGACTTATTTATAAAGCTTGGTCTCATTTAAGGTTTTAATCTGTATGCTGACATGCATCAGCGTTTTCATGGAAAAACATTAACATTTCTGTATGTTCAGAAAATTCAATGATAATAAATCTGTTATAACCTAATTTGATGGACTTTTTTTGAATAAAAAAAAAGATAATTTGGGGTAAGGGTACCCCAAGAGTGCACATATACATTGGGAATACGTCATATCCGATGGTTGTACGTGAAAGAACACCCTAGAAAATCAATGTATAGATATAAATTATATGAAAATAGCATGTTCAGAAGCAAAGATACACACTTCTTTCTGTGACACTGTGGCATGAAGACCCCAAATTTCAACCCCTGAATTTACCTGGATCCAATAAATATTAAGACTAAGACTTAGAATATGTTATTTGGATGTCCCTAGGGATCCCAAAAAAACTTGAATGATTACTATTGCAATTTTCCCTGGGTCACACCACAGATTGACTGGACTAGTTGTATTCCGTTAGATATCTCTCTCTCTCTCTCTCTCTCTCTCTCTCTCTCTCTCTCTCTCTCTCTCTGTCTCTGTCTCTGTCCAGCTGTCTGGAGCGCTTCTCACCTCTCCTCTGGTCTCTCTCTATTCCTTTCTTAGTTTGGTATCCTATACCCTCCTCTCTCTGTCTCACTCCCTCTTTTTCTCCCTGTCTCTCTCCCCGTCTCTCTCCTTCTCTTTGTTTCTTTGTTTTTGTTCTTTCTCTCTCTCTTTTTGCTCTCTTTTGTTGTTCATTCTCTCGCTCTGCATTTTCTACCTCTCTCTCTCTCTCTCTGATGCCCCAGTCATTACCCATTCCCCTCTTCATGGTTTTCCCATTCATTATTTCCTCTCTCTCTCTCTCTCTCTCTCTCTCTCTCTCTCTCTCTCTCTCTCTCTCTCTCTCTCTCT
>PIJE02000163.1:170803-173864 GCA_002895965.2 Coryphaenoides rupestris
TAAGGTCCCTCCCCAGACATACGTCTCCATCTGTCTCATCGTCTGTTTCATTTCTTTACAGCTTAGGCATGCATTCAGTCACCCACTGTCGTTGGGTTACAGAATGCATGTCAGCTTTGTCAGGGTTTGTATCTGTTGGATTGTGGAGCATTTTGTCAACCCCCTTATACATCACGTTAATATAAATTCAAATGGTGTAAATGGAAGATACTTTTTTTAAGCTATTAAAAAATTTAGCTGTTAATTTATTAATTTAACTAAAAATATGATACTCAACACGAATGCCAATACAAAATTTAAATCAGGCATGGGGTTTTTACCACTCCGAAATGCAAGGGGAAATTAAGCTTTGAAATCATATCAAAGGATTTCCTCCTTTGTAATTCACTAAAAGCTCCTTTCTCATTAATTTCTCAGCGGGCGGCATTGCGGTTGAAAATCCCACTGATGGAGCCTTTATTTTGAAGGTTGTCCGCTTCCTGTTTTTCTGTGCACCTCCATTAGCTTCTTAATAAGATTGCGGCATATGAAGTGAATTAGCATAGCGACATTTTTTTCAGGGCAAAGCCTTAAGTGACATGAAGTCAAACATTATGCACATTAGTTATGTCCCCCTCTAATTCGTTAATTAGTATTCACATTTCAGCAGCTCTCCGGAAAAGACATTGGCTGGTCCCCAGTTCAACTGGTGGTGACATTTAATTTACTTTGCAAAACTTCTGAAAACCTCTCATGACAGATTTTAATATGGCTATCTCACTCTTATCTCACTCTTATCTCACTCTTATCGCCCTGTTGTCTGCACACATCTGATATGTCCTGCACTTTAGTTCTTCTTGGTTTTTGCATAATTGTCTGGCCATGATTTCTTCTGACTTAAAGGGCCCCTATTATACCACCAGGTGTGAGTGTGATTAGCATTACAAGCCGTTTCAAAATTGTCAGGGGACTAAAATTGCCATTGTGACGAAGTGACATTACAAGTGGGAGAGTCCTCCCAGATGTATGATGACTAGATCAGCCTACCCAGTGGACTGTACCAACTGGTAGTCTTATCCATCCACCATACATCTGGGTGGACACTCCCACTTGTGATGTCACTATGTCGCAGCAATTTTTGTCACATGACAACTTTGAAACGGCTTGTAATGTGCTGATCACACCCACTCCTGGTGGTATACTAGGGGCCCTTTAAGGAATCATCCCGTGACTCACTGCCGGTCAGTTCTCAACCCTCCCTCCCTGAGACGCGTCCTACTTCCTGGAAGTTGACGCACGCTCGGATAAATAAATAATTCATGATGATCCCCCTCTTCTCATCTCTCCATCTCTCTCTCTCTTTCTCTCTCCGTCTGTCTGCTCCATCCTTTCCTTCTCTTCTAGCCTTGTGCCATTTCTTCCACGCCCATTGAATTGTCTTGTCTCTGGGTCGCTCTCTCACCCACCCATCTGTGTGTTCACGGACTCAACACCGCAGACCTGAAACGCCCCTCTTTCTCGCAGCCTTTGTTTATTCACAAACACTTCCTGTGTGTGTGCAAGTGTGCGTATCTTGTGCACGTAGCCCGCACGGCGCCATGGGAACAACATGCGGCCCTGTCTGTATCTGAACAACACAAAATGTTTTGTCCTCTAACCACCGCTACTGTCCCCCTCCCCCCCTTCTCCCCCCTCTCCCCCACCACCCCAACCACCTCCCACCCCCCACCCCTATACCCCTCTCCCTTTCCCCCCCTCCTCTCTCTCTCTGTCTCTCTCTCTCTCTCCTTCGTCTGCCTCGCCTAACCCTGTCCTTGGCAAGGAGTGGAAAACCTAGTGCATTACTTCAGTGACAAAGCATGGTACGGTGGAACCTTTTCAAAATGTTTGCCTCCTCCTCTTCCTCCTCCTCTTCCTCTCGCGGTATCCTCCTCCTCCTCCTCCTCCACAACCCCCCCGACCCTACACACACACCCCCCCTCGCCCCACAATCCACGCTACCCCCGTGGTCTGTATTATAGCAACGTGTGGAAAGGGAGTTCTTGCCGTGTTTAGTCATTTTTTGGACTTTAGGAATACCTTTCCAAAACGTTTCTTTGTTTACTATAAACATGTTGTATGCATTTTTGATTAAAAGTTCCAAAGTGAACTTGCATAACATGTATAGCAGTTAGAATAGAATCGAATAGAACTTTATTTATCCCGAAGGAAATTATTGTGCCATGTTACATAGCAATACAGTACAATAAAACAATATGGAAAACAACAGAATGATACAAATAAACTCGCGGATTTACAAATTTACAGTTACATCCATGTGTTCGATGTCTTCTGCTTCTCAGCAGTGTTTGACATGAGAAGTCTGACATGAGAAGATGTACTTTATGATTCCCAGATTAGGGTATTAGGAAATATAGGCTTCTATTGACTTCAATTGGCAACTTAAGTATCCAACTCTCACAGCCACTGTCACTATAATATCATTGCAGTTTCTCCACCGTCTAAATGTAAGCAAAGTACTTGTAAAGTTCTTGTAAAGTATGTGTAAAGTATTCGTAATGTTCTTTTAAAGTATGTGTAAAGTATTTCTCATGTTCTTTTAAAGTATATGTGTTTGTAAAATATTTGAAAGGACACTGAGGATAACCTGACCTCCACTGCATGTACCATATTTCTCTCTCTGCTAGCATGCCTCCCATTTGCATGAGTTAACACACACACATACGCACACACACACACACACACACACACACACACACACACACACACACACACACACACACACACACACACACACACACACACACACACACACACACACACAAACACACTGACTGACACACACACACACACACACACACACACACACACACACACACACACACACACGCTTTGCCTGTCAATATACCGTTTTGGACCATTTCCTCATGTCAGCTTGTGTCCTTGTGCTGTTATGACCTTGCACTGCATCCTTGTTCCCTCCTTCCCTTGTCCCACAGATGCCCTATAGTGTCATGGTAGACATACATTGTTTTTACACACACACACACACACACACACACACACACACACACACACACAC
>PIJE02000163.1:175783-224805 GCA_002895965.2 Coryphaenoides rupestris
GCACGCGACGCGGACGCGACGCACGCACAGCAACGCACGGCCCGACGCACGCACGCAGCGCGACGCACGCACGCAACGGCGAACGCACGCACGCACGCACGCACGCGACGCACGCACGCACGCACGCACCACGCCGACGCACGCACGCACGGCACGCACGCAACGCACGCTACGCACGCACCGCGACGCCGCACGCACGCACGCACGCCCCGCACCCGCGACGCACGCACGCACGCCGCACGCACGCGACACGCACGCACGCGCCACGACGATACACCACACACACACATCACACACATACACACACACAACACACACACACACACACACACACACACACACACACACACACACACGACACACACCACACACTACACTTATCTCAGGGAAAGCTTTGAATTAACAATGCATTGACAATGACATCACCGACACTATGACACCACTAAATAGTTATTGCACATCCACGCTAGTGGCCAGTGTTAGTCGGCAGATAGACGCTGGCTTCTTGGCTAACTTCCTGTCTTTTAGCTTTGGTAGCTTTGACGTAGCATACAACTTACAGCGTGGGAATGATAAGACGTGTATAGAGAAAAGAGAGAAAGAGAAACGGGTGTGTGTGTTGTGTGGTGTGTGTTGTGTGTGTGTGTGTGTCAAAATAGGACAAAATGTATTTGATTTCCAATGATACCGGACATTCTGGACATTTGGCTGTCATTTTCATATTCTTTCTCAACATGACACACATACACACACAGCGAAGGTGAACCCTCCTTGAGACAACCTGCCATCCATCCATTCTCTTTTCTCACTCTCTTTCTGTGCTTCATTTTGTCCTTCTCTTTCTGTCTCATTTCTCTCGCTCTTTCTCTTTCTTTTTTTCTTTTTCTCGTTTCCGTTCTCTCTCTCTCTCTCTCTCATCTCTCTCTCTCTCCCTCTCTCTCTCCTCTCTCTCTCTCTTTTTTTTTTTTTTCTTCTTCCTCTTGTTGCCTTTCTTCCCTCTTCTCTCTCTCTCTCCTCTCAATGCTTCTGTTCTGTCCTCTGTCCTCCTCGGCTGTGCTGATTTATAACCTTAAGGCTTTCCAATGTTGTACTCTTTCTTTATGCCTTTCTTTCTTTCCTGTCTTCCTTCTCAAGTCCTCTCTTCCCCTCCGCTCATCAGTATTCATGAAGAATGAGGATGAGGGCACAGAGCAGGGACGGAAGACAGATGGAAGCAGAGTGAAAGACGAGAGAGAAGGATGGAAAGAGATTTGTTCTGCGTCACAACACCCCAGCTATGTCGCTCGTTTGAGCACACACTGCACACACACACCGCACACAACACACATGCACACCACACATGCACACACAGCAGGCACACCACACACGCACGCACACACAAGGACAGACAGTCAAATGGTACCAAGGGTCAATGGAGGAGCCGGGAAACAGTAAGCCAGACAGACATGATCCAGGGCAGATGGGCTTAAAATAAATCATTTAGACGGCGCAGACCCGGGCTGCATTATCGCCGGCCGCCAGCAGGTGCCACTGCGCACCAGCGAATGGAGTGTGTGTGTGTGTGTGTGTGTGTGTGTGTGTGTGTGTGTGTGTGTAAAAACAATGTATGTCTACCATGACACTATAGGGCATCTGTGGGACAAGGGAAGGAGGGAACAAGGATGCAGTGCAAGGTCATAACAGCACAAGGACACAAGCTGACATGAGGAAATGGTCCAAAACGGTATATTGACAGGCAAAGCGTGAGCGTGTGTGTGTGTGTGTGTGTGTGTGTGTGTGTGTGTGTGTGTGTGTGTTCAGTTGTGTGTTACACACACACACACACACACACACACACACACACACACACACACACACACACACACACACACACACACACACCTTGTTCTCCTTCCATCCTGGCCCATGTGATCAAACAGATATTCCTCTCTATTGATCAAGAGGCTCAGCAAGCAATCAATCAATCAACCTGTGTGTGTTTATTTCATTCACATTCATGTCATAGCTCATCACAACACGCATTATGCACACATACATGCATTTATCAACGTATACACCCGACACTTATTAACATACCTTATGCATTCATCAACATGTAAATGCATCATTTTATTAACATTATTACATACGTTAATCAATGTATATATACTGTATATAATATGTATACGTTCAACGTATTATGTTCATACAGTCATGAACATACATTATTTATGTAAAGAGAGAGCAGATTTTGAAACCGTCCCTCCCTCCATTACCCAGTCATTGAGAAGACCTTGTGATTGACAGGCCAGATGGACCAATCAGAGAGGAGATGCCCTGATTGGTCAGAAATTAGCCAGCCGTGGTCTGAAATAAATGTAAATGGGCTCATATAGAGGCAGTTTCACTCACTTATCGCCGGTGGGCGGCTACTGCGTTCCTCACCAATGACTCTCATATGATGACTCTTTAATCTCACATGCAGCACATTTTACAACATTCTAGTTAATTAATGCAATGTTCATACCTTCATTTACATAAAATCCGACCTCATCGTGATTCCAGGCAACATACGTTATATGTTGGACTGGTTTAGTATGCATGATGTATGCATGTGATCCTGGACTGAGGATTCTCGCTCGTTTAAAGTGATTTGAAGTGTGTTTTGTGTTGGAGCAGAGCATTGTGTGTGTGTGTGTGTGTCTGTATGTGTGTGTGTGTGTGTGTGTGTGTGTCTGTCTGTGTCTCTCTCTCTCAGGTTCTGGCCATGTGGCAGCTAGAGGGGTGTGTGCGTGTGTGTGTGCGTGCGTGCCAAAGTTGTGTTAAGACTGTGTGAGCAGGTGTACACACACACACAGACGAACGGCAGATCAAACACAGCGCACACGCAGGGATGCAGACACACACACACACTAACACACACTTGTATCCACAGACACACACACACACTTATATGCACAGGGGCGCACACACACATACTAACAAGCACCATATAAAAGAGACCACACGCACTCGTTGACTCTTGATGCCATAAGCACAGACACACACACACACACACACATACACACACACACACACACACACACATGGTTGCCGATCATGAATGGGGAATTGCATAAAGCTGTGTTTTGTGCTTAAGTAGTAAACAACTGTATAAATGTACTGGCCCCTTTGGCCGGTAAGTGAACTGCAGCCTGCTGGAGCTCTAAGTGCATTCAGAGCACTGGAGTTTGAGCTCTGTGAGTTGAGACACTAACAACCATAAACTAAAGCAATCATAAACTATCAGTTAGTTATAATCATAAATAAACTCACACACACACACACACACACACACACACACACACAGCCAGATCAAAGCAGCCCTTTACAAAGGCGGTTCGCTCGCTCCTCCGGTCTCCCGCCGTTTCCCTCCAAAATGGCCGGTCATCTGAGAGCGGGGCTGTCCACCCCCCTGGCCCCCTGGCCCCCCACCACCTCCCCTGTCTCTCCATGTCTCATCTCTGCTGCTCCTGCTCTAGTTGTCTGTCTGTCTGTCTGTCTGTCTGTCTGTCTGGATCTCTGTCTGTCTGTCTGTTGTTCTGGCTGTTCGCTCCACACCTCCCCACCCTGCCTGCCATCCATCTCTCCCTTCATCTGGCTCTCCTTCCCTGCTTTCTCTCACCCTCTCTCTCTCCGTTTACTTTCCCTCAGTTTCTCTCCTTTTGTAAAATCTCTCTCTCTCCATCTCTCTCTTCGGTCTGTCATGTTCTCTCTCTCTCTCTCTTCTCTCTCTCTCTCTCTCTCTCTCCTGTCTGTGTCATGCTGTCTCTGTCACCCCTGTCCCCTCTCTCCCTCGCTCCTGTCCGTGTCATGCTCTCTCCCCCTCTCTCTCTCTCCTGTCTGTGCCATGCTCTCCATGCGCTCCCTTGTTCTCTCTCTCCCCCATCTCATTCTGTCTTTCTCTCCGTCAGTCTTTTTAATATCTGCATCTCTCTCTCTCTCTCTCTCTCTCTCTCTTTACCCCTCTCGCCCGCACATGTCCTCCAACTGAATCCATTTGTCGAGGTGCCCCTGTGTGTCAACCCCCCCCCCCCCCACACACGCATCAAATCATGACAAGGCTTTTTCCCTCCATTTGGGGGACTCAGGGGTGACCGTGTAGGTAGTCCGTGTCGTTACCGGGGGGGCGGAGGTGACACGGGGCTCGCCTCCCGAGTCCCCCGACTGGCGCTGTCACCACGACGTCAACAACGGCATAATTTGTTTTGCACACGAGTGTGTAAACGTTTGCGTGCAAGAGTTAAGAGTTCAGTGATCAGTGATCCTCACTAACGTGTCGTGGGTTTTCTCAGAGTACACCGTAACGTACTGCGTACATAAAACGACAAATAGTTATTTTCTCTTCTGCAAGGGTTTCTCTGCCTCGTGTATACAGTATAGAGGTGTATATCGAGGTGTATGTGAGGTTACGACAGAATAAATTCATTTAAGTTGAATCGATGCGTTTTGGAATAGTCTCTGAATCATAAAGAGCTCAGCGGACTCCTTGGATGGCGTCGGAATCAATGAGAAGGAAACGACGGTTAACCTCGAAGTAACGCAAACAAACTCTCTCTCTCTTTTCCTCTCTTTCTATGATCCTCTCCATCGCTCCCTCCAGCCTCAGGTACTACATCCCTTCAGCCTCCAGCGGGACCATCAGGGCAAACTGACCCCGGCGGACTCCGCCCCCCCGCCTCCCGCCCCGACCCCGACCCCAGCCAGCTCGATTCCGAGACCCCCGGCCCCAGCTGCGGCGCCGCCCCCCGCTAAGCCCTCCTCCTCTCCAGGGGAACTCGCTCCCCGGTCCCCGCCTCGTGTAAGCAACGGTGACCTTGAATGCCCCGCCGCCGTCTCTGCTCACGCCAGCTGCAGCCCGCCTCCTCCTCCTCCTCCGCCTCCTCCTCCTCTGCGAGACGGTGAATGTGCTGGAGCTGACGTGCCGGAAACAAGCGTACAGAGCGAGGAGGGGAGGGGGAAGGCTGTGAACACAAGAGCAAGCGTGACGAAGAGGAGAGGGTCGGAGGAGGACGACGAGGAGGAGGAGGAGGAGGAGGAGAAAGGAGAGACTTTGGAGAAGGTGGCGGAGGTGACTCTGAGACGAAAGCCCGCGGGGAAGGAGGAGCCAGGAAGCACACGGGGAGGATGGTCCCTGCAGCTCCCGCTGTCCTCCAAACTGCGGCGCCTCCCTCTCCTCACCTCCAGGATCTCCCCCACCTCACCTCCCCTGACCACCGTCCCGGCGTTCCCCCCCAGCTGCACGGCCAGCGTCCTCCCCACCCCTGGCCCCGCCCCTGGCCCCGCCCACACCCTCACCACCCCACCCAGGACCCGAGCCCTCAGGCAGCCCTCGGCGCCCCGCGACCCGGACAGCACCATCGCCACCGCCGCGCCCGGGGCAAGAGTCAGAGCTGGATCTTTGCGCTTCCCCAAGCCAAAGAGCCACTGACCTATCCCGTGACCCCATCCGTCCGTCCATCCCATCTGTCCATCTGTCTGTCTGTTCTACATGCCTGACTGCCTCCCCCTCATGTTTGCGTGCCTGACTGCCCTGACTGTTGGTTCCAGTCCTCTGGTGAACCTGTTCAGCTATGCTAGTCTCAATTTGTGCCTCCCCAAGGCCCCCCACCCTCCACCACCCCTGCCAACGACACAGTTGGCAAGGACAACAACAACAACAACAGTGACTGTGGGTCACACCCCTTGCTGCTATGCACATGTACCCACCACGATCGGTGCATCCGTCTGTATGTCACACGAATGATGGAGGTTAGCATTGGGCGGGACATGACAGTGGGAGGAGCCACTGGATTGTGGGTGGGGTTTTAAGCTCTGAGGCGGGCGGAGGAACACATCCTCGGTTTCTTTATGTGTGCGTCTGTACTCGTGTTTTGATAAGCTTGGGGGGGGGTAACCGACATGTTTTTAATTTATAATTCTGAAAAAGGCACCTTAAAGTTTTAAAAGCCCTGTCTGCCGATGGGTACGAGGTCTGCAGAAAATAAGTGTCCGTCGAACTTGTGAATCGGAAGTTAAATCGTATTCTGAAATGCTGTACCAATCGAGAAAAGATCTGTTCTCCATCTGCACATGTAATTAAATGTTCAATAATACTTTAATGTACAACAACTAGTAGCCTATTTAAAAGTGCTGTTGTTTCATCATCCATTGCTTTTAAGTTATACTATTTTGTTCATTTTTGTTGTTTATTTATTTCCAATGTTGTGCTGTTGAGAAACTTGTTGAGAAAAGTGTTGAACTGGAGCTTTTAAAAAGTTGGGTTGAAATTGTCTGATTTGTTTGAAGATACACTATCTAATATTTTAACCACTCGGTGTCGCACCTGCAAATCACCATGCTAGCCCCCGCACCGCCTGTTCTGTGGTACCGTTAAACTCTCCCCTGAACGCGAGTCAGGCCAAACAGTGGCATTGGGGCCCGTTCACACGGTCCGTCTTTTCAGGAAACCGTAAATCTTAACATTGAAACTGATCGGAAATTACCAAAGGGCGGCTACTTTATTAACAAGGGCTGGCAGTGTGTTTTATTTTTGGCCGAGCATAGCTCTTTCAAAAGTAGTTTAACTTTTTGAGAAATGCGCACATAACGTGGGCCGCCTTTTATCAGCTGACCAATCACCACGAAGAAGAGGCGGGGGTGCAAGAACAACATTCAAGATGGAGAAAATATCACTGCGGGTGCTACTGCTCTGGTTCCCGATAGTCACTCACAGGTAAATATCAAGAACTACAAGTCAAGTAAAAAAAAATAACACAATACCAACAACAAACAATCCATCGTATCGAACTGACATGTTATGGAAAATAATGATCAGGTTTCATAAAATTAGCATGTTTCATCAACAGCATTAAATGCGCTTTAGGCTTCTTCATAAGAAGGCGGACTGTGTGAACACGCCCTTTTGCAGAATACTACTGAAACGTACGCAGTGACTAGGTTACCGCGGGTGACTAGCTTACCGCAGGTGACTAGGTTACCTCGGCGAGAGATAGCAGGTGATTAGGTCGTGCCCCTAAACCCAGACGAAATACTTTGAATAACATTGCGTAGCGATGCAAGGGTCTGAGAGTGCTTGAGGATCCAAAATTGGTAGCAGTTGGTCGAATACTTCAAATGAAAATGTTCAAATATTAGATAGTATGCCTTTGTGTCTAAGTGTAATCTCACAACAGAAAACGGTGACTATAGTTTCGGGACTGTAAACGAAACAAGCTTCAGGAGTGTTTTCCGTAACAGTTGCTGGGTACGATTAGAGAAGTGACCCTTAATGTTTAAATGTGTACTACGGCATATATGCAATAACTGTATGGCTCATTCCCTGCTACAGCCATTGAACCTATCCTCTTTGATCCGCAACTTCTCGTTGAATAAAACTGTGCTGCTAGAAATCCTTATTTGTACTAATAACTAAAATATGTATCTTTTTCCTTATCCCGCACAGACTTCCTTCAACTTAAAAAAAAAAGTTGTAAAGCCTAATGCAAATGCTCTTCATCAAAGTAACCGTATATGCAATATCAAGTATGCCTAACGCTACCTGTTCTGAGTTTTAGCAAGACTGTCATGTGATGGCTAGGTTGCTGGTTCCAACCCCACCCCTATACCAGTCCATCAGCGGTTATAATCCATATTTCCACTCGGTCGACTGGTCTTAAGCTGACGATTCCTTTAGTTCACTGCAAGATGCTTGTGTTCTACAGCAGAGCCTTGGGAGTCCTTTGGTTAACCAGATATTATTCACACAATATCACATGTATGTTGTAAATGTGGAGGTTACTCTGGGCTTAAAAACTATCAACCAATGGATACATGGAGTGACATTTCAATCCAGACCCTCTTTTTCTGTTAAGCTGCTACACAACAAGCATGATGATTAAAACACAACTTCATTCTGTTAAAAGCCAAAGTGTGTTGCATTGTTTGTGTCATTACAGCATACTGTATATACAACACTGTATACGTTATAATAATATCATTTTTGTGGTTCAATCCAGTACAATCTGGTTTTGTTCACTAAGACCTTATTTGGTTCGGTCCAGGACAATCTGGTTCGATCCGATATGGTCTGGTTTTAAGATCAGGTTTGGCCAAGTATGATCTGGCTTGGTCCGATATGGTCTGTGTAGCTGATAGCTGATAGCTGACAGACATGTAGAATGAATGACAGAGCAGATGGTACCTGCTAGCATGCTAGCGCTCTCCTTGAGTGTGTGTGTGTGTGTGTGGGTGTGTGGTGATGGCTGGTTTAACCTGTGTGCACTGATTTGTCAATGCACCAGCGTCTAATCAGCCTGAGAGGTGAGGCTGGTTAACCAGCCATCACCACACACACTCCACAGTCTGGTTCTGGCTGGTAAGATCTAGTCGTCTAGGTTTTGGTAGCCAAGAATTGATAAGAGTTGAGAACATTGTAAGGGAGCATCTGCTCTACAAGGTAAGACTATTATTTTCCACTATTGGTGACTGTGTTGCTTTTCAAAACCTTTTTTTCAGTTGGTCATTCACAGCCTTTTGCAATTTTTTATTGTATTTTGTCAATTTCCAACCAAGGTCTGAGGGGAAAAAAATGGCAATCTTTCTCTCTGTGTCTGGGATCTCCCAAAAAAAAGTACAAGTTCATGTTTTTACTCATCTGAAGACATTTTCCCCACAAGAAAAATAATAAAAAATAAATAACCTTGGATCTTTATCGACATTGGATCGCTCAACATTAAGTATTTTTCCCATCTAAGGGAAAGGGTGCAGGTTACACAGGTGATAAAAGACTTAAAAGAGAGAAGGCCTGTTGGCCAGCACAGCACGAGCTCATTGATAATGGAGTACCGTATTTTCCGGACTATAAGGCGCACCGGACTATAAGGCGCACTGTCAATGAACGGGTCTATTTTCATACATAAGGCGCACCGGACTATAAGGCGCACCGGACTATAAGGCGCACTGTCAATGAACGGGTCTATTTTCATACATAAGGCGCACCGGATTAGAGCCCTGCAATGGAGCCCGGGGCCCGAAAGCCCGACAGCCCGAGGGTCGGGCCTCGGGCCAATTATCCCATCATTAGCTCTGATACGGGCCGGGATCTGGCTTTTTTTTCTCTCTCTCTCAATTAAATTCAATTAAATTCAAAGAGGCTTTATTACCAGCAGCAGCAGCAGCAGCAGTGAGCGTGCGTTCAGCGCCACTGGAAGAGTATAAGAGGAGAGGAGGACTGGACTGGCCCTGAAACCGTGGATGCGATTCTTTTCCTTCATGATGCAAAGTGACTTAAAAAGACATGTTGCCATGTTAAGCGGCTGACTGTTTTTGTGTAATTGGACGTTTTTTTATTATTATCATGGCGTAGAATTTAGTGGGGACGCTGGGGACATGTCCCCACCAATTATCCACACCTCACGGTTGCGTAATTGCGCATCTTGACGCAATATCTGTGATGTCCCCACCAATGTCCAAAACAAAAATTACGCCCTTGATTATTATTATTCTTGGAATGGCCTGTTTGGTCAATTTTATTTTAGTCAAGGCTTACCTCGGGTAAGACAAGCTGTTTTCTCTGTTAATAATAGCGTAACTGTTTCTCCGCACTTCCGTGTGCTTATTGTTCCAATGGTTTTTATAGGCTACGTTTAATAATAAACACTGATATACGCTTTAAGTGTTGAGTTGTTTTTGTAGCCTATTCACTGGATATCATTTGTAGTAGCCTATTCAACATTGATCTGATATGTAACGAATGGAATCAACTGTTAATCGCCGCGCAGCTGTCGTCACTCACTTCGAGAAAATAAAAAAAATTATTTAACTGCCTACAAAATGCTTCAAACATTTTCCTAAAATAACTTAAAATTGAAATGAAACTAAATATAACCACTTATGCCATTTAAAGTGCTCAAATAAGATCGGACGTCTATAACTAGACTTGTCGCATCTGGGCAACAAGTCTAGCTTGCGACATTACGTCGGCGCGGTGCACGAGCAATGGGTCGACGGCGCCTGGCATCCGCTCGCCTTTTTCAGTCGCCAGTTAACCCCCAGGGAGCGCAAAGGGAGCGACCAAAAGTGGCGATTCGCCACTTCTGGTCCCTGCTGGAGGGCCGCGAGTTTACGGCATTCGTGGACCACAAGCCACTCACGTTCTGCATGTCCAAAGTGGCCGAGCCGTGGTCCGCCCGCCAGCAGCGCCAGCTCTCGTACATATCCGAGTACACCACGGACATCCAACACATCGCCGGCAAGGCCAACGTGGTCGCGGACTGCCTCTCCAGAGCGGTCATCGGAGCCGTGCAGCTGGGCCTCGATTACCTCCGCATGAGTGCGGACCAGGCCTCCGACAGTGGGGTCCAGACCCTCAAGATTTCGGACACGGGATTACGCCTGGAGGAGGTCGCGGTCGGTGACTCGGGTGCGAAGTTGTTGTGCGACTTCTCCACGGGCCAGCCTAGGCCACTAGTCCCTGCGAATTGGCGCCGGCCCGTTTTCGAGGCGATACACGACCTCTCCCACCCCGGCAGGAAACCATCCGTGAAGTTGGTTTCTCAGAAGTTTGTGTGGCAGGGACTTAAGGGACAAGAACGTATTTGTGACATTAGTCGCAAATATGGGAGGTTAAAAAAATGTCGGGCTTAATTCGGGCCTGAGAGTTCTAATAATGTGGCGGCCGGGCCGGGCTGGGGCCTCACTCTCTCGGGCCAGGGCCGGGCTAGGGCCTACTTTCCAGGCCCGCGCAGTCCTCTACGCGGTAGCCGTAATGCGCCGACAATCCATTAAGCGGCGCTGCTTGACAGATTTTTGAGCGCCGTGTACCACATAAAATCGGTTCGAGGTTAATACATAAGGCGCACCGGATTATAAGGCGCACTGTCGATTTTTGAGAAAAGTACAGGATTTTAAGTGCGCCATATAGTCCGAAAAATACGGTATATTTTAATAATCTATACAGGCTGTGCAGTAGCCTACTGACAGGTCCTACTTTACAGAAAGAAACACAATGAAGCAACATTAGCAACATGCTATCGACTGTCTTGCAACACAGAGCGCCTATACAGACCAACCCACTACCCCTCCCCCCTTTCATGCATACAGCGCTTTCAGTTGCCAATATAAGGACACGTTTGTAATTTCAATGACAAAATTAGACCTTCCCCGACTCTCCATTGCGTAGGGCAGACTGCGGCCTGAGATTCTATTCTATTTGTATTTATACTGTCTATTGTGGTGGATTGACGTAATTCACCCACGGAACTATGGGTGGGGTTATTGTTCCGCACGGACACTTTTACTGCACGTACTTGAGAGTTGTTGGTTATCTCGCGCTGCTAGGAGTGTTTGCTTGCGACCTGTTCCATGTCAATTAAACGTCAAGTTTTGACATTTGATACACCGCCTCCGACTCCCGTCTCTCGGCACTACACTGGTGACCCCGACGTCAGTCTCGCAGAAGTATCCGAGACTGAACCGAACATGGCAAACAACGCCGTTTTTCTCAAATTGCCGGAGTTTTGGGAGACATCCGCGACAGCATGGTTCGCACAGACGGAGGCTCAATTCGCCCTCCTCGTCGTATTCGTCGTCATCGTATTACGGATGACGATGCACGCTATTTCCACGTCGTCTCGGCGCTGGGGAGCTCCACTGCAGCCCGGACGATGGGCTTTATTGCATCTCCCCCTGCCTTGAATAAATATGCAGCGTTCAAGGTTTTCCTGCTCAAGACCTTCGAGCTATCACGGTCAGAACGAGCCCGACATCTGCTCGCTATTCAAGGACTCGGAGACAGCAAGCCTTCCGAACACATGGAAATGATGCTCAACCTGCTGGGTACGGAAGAACCAAACTTCCTTTTCATGGAACTGTTTCTTCGGCACATGCCGCTGCATGTCCAGACGGCGCTCACTAATACGGTTATTACTGAGCCCCGCGCTTTAGCCGAAGAGGCTGACCGTTTCTTCCTAGCCACCCAGCGTTTCGCCCCCGAGGTGCTAGCCTCGACACGCAGGTTACACCCCCCGGGGCAGAGACAGGCTAACTAGCAAAGACCCCAGTGGCCGCCGACACACGTGCTAGCCCAGGCATGTGCTATTTCCACGGCGCGCTTCGGGCGCAAAAGCCAAGAGGTGCCGCTCCCCGTGTAACTACAAACCGGTGGGAAACTCCAAAGCCTGCGTCAGTAGTGGCTGCGAGCGTGGGCGCAACAAACCAGCTACTTTTCATCAGAGACACTCTCTCCGGGCGCAAATTCCTCTGCGACACCGGCGCTCAGAGGAGCGTCCTGCCTGCTACGGTGAGCGACACCGCGGGCGGAGACGTCCTGCCTGCTACGGTGAGCGACACCGCGGGCGGAGACCATGGCCCACATTTAACGTCCGCTAACGACACCCCCATCCGCACCTATGGCACGAAGACGGTGGAATTGTCCTTCGGGGGTCAGCGGTTTACATGGGACATCTCCTTCCCCCTCCTCGGCGCAGACTTCCTGTGCGCTCACGGACTACTGGTGGATGTTAAAAACGGCCGCCTGGTGGACGCACTGACATTTTCCTCGTTCGCATGTGTCCGCGGCGAGGCGGCATACGGCGGGCTCTCCAGCTCACTCTCAGAGGGTGACAGACATCAACGCCTTCTCAGTGAGTTTCCCAGCTTGACGCAGCCCACCTTTTCTGCCGTTACTACCAAGCACGGGGTTGAGCATCACATTGACACTAAAGGCCCCCCTGTCTATGCTAGGGCCCGACGGCTCAACCCCGACAGGCTGAAGGTCGCTAAGGCAGAGTTTGCTAACATGGAGTGCCTGGGCATCATCCGCCACTCAGACAGCCCTTGGGCCTCGCCGCTCCACATCGTCCCCAAACCAGGCGGCGGGTGGCGGCCGTGTGGAGACTACCGTCGCCTTAACGACGCCACTACACCCGACCGTTACCCAGTCCCCCACATCCAGGATTTCTCTGCACACCTGGCGGGTAATTCGGTTTTCTCCAAGGTGGATCTGGTGCGTGGCTACCACCAAGTTCCGGTGCACCCCTCAGACGTCCCCAAAACGGCGGTGATTACGCCGTTCGGGTTGTTTGAATACCTGCGCATGCCGTTCGGACTTAAAAATGCAGCTCAGTCTTTTCAGCGGCTGATGGATTCGGCACTTAGGGACATGCCATTCGTTTTCGTCTATTTAGGGTTACCTTTTCACGAGGCTCGACCAACACGGCCTGATTATCAACCCTGCAAAGTGTTTGTTCGGGTTGTCCTCCATCCATTTCCTCGGGCACCTCATCAACAAAGATGGAGCCGCCCCCCTGCCGTCGAAGGTGGAGGCCGTTTCCGCTTTCCCCCGCCCACACACAGCTCGGGCGCTCCGTGAGTTCCTTGGGATGGTGACTTTTTATCACCGGTTCATCCGCCGGGCAGCCCACACCATGCACCCGCTGTACGAAGCTCTGAAGGGCAAGTCCCCCAGCCAGACCATAGACTGGACGGCCGAAAGGGAGACCGCTTTCGATGCCACCAAAGCCGCCCTGAGCCAAGCCGCCTTGTTGGCTCACCCGTCACATGTGGCCCCCATCGCTCTCACCACAGACACGTTTGACTAAGCCGTCGGCGCGGTGCACGAGCAATGGGTCGACGGCGCCTGGCATCCGCTCGCCTTTTTCAGTCGCCAGTTAACCCCCAGGGAGCGCAAAGGGAGCGACCAAAAGTGGCGATTCGCCACTTCTGGTCCCTGCTGGAGGGCCGCGCGAGTTTACAGCATTCGTGGACCACAAGCCACTCACGTTCTGCATGTCCAAAGTGGCCGAGCCGTGGTCCGCCCGCCAGCAGCGCCAGTTCTCGTACATATCCGAGTACACCACGGACATCCAACACATCACCGGCAAGGCCAACATGGTCGCGGACTGCCTCTCCAGAGCGGTCATCGGAGCCGTGCAGCTGGGCCTCGATTACCTCCGCATGAGTGCGGACCAGGCCTCTGACCGTGGGGTCCAGACCCTCAAGATTTCGGACACGGGATTACGCCTGGAGGAGGTCGCGGTCGGTGACTCGAGTGCGAAGTTGTTGTGCGACTCCTCCACGGGCCAGCCTAGGCCACTAGTCCCTGCGAACTGGCGCCAGCCCGTTTTCGAGGCGATACACGACCTCTCCCACCCCGGCAGGAAACCATCCGTGAAGTTGGTTTCTTAGAAGTTTGTGCGGCAGGGATTTAAGAGAAGACGTGAAAACTTGGGTCGACTCGTGCGTGGCCTGTCAACGGGCTAAGGTGCACCGCCATACTAGAGCCCCTTTTGAACTTTTTGCTGTTCCCGAGAGGAGGTTCGACCCTGTCAATGTTGACCTGGTTGGTCCTCTTCCCCCCTCTCACGGTTTCACCTACCTCTTCACGATGGTGGACAGGATGACCCGCTGGCCAGAGGCCGTTCCCCTCTCCTCGACGGCGTCTTCCGACGTGGCCCGAGCATTCATCGGCACGTGGGTTGTGCGATTTGGGACCCCGTCCGACCTCTCCTCCGACCGGGGCTCCCAGTTTACCTCGGAGCTCTGGAACGCGGTTGCCCAAGGTTTGGGGGTCAAGCTGCACCGTACTACTGCCTATCACCCCCAGGCTAACGGCTTATGTGAGCGTTTCCACCGATCCATGAAGGCGGCCCTGCATGCTGGCTTGACAGACGGCAACTGGGTGGATAAGCTCCCGTGGGTGATGCTTGGCCTCAGGTGCGCCCCTAAAGAGGACCTGCAGTCCTCGTCGGCGGAGCTTGTCTACGGCCAGACTCTACGGGTCCCCGGGGATTTCATTCCGGACGCCACGGTTCCCTGGTCCGCGGCCAGGCAGCGTTCCTCCCTGCTGGAGACCGCCGGGACGTTCGCACCCGTCGCAACACAGCACCCCTGCTTTCCAGGTGTCCCCCGGTCTACGCTCGGCGGATTTTGTGTTCATTCGCCACGACGCCCACCGCGGACCTCTGCGGCCCCCTTACGACGGCCCGTTCAGGGTCACACAACACGGGGACAAGAGCCTGGTGGTGGACATTGGTGGTAGGCCTGAGACGGTTTCCATTGATAGGATTAAGCTGCTCATGTGGACGTTTCCAGGCCATTGGAGTTGGCTCAGCCCCCACACCGGGGCCGTCCTCCCATGCCCCGCCCCCCACCCCCTGTCGGGGTGCCCTCGACCTCGTTGACTACCTGGACCCCCGATTCTGTGGACAGCGCGCCTGCTGCCTCTCCCTCCTCGGCCCCGACGACGACTCGCCGGCGTCGAGTCGTCGTCCCTTTCCAGCGCAGGGATTTTGACTATGGGTGAATTCTGGGGGGGGCTTGTGTGGTGGATTAACATAATTCACCCACGGAACTATGGGTGGGGTTATTGTTCCGCACGGACACTTTTACTGCTTGAGAGTTGTTGGTTATCTCGCGCTGCTAGGAGTGTTTGCTTGCGACCTGTTCCATGTCAATAAAATGTCAAGTTTTTACATTTGATACACCGCCTCCGACTCCCGTCTCTCGGCACTATGCTATTATATTTGCTGGGAAAAGGGATGGAAGGAAGGAAGTGATGTTGAATTGTGGATAATGACGAAAATGTCTTCTTTCAGAACTTTCAGACACAATAACAAACAGACCAGATGATGTGAAAGGTAAGAAAGACATGTATTTGTCTGTACTGGGACCATTTCCATCATATTGTCAAACACTTATCAATCATGTTACCTCTAAATATTACCTTGCAATATTACCTCTCATCTCCTCTCATCATGTGCAATATTCTTAATGTCATGCAATACTTCTTCTCAATATTATCCTTGCTATATTACCATGCTACATTACCTTTCATCATTATGTGCAATATTCAATATTCTTAATATCATGTGCAATACTACCTCTCACCATTATTATTATTACCCTGCAATTATTACCTTGTAATATTACCTTTCATCATGTGCAATATTTTTCATGTGCAATACCACTTCTCACTACTACTTCCCAATACCATTGGCAACTTGTTTTGCTGACTGAATATCTTACCTATATTTTTCTATTTTTCTTAGGCTTATTCAATGTAAATTGGTAAATTTGTTATTTTATTTGTATTATTCTGTTTAATTCTCTTGTTTATTTTTATATTCTATTGCTATGCAAGCTCTGGCACAAGAATTTCCTTCGGGATTAATAAAGTTCTATCTTATAACAACATAACTGTTAGGTGGGGGTTGAGGTGAGACCCAGGCGCACAGCAAAGGAGGAGGCGTAGATAAAGTTCAAGCCCAACAGGCGGTTTAATCCAACAGAATTTTGCCACATAAATAAACGGGATCCGAGGTGGAATGGGATCCGGGGTGGATGGCTCTGCTGGTGGGCTTGAACACGGCAGGAGGGTCCGGGATTCTGGAGGGGTGAGAAAAACGGGGTGAGAGTAACGAGAGCAACCACGGAGTAACGTTGAGTCTGCTAGAGTAACGACTACAGGATGGTGTGTTTGGTGTGTTTGGTGTGTTTGGTGTGTTTGGTGTGTTTGGTGGATTTGGTGTGTTTGGTGTCTTTGGTGTATTTTTGTGTATTTTGTGTCTTTGGTGTGTTTGGTGTGTTTGGTGTATTTTGTGTCTTTGGTGTATTTGGTGTGTTTGGTGTATTTGGTGTATTTGGGTATTTTTGTGTATTTTGTGTCTTTGGTTGTGTTTGGGTGTATTTGGTGTGTTTGGTGTATTTGGTGTATTTGGTGTATTTGGTGTGTTTGGTGTATTTGGTGTATTTGGTGTATTTTGTGTCTTTGGTGTGTTTGGTGTATTTGGTGTATTTGGTGTATTTGGTGTATTTGGTGTCTTTGGTGTATTTTGTGTATTTTGTGTATTTGGTGTCTTTGTTACCACCTGTAGTTTTAGGGGACGATCTGGCGCCGAGTGGATCGCCGGCCAGGCTCTTGTAGTGCAGGCGGTGATTGCCGATCCGGAGCCGGTGTGGTGATTGGGGGACGGGGACCCGGTGGAACCCGCGCTGTGTGCGCGACGACGACCGTGACGAGCGTGTAGCGGGAGGCGAGAGGAGCGGCCGTGGAGGCGAGGACGGGCGAGCCGTAACAATAACATTACTGAGCTTGGGCATCCATAGTTCTTAACCTCTGACTCTCTCTGGGTTTTTAGGTTCCCCTCCAACCACTTCAACTGTGTTATTGAAGCACCACCATGAATATAAATGTCAAATAAACTATAAAGAAATGTCACCGTCCATTCTTCCCCTTGGACATTATTTCTCGGAGGCCTTTCTGTCGTACGCTGTCTTGCTCATTTGAGATGGTTAGCTCTGTCGACATCTGTTATCCCCGACGCGTGACTCTCCTTCTTGTTTCTTCTCTGTCTCACTGTAAAACATTCAGACGTTTTGTGTCGTTCTGTGTCAAATTCAGATTTCCTGCCCGTCTTCGTGGGGTTGTGAGTTGGTCATGGAGATTTCCCAGCATTGTCGGAAAGAGAGATGCTCAGAAATGTGAACAACTTCTCAGTAGCTATAGACTGCCAGAGATGCTGTATGGACATGCAAAATGGCTTTTATGGGACACACATTTAGAATGTATTTTGCCAGTCTAGTGTGTGTGTGTGTATGTGTGTGTGTGTGTGTGCAAATCTATATCTGCTGTAATTGTGATCCTTATCCAACCAGTTTCCTTTCAGTTTATTTTTATAACTGAGTGTGTCTATGTGGGTGGGTGTGGGTGTGAGCGTGTGTGTTATGCACTTATTTCATTTAAAGTATGTTCATATGTTCACATGTGTGTCCTTGACAAAAAAATACAATTATTTTTGACAAACACACACACACACACACAGACACACACACACACACCACACACACACACACACACACACACACACAGCCCTTATATTGCCCAGTGCGAGTTGCAGGCAATTTTGCAAACACAACATCGCCTTCTGAGATGCACCAGTTGCTATGGAAACGCAGCCCAATGGTCAAGAAGCGCTAGGCTGCTGCCCAATCGTGCTTTCACACAACACCGCGTCGCGCTTTACAGCTTTGCTATCATGGTTTTTAAATCAATTGCTTGTGAGGACATTTTACAACGCTGCCGAAGCAATTTACTAGAGATTATATTTAAAATATCTCTCTCTCTTTGTGTCTGGGGTCTCTCTCTCTCTCTCTTTCTCTCTCTCTATCTCTCTCTCTCTCTCTCTCTCTCTCTCTCTCCCTCTGTGTCTGGGCTAAGCTCTCTCGCCCTATTCTTCATTTTGTTCGAGGGACAAACCAGGTAAAACAATCCAAAGTGGCCACATCTTGAGTTTAAACAACTACTCATTCTCTAGAATTCTCTCTCTGTCCTCTGTCCTCTCTCTCTCTCTCTCTCTCTCTCTCTCTCTCTCTCTCTCTCTCTCTCTCTCTCTCTCTCTCTCTCTCTCTCTCTCTCTCTCTGTCTCTCTCTCTCTGTTTGTGTCTCAGCTCTGTCCCTCAGCCACACACACACACACCTTCCCTTATAAGGACTGTGAGTTCTACTCTAGGTTGTATTTTGCACATACGGTGTGTGAATTCAACGCGACTCATTACCAATGTGGAGTTAAGACATTAAGACACACAAACGGCATCAAAAACCAGCGCAGCGATCTCCTAGCTTAGGCCGACACAAAGCTTCGCCAAACACAGCGAGCGCCGTGTTCTCAACAGGACTCGTCAAATAGCGAGCAAAAAAACCCCAAAGTCCTTGAGTTCACAAAATGATCACAAAACCCGCCTCCAAAAAGACAAACACCAAGCGATTAATCGCAGCGTCTTAACAGATAATCCAACGGGATTTAGCTAATGATCTTCTCACCCTTAAAAATACACTTAGCATAGCATAGCCAGAGTTAGAAGGTCGGTCTTCATCTGAAAGCTAAACCCGGGAGAGGGGTTTAGCTTTCTTTTTTGAAGACAAACAAATATCCAGCTGATTAAAGAATTTATGAATTTAAAAACAAACCCTGCAAACATAAGAAGCAGCCGTCTCGGTTTAAAGTCAGACCTTACCTGCTTGGATATTCACCTCCGCCTCCATCACTTCTGTCAAAGTCTGTTTGAGTGCTTCGGCCGCCAATTATTTTGATGCCGCGGGCCAAACGAGATGCTACAGGGCAGGATGGAAATTTAGTTCAGAAATTCGCTTTCAAGGCTCTTGCCCAGGACAGGTTTTTAGTTGAAGCGGGAAAAAAAAGTTAAAGTTAAAGCCACGGGCATAATTCTCAGAGGCCTTTCCAAATTGTCAGACACAGAGACGGCTTTCCACACGTCTTGGACTGTGTGTGTGTGTGTGTGTGCATGTGTGTTCCACATGTACCAAGTCAGCTCTGGACTTGGACCGTGTGTGTGTGTGTTTCTCCACATGTACTCAGTAAGCCCTTGGCTTGGACTTCGTGTGACCTGTTACCCTGTACCTTAAGAGAACTTTAGTAAACGGAATTTCCAAACGTCTCCTGTGTTGTGCTGAGATTGGGTCCTACACACACCGGTTACACTATCGGCCTATTGGGATAGAAGATGTTTGCCATATATATCACCCAGGCCCATATCAAACTGTGTAATCTATTTGAAACCTTTACTTTGAAAGTGTGTTATCCAACCGTGATGCACTTTCAACAAAAGCCAGGGCTAACTCTTTCTAATTGGTGTTTCAGGTAAACAATGGGATGAGGTTCCCCATGGGTGTTCATAGCATGCTGTGACTGTTTTCTCTAAAACCAGTCATTGATATTATTGCATAATCAATTAGTGTGACACACTCCCGCTGGGTCGGCACACGACACTGTGAGACACACACACAAGCACACACACACACACACACACTAAATCGATCATCGTGCCATGCATAGCTTCATAATAATAACAACACACACATGCACTCAAGATAGCCCACCGCTTGCTGCAGTACAGTAGTACACTACTTTGTACCTACAGGCTGTTCTTCAGAGCCGTGGGGTGTTTCTGGTGGCTGGCATTACACACTTCAGGAGGACCGTGGGTTCCTGTGTAGATCAACTGCTAAAGGTTAGAGTCATCATTACCGCTCAACAATGCAGGTTCCGGAACATACCAAAAGTACGGGGAGTACGGGGGTGTCTCCTACATGGGAAGACTTTTGTCGTGTTAATTGCCTCCATTGAAGATAACAAGAAAAAATAAACAAAACACGGTTTCTCATACCGTGAATGTGTGGAAAAAATTAATTGATTTAATGTTGGTTATTTTAAACTTTTAATCACTGGGGTATTTGCTTGACTTGATTTGAACCAACAACCAACAAACTTCCACACTAACAAAAAAAAAACCCTTTAAAAGCAAACTTAGTCATTATTTAATTATTCTTTAATTAAATGTTAGTTATGCATAAAAACAACATATTTTAATTTAATTAGTTCCAAATACAATTTTCTAGTTGATGCCCTTTAAAGTTCTATTTAGAAATATTGTGGGATCGTACTGTAGGACTAATTTAATGACTTCAGGAATGAGTTATATAATTAACTTTCATTCATTAAAATTACATCTTTTGCGAGCGTGTTGCTTGACTCTTGATCTGCCAATATTTGCAGCGTTGCTAATTTGTCAAACTAAAATTGATTTTCCTACTTATACAAAAATATTGGAAAAGGTGAGTGTCCCATTCTGTGTGTGTGTGAAAAGGGGTGTCATGCGTTTTGAAGGTATTTTCATGCCATCGGCAAAGTATGGCAGCATGACCCCTGCTTGACCTCTACCTGACCTCTGTATAACAAGTCCCAGAAGCTGTAATTTCACATTGTTGCGTGGGTCGTACACGTCTTTATGATGTCCTCCCCAAACTCTCTCTCGCTCTCTCCTCTCCGCACATCAAAAGTTATTTTTCAGGCTCCTCCTCTTTTATTTAGTAGCCGGGTCATGCAGGTTCCAGTCTAGAGTCCAACACCCAAACCACCTTGCTATCCTTCCTAGTCGCTGTGGATAAAATCGTCTGCCAAATGCCCTAAATGTAAATAGTTAAATAGTCGTTAAATAGTGCCTAAGCTACGCCCCTTCCAGTATCCCCTATGGCACCTTATTTCATAAAAACTATGTATGGTAGCCAACGGTGAGAGAGAAATCATTTTTTAATTGTGCCATATGATGTTTGTCAATTTAACAGATGATGTGAAGAAAGTCACAGCTTAGTCGTAAAAAAGACAAAATACTAAAATTTTAATTTTGATACAGTGACCTCACAAGTGGGAGTGTCCACCCAGATGTACAATGGATAGACAAGTCTACCAGTTGGTACGGTCCACTCGGTAGGCTGGGTAGACACACTCCAACTTGTGATTTCAGTCACATGACCATTTTGAAATGGCTTGTGTATTGGCTCGTTACGCTCACACCTGGGGGTAAAATAGGGGCCCCCTTCAAAAGAAAAGAAATCACCATGATTAAAAAAGTATTTAATTGAAGCACGACTCATCAACATCTTTAGGACTCTGAGGTGTAACGCTAATGCGGACGTCCTGACCTCTAATCTCCCAGTCGACCATCATCGGCGCCAAATGACAGTGATCAGGACGGCGCGTGTTAGCACGTATGCTAACGAGGGTACGATTGCCAGTCTTGTGTGAGGCTCACGTGTTCCGGTCAATGCGTCCGGGCTTGGCAGCTGCGCTTGGCGGCTGGCACGCGGCCGTACAATTGGACCTGATTGTAATTTTAACCGCCACGCGTTGTGAAAACACACATTTACACGCGTCGTTAGCTCATATTCACCGGCTTGGATTAAAACCCTGCTTTTTGTGTGTGTGTGTGTGTGTGTGTGTGTGTTGTCGCTCTTCTAAACCCTCACACACACACACACACACACCTCTGCCTAATCCCCATTCTCCTCCTCCTCCTCCTCCCACTTCATTTAAATCACAGCATTTTGATCAAACACAAAATGCTGCTTTGTTTCCCACCTTTTCTCTCTCCATCCCCCGTCATGACTCTCTCTCCTTCTTCCTGTCCCATCCCTTATTGTGTCCCCCCCCCCCCTCCCCACCCCTCCCGCCCCACCTCACCTCCCTCCCTTCCTTTAAAGTACAGCTGTCGAGGGGACACACACACACACACACACACACACACACACACACACACACACACACACACACACACACACACACCTCACTGGTAGGATGCTGTTGTCCTCTCTGTATCAGACCCTCTCTATTGTCTCTCTAATCGCTCCAATGCTCAAACTGTTCTATGTTTATAAGGGCTCTCCATGTGTGTGTGTGTACCTCTGTGATAGAAACATGTTTATGTGTGTGTGTGTGTGTGTGTGGTGTGTGTGTGTGTGCGCGTGTGTTTTGTAAAGAAATAGGCTAACTGACCTAAAAGACCACTCAACACATTCTGAGTACGCTGTAATTGAAACGCTGCATGTGAACACATTGAATCTTGTATTTTCTGTGGTCATTGAAAAGGATTAAGGCTATATTTAAAGGTTCTGTGTTAATCTCTCTCTCTCTTTCTTTCTCTCTCTCTCTTTCTCTACACTTCCTTTGCCATACTTTCATATGTTTTCCCCTGGCGTTGTTCTCTGCTGTGAAGCAACAGCCGACTGCACCGAGCTTCCGGAAGGTTCCCGCCAATGTGAAAAAAACCCAACCTAAAATCCGGGATGAAAGACACAAGGAGATACCGTCGAGACGGGGGAACGAGAGATGACGTTAGCACAATGAAGAGGAAGAGAGAAAAGACAAACAGAGTCGGAACGGTACAGACAGGGAAAGTTGGGGTTTTTTTCTGCCTATTCTGCACAAACTTTGAGAAAATTGAAATTCAGCCAGTTTCTCTAAAAGTACCAAAAGTAAAAAAAAAAGAAAAGCCATTTAACTGATAATTCACGATGTGAGTGTGGTGACTGAAAAAGAAAATAGTCCATCAGCTCTCACCCCCCCATGCCCCCTCAGATTAATAATGTATTTGCTGCCCAGCCGAAAATATCGGATTTTTTGCCATTGCACAGCGCCGATGGTAAAAAGCAGTTTATAGTCCCGTCCAGTCTGGGAGAAACATGAACGATGTCAACCTGTAAGATAACAGCAAAACAATATTCAGAGATATTCAGAAATGTGTGTCCACGTTGACCTATGGTGCTTTCTTTTGACCAGTCTCTCTCTCTCTCTCTCCCTCCCTCCCTCTCTCTCTCTCTCTCTCTCTCTCTCTCTCCCTCTCTCTCTCTCTCTCTCAATCTGGGTTTGTGAAGCAGCTAATGCCTTTCTCTGATTGTTTTTTTTCTGCTTGAACGGCGTGTGTTCGTCCTCCTTGGCTTAATCTGGCAACATGGTGTATGTGTGTGTGATGTAACTTATCTTCCTCTCTCGCTCTCCTTTCATCCGTTCATCCGCACCACTGATATCCTGCACGCTATTTTATCGCTTCGACACCAGCGACAGGGTGTTGCTCTTTCTACCTACCGGCTGTTCTTCAGAGTGGTCGAATTAGATTTTATTATGTTTTATGACAGTTATGAGGGAGGGTTATGCTCTCTTGTACTTGAATGGAATAACGGGTCATAAAAAAATCCTTCCATCCCCGTGTTTATAATTGTCTCTATGTCTTCACCTCCATCCATCCATCCATTATCTAGATTCAAGATTCAAGATTCAAGAAGTTTAATAGTCGCATACACATACAGGATATGCAGTGAAATTAATGAGAAAAGTGGCGATGCCCAGCAGAATGTGCAACAGAACAATACAAATATCACAAAACATTTTTAGGAATGAGAAATATGAGCAAATAGGCAAATAAACAGCAAGGCATATAAACAAGTAGGCATAGCAACAACAAGGCAATATAAAAATTGTATCAAGGAAGTCTCCTGCTCCTTTTGCTGTCAAGACTGTAAATAGTGTGGATATTCTTTCCCTTCAATTGTGATATTTGTGATATTTGTATTGTTCTGTTGCACATTCCGCTGGGCATCGCCACTTTTTCATTTCACTGCACATCCTGTATGTGTATGTGATGATTATAGTTCTTGAATCTTGAATCCCATCGTCGTCACCCACTCCTTGCAATCTCTCCCTTTCTCCCCCATATCCTTGCCCCTTCTCTCTCACTCTCTCCCCTTTCTTCTTTCCCTCTCTCTCCATCCTTCATGTTGCATCATCATAACATTATCCTCCTCTGTGTGTGTGTGTGTGTGTGTGTGTGTGGGGGGGGGGGGGGGGGGGTGGATGTATGTGTGTGAAAACTCAATCCTGTATTATTTTGTTATGTATATTACACTGAAAAAATGTATATGTACAATTTACTTAATTTTATTGAGGTAAGTGGTGAAATAAATTCATCTAAATCTAGATACTGTATATTTTTTAAGTTGAGTGTACTTATTATTTTTTAGTAATTTCAGATGAATTATATTTGTAATTTTCGCTCAACTATTATGAGTAGACTAATACTCAATTTCCTAAGAAATTCCAACTAAACCCATGTTCATTATACTAAAATGTATGATGTAACCTTTAAACCTTTTTTATTTGTACATTCAGATCAATTTAATTGTTTATTTTCTACATTCGAAAATTACATTTAATGTAATTAATTTTCTTTAGCTATTATTAATATAATTAATACAATCATTCAGATTCAGACAAATATTTTCTTTAATTCTTTATTTTCTTTATTATGCCACTTATTAGTAACCCTTAACTAATTTATACAAAAGCTTCCTTAAAATAAAAAACATCAATTGGAGAAAAATAAATCTTATGCTCAGCTTCTACGAAGCAAATATTAACACAAAATACTCACAGAAAAAAGCTCAGTGGTAACACCTCCTTGAGTTGCTTGACATGTAACAAAATGTACCAGTACCATCCAGTTAAAAAAACTACTTACTAATATACTAGTTACTAATATAAAACACTATAACTGGAATAACTGGAAGACAGCGAACACTGAGGACCTGATGCTGCAAACACTTTCATTGAGTGAATACAATACTCAATTTCAAAGCAATGCAGCCTATGTCCAGGGAATGCAATAATTCCTATCAAGTGAATATTCCACTAGTAAAGTTTCTCCATCACCCAAACCAGACAATGCAAATATAACAGGGTCCCGCAGGAGGCAGCTGAAGACATTTTACAGTCCAGCACTGATTTTGTTCTTTAGTCCAATAACTTTGGGGTAAAGCCTTCCACCATCCATTTGCAGGAGCACTTTCTGAATGATTTCACAGTAGTATCTCAGCTCTCTGGGGTAAGCCATGTTCAGTTCATAGATGACTCCCAGCATCATTGCACAAGCTTGGGCTACAGATCCAATGTTGTCCAGAATGATTACTCCTTCAACATAAATTCCAATGTCATCATAATGCCCAATGCCCACATATATGCCCATGGTGGATTCCTGCAGGTCTCTCAGGATGTCATCTCCCTTGATGTCCTGTGTATTTCAAGAAAATAGGGGAAAAAACAAAAAACAAAACATGTAATTAACACTGGTAGACTTGTGACAATGGCCACAAACTAATAAAAAAAAGTCTAACAAGGCAAACATTGAATTCATCACACATTTAACTTGAGAGCAACATCAAGTTAGCTTTTAATGTTAACGATACTAATTAACCTTAATGTACACAACTAAGCTAGCTGCTGTAACATTAACTAATTAACGAATTAACATTAACTAATGTTAATGTTAATAATTTAAACTCTATGTCTGTACTCTGCCCTTTATATGCACAATATCAACATGTTTACAATACATATGTATCCCCATGTTATACATATGTATCCCCATGCTCTATACTGCACTTTGCAATATTGCACCTTCTTATTACTGCACCTCAATAACATACCTCAAAATTTACTACACTCTGGCACACTGTGAATACTCTGTAAAATTGTATATGTCCACTGTCTGTCTGTATATGTTGTGTTTATTGTGTTGTCTTTTGCACTATTATGTTATATGTTGTGTGTTATAAATATTACTTGCACATTTTGTATGGGGAAACACAATTTCGATCCTCTGTGTAATTACGTGTTGCATGGTCTGATTGACAATAAAGTACACTTTGACTTGACTTTGACTTTGACTAATGTTAATCTATCAAAACACAATTGATAGTGAACTACACTTTTTTGTAAGTGTAAACAGAACACTGTTTAGGCAAAAATACAATACACCCATGGTTATACATTAGTTTACTTACTGTAATAGGAGAACCTTGGAAATGCAGCATGTGAGGAGATACAAACTCAAATCCGAAAGAGTGGAAAACAAATCCCCGCCGTCAGAATGTAAAATGGCGGCAAGTGTCCGCCCGTTGCCTTACGAAAGTCGGAACTAACTTTTAACTTAGGCCTTGTACATCTAATATGAGTGAAGTTTCAGCAACTCGATAGCTTATTTCTCACCTCAAATTTGTTCAGAAACTGATTTTGGTGCACTGCTAAGGTGAAATAAGTGAAAGTTTACATACTTCATACAACTGAACCCCACTACTCTTGCTCAAACCCCATTGGCTCACAGAACTGGGGGTCAGGGGTCTTGAAAGGTTGTCAATATATGTAAATGTAGTTATTTAAAAGTAGTATTTTTTTTTTCAATTACTTTTAATGAAGTGAAATTAACTTATTTTAAACTAGGCCAGTACATTTATGAATTAATAAAAAAAGATATGTAGGAATTAATAACACATTCAAATCAGTTAAATAAACTGGATTAAAACATGTAACATTTAAAAGGGGTCAGAATCTGTTTTTTCAGTGTAGTATTGAGTATCTGTGTTCCTGTAAGTATGTTCTGTCCGCTACCGCTGCTACTGTGTCCCCACATCACTTGTGTATGTGTTTGTATGAAAGCTGTTTATGAGCCAGTCTACATTGTGACTTGTGGTCACATGACCACACTGCTACAAAAAAGGTTGTTTGACGACTTTGGGTTTAAACTCTTGATATCTACAATGTGTGTGTGTGTGTGTGTGTGTGTGTGTGTGTGTGAAATTGTTCTTGGTCCTAGAGAAGCATGTTTCAGTGTGAGATGTAAAACAACATTATCCACTTGCTTTTCACACTACACTTAATCCCGGGTTAAGGACGCATTTAACCCGGGCTAAGCAGCGTGTCACACTTGCATTTTTGAAAGAGGGTTAGCACCGCTTTTAACCCTGGGTTAACTAACCCTGCTACGAAGCAGGGTTTGTTTTCCCCGAAATGCGGTGCCAAGAACAATAGCGTAAAACATTGTGGGGTTAGAACGTAACAGCACTATCAACGACTGTAGGAGCCATTTTGTGTTTAAGTTTGATTTTCCTTTAAGTCAAACTCATGACCCCTGCTGGCAGTAATAATCATTGTCCCAATAGCCTGTTTTTATGTTTGGCATGGAAAAGGTTAAGTTCTAACGCACCTGTGCCAGTTAGCGGGCACAGGGCAAGACAAAGGCCAGGTTTGGTTCATTGTTTGGTGGTGGTGGGCTTTTGGTTAGAACGTGGAATTTAGAACTTTGGAGACGCCAGCAGCAAAATGGTTTTTCAATTGAATCTTTGCTTTACACCTTTTTGAATCATTGCTTGAATCTTTGTTTGAACCTTTTTTCATTTTATTTTGAAACCTATGGAATCCTTGAATATCGTGTACTGAATGGAATACTTTTTGTTGGATCAATGGACTGAACGATATAGGGACCAAGTTAATTGAATTATACTTTTTGATACAAAAACATTTCTGACTCCTAAGTTTCTGACCCGCAAACATTGAACTATTGAAACCCCTCGACGTCACGATGGAAGTGACTTATTAGAAGGCACTACAACGACTATCCATCCAACCACAGACCGCAACCTCACCTCATTTAAATATTAAGAAATTAAATATACGCATTTGTGAAGGCGATCTTGAACATTAATAATCGAAAACCTCCTCATATACTCTTCTCTTCTCCAGTTTAATTTTTATTCTCTCTCGCTCTTTGTGTGTGTTTAATCAGTATCACCATCACAGCTGCTTGACGGTGTCATTTTGACAGTTAAGCGGCTAAAATGTAAACAAAGGTCACGTGCTGGGCCGGGCCAATCATTTTCGATAACCCAGTAAATATGCAAATGAGAACGTTAACCCGGGGGGTCTACAAGCTCACAGTGTGAAACGCTGAACACTAATACCCGGGGTCAATTGTTAGCCCAGGGTTAAAGAAAACTAGTGTGAAACGTGAGATAAATTAACCCAGGGCTATTATAACCCAGGGCTAAAGTTAACCCTGGGCTAACATATTCAAGTGTGAAAAGCCTAAGAGAGAGCGAGACAAACTCCTCGCCTTCCTCACTTTTGTAGCAGGAATATAATAACCTGCACTCTACAGACCAAGACTGCGCCTCCCTCCCCTTTCACAAAGCAGGCCGCATAACGACTCTACCCGAGTAATCTCTGTTTGTCGTGAGGTGCTCTCGTTAGCTGTACAGAGGTGCCGTCTCGGTCAAGCGCCCCCCCCACCAGTCCTATTCTATTGGACAACATCACCAATTATTTGGCCGTGTTCACCCCACCCCCCCCATCGCTTCTTTCGGTAAATTGGGACATTAGCGATGCTGTGTACATGTGCCTCGTACGGCAAAAACAGATGCATTTTTAATGAACTGCTACAGTATAAGAGCCTCGGCAGTTTGCTACCGCGACTGCATTTTAAGCGTTCTTGTTTTGTTTTCTTCCACCAGGGGCGGGGGGGGGGGGGGGAGAATTGGTTGTAGGCGTGTCAGACATTAATAAGTACAGTAGATATGTTTTATGAAATGGCCGCTGAACGTATAAATGCCACACGGCAGAAGACATTCTGAGAGTGCGTCTGGCGGCTGAGGGAGGAGCGCCTCAGGTTTGTTGTGTTGTGTCCCTGGTTTTAGCAGATGAATGTATTTTTAATGGATGCCGTTCGGGTTCCCTCTCGTAAGCATTAGAGTTAATGTTTAATTTATTCTACGTTTGAGCATTAGCTCGTTTGCGCTTTGTCCGCTCAGACGATCACGCCATCCGCGGTGCTCAGTGAGTTCAGACCAATAGCCACCAGGCGTGTGGAAACATATGGACTCAAGTAAATGCGTATTCAAACATAAAGCATAAACCATTACAAAAATATTGACATCGAATCTTCCTGACATCTTGTGATACATTTTATTTTATGTTGATATGTAATTTGGACAACTTTTTAAGCAGGATATATAATTATATGTCATTGAGACATAGTTCCCCTGCAGTCGACACGGTTTACAATAATGACATTAAACAACATTAACATTAACATTAAAAGTGTACATAAAATGTATAGCAGCATAGCGCTACTGTGGTGCTGTGTATTAAAATAATCACACATCTCAATGGCAGTTTATGATGTTTTTTAAAGATGTTTTTGTAAAGTTAACTATCACACCTTTTTTTTTTTACCTTTTTATTTTAAAAACAGACCCCTACAAAACCATTACACAAATACTGGTTGAGATTTGGACAGTGTTTTAAAGTTATTTGGTATTTCTTGCATCCCTAATGGCCACTAGCGTTAGCCATTAGCTCATCCTAACACATTGTCCAAAGGCTTGTATTTAATTGGATAAAAGCATTATTTAGTCTACGTATGATTTTTTTTTTTTTTGTTGGTAATATTCTGAAAGAAGAGAAAAACATAATCATCATTCTTGGATGCTATTCCTGTTCCACACAGAAAATGGCGCCATTGAAATAACGCTGCTTAGCTAACTAGCTTGCATGTTTGGACCTTTTCAATCTGCTCCAGGAGACATTGTTCCGGAAACACATGCGCCACAACCTTTGCTTATTGAGATAATGGATTATTGTAAGAACGCGATAATGAGAGGACATAATGGTCTGCTAAAACGGGAAGGCTCAGGAATGTGTAAACATAGCTGTGCTCATTCACATTCATGTATGGAATTCAATTGCATTGTATTACTTTTTCCAATGCACGATGCCATTAGTAGTGCTAAAGGTGTAGTATGTGTACGAAATATATAGAATGAGTGTCCTCATTTGTTGTGGTGTAGGTCTACCACCCGCCTGCCTGTAATTAAAAAAACAACACCAACATACTGTTTTGTTCTTAAGGGAAGGGAAGAAAACTTCATAAAATATGACACACTTTTACTTTAGCTAAATGCTAAGCAAGAATCATCATTGAGTGCCCCAACATTTTTGCAACTTTGCTTTAAATGTAAAGATTTATTTGGTTTTGTTATTATCCCGCCTGCATGTTCTAGTCTCACAAATCACACTAGATTAATATCTAATGTTTGATGGCCGACCAGCTGAGATCTGGTGAAGGGGCGCTTCACTTCCTTTCACTTCACATTTGTTTCAAATCATGTTGCTGGAGGCGGGGAATCTGTAAGCGTGTGATTGGCACAACATTTGGCTAGAAGCTGTAAACTGTCAAGGTTTCGAATCTACACTGTGTAGACCGGCAACTGCAGAAATACACGTATTAAAATGTATACTTATTAAGTGCATACTTACACTTATTAAAGTCTGGAATCTTGTGCCACTTAAGTGCAAATTCGTTTCTTTGGTAAAGGTAAATGAAAAAAAAACAGGACACAAGGTGTTACTCCGCCCCCTTGCAGTCTTGCACTCTCTCTCTCTCTCTGAGCGGAAGCGTGGGTGAGTGTTTGGTGAGAAACACGTGATTGTGTAAATCTAACTATCTAATATATATTATTATTTCATATTGCTACAGTTTCAACATTAGTTTATTGGTGCTTTTAGCTTACTGGTAGTAAACGTGTCTTTAGTTTTTCAGCCGCAGTCACCAGCCGGCTCTCCACCGGGCTGTGTGTGTGCAGCGATGGCCAGTGATCTGAGTAGTTTAACGAGGAAACACGGCTTGAAGGTGTGCACCACATTCCACTGCTCCATAGAGCAATGTGCGGCCACGGTGGCCGAGGTGGTCGGACAGTGACACGCCGCCAGGATGAATAACGCGGTGGTTATATTTATTGATTCATTTATTGATAAGGTGAACGCGGTGGTGGAGTCGGGTGTGTTGATACATGACAATCTGGTCCCCGTCATTCCTCTGGCGCAACCCGCTAAGAAAGTTATATTGTCTAACATCCCCCCGTTTATTACCGATGATTTTCTCCGTAGGGAACTGTCGAGACATGGCAAGATATTATCGCCAATTAAGACATTACCGTCCGGTTGCAAGTCCCCTCTACTGAAACACATTGTGTCCCACAGGAGACAGTTATATATGAATAGAAATCAGGATTTAGAGTTTGCTTTCCACGTTAACGTGGATGATTTTGAATATATTGTGGCAGACGGCCACTGAAGGGCCGATGAATAAGTGTGGACGACAGTTGGGGGGGGGGGGGGGGGCGCAATTCCACATTCGACCCCCAGAGGGAGCTGAGGAGGCAGGAATTGCGACCAAGGCAATCAGCCTAATTGAAATTGGCTGCCAATTAAGGACCCAACCACAGACTATAAATAGGAGAGGACCTGGGTGGTGGAGAGGTTCGAGACGGGTGAGAGAGTGGAGGAGAGTGACGAGGAAGTGTACGAGGAAGTGTACGAGGAAGTGTACGAGGAAGTGTACGAGGAAGTGGTGGTGGTGGAGGAAAAGAAAGAGGAGGAGAACCAAGAGGAAGGACGAGAACCAAGACCCTGTGTGGGTGAGTGGAAAGAGACAGGAGTGGCTGTGTGCCCGACTTAAAGCCTGTCCGAGAACCCAATGGTGTATCAACCCTTGCCTGCCTGACGACTCTCCCGCCTGCCTTGCCCTGGACCCCCTGAGACCACTTCCCGGAGTGATAACCCCCTGCATATGAACGACGACTACTCTCACGGAATAACGGACTTGGTCACTATAAATATCCATGCACTTTCCCTCCCCCTGTACAGTAAATAGACTATTCATTGAATATTGGTGTGTGAAAGTGGAGTGATTATCTTCAGTCGGGTGGACACACTCCACAATATAGGGGAGTGTGCCACAATATATTGTTTGCAACAACCAAAATGAAAATGTTTTGGTTGTGGGCAGGAGGGGCATGTCGTCAAGGCTTGTCCAGAGAAGGAGGATGCTGGGGAGGGGACCAGCAGTGGTGACACACCTGTTGGTCATGGTGGAAGAGGTGGACAGACAGGTGGGGAAGAAAGGAGAACAGGCAGAGGGAGGGAAGGTAGATAGGTGGAGGGAAGGTAGATAGGTGGAGGAGGAGAGCAGGCCGGTGGAGGAAGAGAGCAGGCAGGTGGAGCCCACAGTCAGATAGGAGGGGTAGGTGAACATGGAGAAGACATGGAGGTAGCAGACGAGGAAGATTTAAAGTCAAAAAAGGAAAACTAAAAGTGTAAATGGGTCAAAGCAGGCGAAGAAGTGTTCTGTCAACAGATCCAGCCTTCAGTCAGCAGCGGCAGTGACGTGGACTCTGATGAGGTGAGTGTGCCAGGTTGTACTGCTAGCCAAGAAGAGCTAGCGTATTCAGCAGAGAAAATTAAACGGTTCCTGCAGATCACCAAGAACACAAGGGGTGTGAACTTGCAACAACGTGCGACCATTTTACTGATGAAGCTAGGTTCATCGTTTCAGCCTCTCTGCACATGAGGAAGAGAGAAGAGTCTGGTCTCACTGACAAGCAGGAAAAATTGTTTTAAAACTTAAAAGGCAGCTAGATGCAGGTGATCCGGGTTGTGAAGGTGGTTCTAGCATCTAAGCTGGTTTTATTGATCTGTTTGCAGCTTTATTCACTATTTTCCCTAATGGAACATTTTAAAGTGGGCACTTTAAATGTGAACGGGGCAATGGACGCAAAGAAACGGGCCATGATATATGAAGTGGTGAAGATCAAACAGATGTGCTCTTCCTACAAGAGACACAGCAAATTTGAACTCCACTGACTGGAGCAGAGAATGGGAAGGGCAGGTCCTCCTCAGCCATAGTAGCACCTCTAGTGGTGGGGTAGGGATCTTGTTCGCCAAGAGTTTCTGCCCCATCACTCTTGAGGTGGAACAGGTGGTGGAAGGAAGGCTCATGGTCATAAGAGCTCATTTTAACTCAACATGGTGTTCATTAACACCTATGCGCCAGTGAGAGGGGTGGACCTATGGGAGAATTTTATTATAAAACATAGTTGCCATCTTGTAAGAATATGTGCTATAGGAAAACTGAGTGTTGAAAGATTGGGTTGGTTGGGAGACAGATGGTCTGGGGTGGGGGTTGAATAGGAAGGAGGAGGAAGTCTCGGACGGTGGGTCTTCAGGAGGACAGAGAACAATGACAAGAACACACCCCCAACAGGATAGAAGAATTGATTAAGACAAGCAAATGGTCATATGCAAATAGGAGACAATAGGTTTCAGAAGTGAATCTCAGACAGTAAGGCACCGGGAATGAACTCACAACCTGAATGGCCAAGGAAAAGCTACACCTCCAGCCAATCGGAGATAAGGCGGAGATAAGACATCCCTGGCTATCATATGACGTAGCAATTCTCAGATAGAATAATTGCATCTCAAACAAGTGAGATTTCTAAATTAAAGCAAACACAATACTTATATAAGTTGGGAGTAATTTACGGTGGGCTCCTCTCCCACAGAGCGAACCCTCGACAGACTTTTACATGACTGTGTTTGGCCACTTTATTCACAGGAGGAGATTCCTGGAGCTGACACGGGGAGCCCACTGACCCCCACCCATGATCTCACAAACAGCTCTCCCTCAGTTACATCAAGGAGATTTACTGTTTGATAAGACAAGTTCCCCTGAGACAGGATGGAGACTCTTGTGTTGATAAGCCTCGAGTGACATCTACCTTGATATGTTAATGGCTGCCTGTCTGTTCCTCACCTGCCTAATGTTAATGGCCATTAACATACCTTGTATGTTAATGGCTGGTCACGGCAGGGGATGCAGATTCTCTCACATTCCTAGTTATTTCAATATATGTCGATTAAGATTCCTCATGTGGCGTGTTAATAACTTTACTTCATGTCTTATTCTAGTTTTAAGTTGTTTACTTAATTAGTGTATATATATATAGTTTGTATTGTGGGGTTTTGATTTACAAACATTCTGTTCATGCATTTCCTGGTATTCATTTAAGTATATGCTTGTTTAATATTCTTATGTCCTCTTAAGTTAGTTTTTAACAGTCTTATTACTATCATTAAATTGATTTATTCCAGTTCTTTAAGTGGTTTACCTTATCAGCATATGTATTATTGTAAATTCATTCATCATTTCCCTGTATTCATTTTAGTATACATTTCTATTTTCATTTAGAATATGATTGTTTAATCTTTCTTTATAATAATAGCTTTAGTTTTATGTGTTATATAAGGAAATACTAATAGGGATTAAGTTTAATGATTTAAACAAGACTCAAAGATAATTTGAGGAGTTACCTGCAGGAGGGAAGCTTCACAAGTGTATTACCATAGAGGCGTACACATGTATTAAGGGGAGTGTCAAGTGGCGGCGGATAAGGAAACCAGAGGAAGACCATAAAAGGATCTGTTGGAGTTGAGATCAAAGAGGGCCATTCAGGCTGAACGACCTCCATTTCTTATGACTGTAATAGGTTGTATTAAATGTTTAGCAATTTGCCACTTTCGTCTCCTCGAGCTTCTCCTTCTCCACGAATTCTCTAAATTTAATGTTGGTGTAATGAATGCTAAGATAGGCTATAACACCAATGATCTGGAATGGGACTTCAATGACACACAGGTGAACCACACAAGTTGTAAAAGTAGTATATTTAATAAATATCTGGGGGTTCTCTTAAAACAAACAAATCATGGTACCAATGTGCAGGTATGGAATAAAATAAGTATACAAAGTCGCGACTATAAATAGTTAAATAGATTAAATCCGGACACTAAAAAGAGCACTGCAACACAATATGAACACTAAGCACTGCACAAAATACCAACACTCCAAAGCACTGCACAAAATACAAACATCCAAAGCACTGCAGTATCAAACGGGATCCTTACACAAAGGCAAACTCCAACCAGGTGGTAATTCCCAGCAATCAAACACACGTGAGTTAACTAGTAGTGGGACTAACTATACGGCGTTATTCACACTCCAGGCCATGGGCCATCAATCTGCAGATACTAAGGGTAGGGTAGATGCTCAAAGAAAGAAAGAAACAAACAATAATGCAGCCTACGATGGTTACAACGCAACCCTCCCCTGTTCCTTTAACAATCAGATACAACCATACGGCGCGCAAGAAACGCTGAGGAGGCACACTGTACGCGGATGGAAACAAAAACTACAAAATGGAGTTAGCTACGTAAACATCACCATAAGGTTTAAAACACTAGCGATACTCAGGCAGTACAGGTCACGGTGCGCGCCCCAATTCGCACGGTTTCGGGAGTAAAGGACTTTGATCTCCAGCGGCTGACATGCACGCTGTTTAAATCAGACGCCGTCTTGCCGGCCAATCGTTCATTGGTGCAGCTGAGGGCTCGACCTCGGATGCCCGTGTTCATTGGTTGCATTGCAGAGACACACCCCCTTCTTCAATTAGAATGTCCTCATATTCTCAAAGCAAGGAGAGAGAAGCATGGTTAACAGACATACAATTAAAGTACCTGAACAATAATATTGCAAACATTACATTGGTTTCCACAACAGACCGAAAAGTGTGTTCTACTCTTAACAAGTGTGCGTGTGAAGATTTTGTATTCTTGGGGGGGTGATTTTTATTAATAATTTTTTTTGGAGGGCATTTTTTCAGCTTTATTGTAGAAGGACAGTATGTGGAAGAGATAGGGGGAAGACATGCAGCAAAGGGCACGAGCCGGATTCAAACCCGTGACGCTGCAAGGACTAGCCTTATGGTACGTGCCTTAACCCGGTGAGCCACTGGGGCGCCCCAGGGGGGTGACTTTAATTGCACCCAAGATGATCACTTGGATAGGAATCACCTGGAGCCTCATCCAGCCTCCCAGAGAGCTCTTATACAGTTGGTGGAGACCCTCAGCCTAGTCGATGTGTGGAGGAGGACTCACAGAGAGGACAGGCAGTATACCTGCCTCACACGTAAGGGACAATGTAGTTTCCTTAGCTAGACTAGACTGGTTTTACTGTTTTAAACATCATTTTAACACTTTTAACGGGTGTAAGATGATGCCAGTTTGTTTTATTGATCATGCCTTGTTTTTATGTAATGTGTTGATTAGGGACGTCCATCTCAGAAGTGCATATTGGCACTTAGCTCATTGCTGCATGAGAAGAATTTTAAAGAGGCTTTTATTTTCGATTCCACCGCAGTGTGTCTGGTATGTAAGCAGAGGGTCGCTGTTTCAAAGGAGTACAACATTCGTCGTCACTATGAAACTATGATTCTCACCAGTTCGCAAAATACACAGGTGAACATCGCAAGTGAAGGTAGCAGACTTGCTAAGAAAGCTAACCACACAGCAGCGAACTTTACTTCAGCCGTCCACTGCACAAGAAAATGCACTCGGGCAAGTTATCGCATTAGCAAAGTCATTTCAGAAGTGGACGAGCTTTTGCTGCGGGTGATTTTTGTCAAAGAGTGTCTGACAATTGCCTGCTGAAGCTGTGTGTCCAACAGTTGGACATTTTACAGATGCGGCATTTTCTCAGATTAGCCTGTCACGGAACACGGTCACCGCCGCGTTGAGGACATGGCCGAAGACGTTCGGGGCCAGATAGCCCAAAGATCCAAGTCGTTTCTGCCTTCTTCCATCGCAAGCGATGAAAGCACCGACATATCTGACTCAGCACCAGTTGCTGGTGTTTTTTGCGAGGCGTCAATGAGGACTTTGAAGTGTGTCAAGAACTAGCGGCCCTTGAAACACTGAAAGGGACAACAAGAGGTATCAATATTTTTATGGCAGTGCAAGCAAATTATGGACAAGAACGGGTTGAAGTGGGAAAACTATCTGGCATCACGAACTGATGGAGCCCCGGCCATGGTCGGTAAGAGCAGCAGGCCTAACTGCACTTGTGTCGACAAAGTCCGTGAGTTTGGTGCTCGATTTTTAAATACCATTGTATTTTGCATCAGGAGCAACTGTGCGCTAAAAAGATCGGCCTGAAGAACGTGATGCAGGATGTCCGTTGGCATTGTCAATAATATCGCTCAAAGGCGCTCTCACACGTCAGTTCAAAGCTCTTGTTGATGAGATGGATGCCCAGTATGGGATGTATTGTACCACCAGGAGGTGCGGTGGCTGAGCCGTGGGAAAGTTTTATGACGTTTCTTTGAGTTGCGTGAGGAAATCAGGGTGTTTCAAGCCACAAAGAAGAACAGCATCCAAGTGCCTCGGACAATCACTGGCTTTGCAGACCTGGCTTTTCTTGTGGACATCACAGAGCTGCTGAATATCCTCAATCTTCAGCTTCAAGGGAGAGACCAGATAATCACTCAGATGTATGACCATGTCAAAGCCTTCAAGCAAAAGCTCCAGTTGCTTAGCAGACATCTCTCAACAGGTGAGATCTACTTTAATATGTTATTGAACACACAACAATGTAGTAGGCTTTGTTATTGATCACAACCATGTTATTATATTTGTGTGATGCATGCATACTTTGTGTTTTGTGGAAAATGGATGTTCTATTTAAATCTAGGCATTAAATCCAATCACAGAAGCAGTATTTGTTTTTCATACTGCAGCCATAAAAAAAAAGAAGTAGTTTTTTCTCATTTGATTGATGTTTTTGTATTTAATTGAAAATCAAATGAACAATCTTGCATCTTCATTGCTCCTTTTGTCTTGTGTCTGTACATTCAGGAATTTGGCACATTTTCCCCAGCCTCAGAGAAGTTGGGTTGATGGAGGAAGACACACCAATACCTCGACATTCTCAGCAATCTTGTGGTGGAGTTTGACCATCGCTTTGAAGATTTTCGTGGAAATGAAACAGATTTGAGCTGTTTGCGCAACCCTTTTCTGTAAATGTGGATGCAGTCAGTGGAGCGAGCTTCAAATGGAACTTTTGGAACTTCAGTCTGATTCAGACCTCCGTAGCAGGTTCAGAGAGCTTTCCTTACAGGACTTTTACAAATGTGTTCCTGCACAAGATATGGCAAGATCCGCAAACATGCACAGGTGATGTTATCCCTCTTTGGAAGTACCTATGTATGTGAGCAGGCTTTCAGCCTGAATGAATCTTAATAAGTCCAAACTAAGAAATGCTTTATCTGACTCTCACCTACATGACATCTCACTTTGTCAGTTAGTCAGCTGGAGCCTGAATATTGAGAAGACTTTTAAAAAACCAAGGACAGGCTTCATGTCTCCCACTGATAGGCCTAGCCTACTTCAGGCAGGATGTGTAGGCCTAGGCCTCCAATGGTGTCAGAGTATGTTCTGCTCTGTATGATTAATGGGGGCATGTTTTGTCCCATGTTACTTTGTTTATTGCACTTGTAAGTACAGTACTGATTTCTACAAACCTTCTCAAGCTGTTGTCCAATTCTACTACTATTCCTGATTTAAAAATGATTGTTCAAACCAGTGAAGAATGTATTTTGGTCCCATGGAGACATGTTTTGTCCCATGTTACTTTGCACTAAATGTCTTTGTATTTGAAGATATAGGCCCAAGGCCTAGTAATGTTCCATGTCTGTCTTCAAATATTTCATAGTGCTTCAATTATTTTTCTAATTTAAAGAAGCCAGATTGATGTCAGTAATTTTTTGAACATTAATGTGAAGCACAATAAACAGTGTCATTCCTTTTTCGAAATTACTTTGTGATAGTGTTTATTTTGCACAAGCATGCTATATATATACCCATATTTAACTTAATGTACTGCAAAATTAACATTTTGGCCCACGACCCTCCCCCCAGATTACATTTTGGCCCTCCACTGGGAAGAATTTGGGCACCCCTGCTCGAGAGTGGGATAGTGGAGCTTCAGGCTTTGGCTGACTCCACAGGAAATCGAGAGCATATTGAAGCCCTCAAAGCAAAAAAAAAGCTCTTAAGGACCTGCTAGGCACAAAGGCACAGGGTGCTCTGGTGAGGTCCCGCTTCCAGAGCATCAACGAGATGGATGCCCCGACCAGCTTCTTCTTCGGCCTGGAGAAGAAGCAAAATCAGAGCAGGTCAATCCACTCGTTGCTCTCTGATACTGGCCAGGAGCTGACAGAACCAGGTCAGATTAGGAAGCGGGCGGTGCAATTCTATTCTGCACTCTACAGCAGTGAGTATGAAGATCATGATATGTATCAATTGTTTACCGATAAACTCCCTCAAGTAGCCACTGAGTCTAATGTCCACTTAGGAGCACCTTTAACCCTGCAAGAACTCCACTCTGCTCTATTGAGCATGCAGGGCAGGAAGGCACCGGGCATTGATGGGCTCACTGTGGAGTTTTATAAAGAGTTTTGGGAGGTGATCACTGGCTGTGGGGAAGTTGCCGCTCTCATGTAGGAGGGCGGTGATTACTCTGCTACCGAAAAAAGGTAACCTGCAGGAGATTAAGAACTGGCGCCCTGTGTCCCTCCTGTGCACGGATTACAAAATCCTGTCCAAGGCCCTAGCCAACAGATTGAGGGGGGTGATGGAGCAGGTGGTACATCATGATCAAACATACTGTGTGCCTGGCAGGTCGATAAGAGATAATGTACATTTAATTCGGGATATTGTGGACCTCTCTAGCTCTTTGGGATTTGACGCTGGTCTAATTTCAATGGACCAGGAAAAAGCTTTTGATCGTGTTGAGCACCAATACCTTTGGAGGGTAATGGAGAGTTTTGGGTTCAACGCTGAACTTATAGCTATGATCAAAGCGAAACATTGAGAGTGTGCTGAAGTTCAATGGTGGGCTGTGTGCTCCTTTTAAAGTACACCGCGGTGTGAGGCAGGGCTGTGGCTGCTCTACTCAATCTCCCTAGAGCCTTTGTTACATAGAATAAGGAGTCACATTAGGGGCTTTCGCCACCACCTTTGATAGCAAGAGCAACCCTCTGCAGACCAGGAGAAACAGGAGGAGGAGACCCAGCTGCACCGCCATCACCCCTACGTCCAGGAGAGCCACGGTGGCTGGGGAGACGAAGACCGCAACGACGGTGGAGACGGCGGCGGCGGCGTAGAAGCTCCGCAGAGCTGGGACGATACTGAGGGCGTCCACTACGAAGGCGCCCGCGTCGACGACCCGTCGTACGCCCGGCCCGGCCGGCGACGACGACGTCGATGGGACCCGAGAGGATTGGGGCGAAGCAGGAGGGGTCCAGGTAGGGGTTAGTGGAACATGGACCGGGACAGGCTCCACCCCTCCCCCACGGCGAACGACTACCCAACTGAGGCAGGGTGGCATTAGAAGAATACAGAGGCTGAAGTCAAATCAAGTCAACTTTATTTGTATAGCACCTTTCACCTTTCCTTTCACCTTCACCCCCCTCACCCCTCCACCCCTCCCCCTCACCCCCTCACCCTCCCCCCCCCCCCCCCTCCCCACCCACCCCACCCCTCACCCACACCCCCACACCCCACCTCCACCCACACCCACCACACCCACCCCCCCCCCACACCCACCCCACCCACCCCACCTTTCACCTTTCCTTTCACTGAGAGATCCACAGGAATAAAATAGAAAGAGGCAAGATATTTAAAAGAGAGGTAAATTTTTAACAAGATAAATATTACAGTGCAAGATTAATGTTGCCTCTGGAATTTCTTAGCAGGAGGGCCCTTGGCAGCAGGAATAGTTTTTAAGCCCTGATTTAAAGATCAGTTACAGTGGTGTGAAGGCTTTTCTGTGGGTCTATAGACAAGTTTTCACGCCTTGCACGAGGGCGGCGCCATACTTGCTATTTTTTGCATTCGTCTTCCGGTCTAAGTCACAGCATCGCGTCACAACAGAAAGCACAGAGGTGGACCGGAGCCGAAATCTTAGCCTAGCGAACATTTTATAAAGTCAACGTTAGTCACGCTAACGTTAGTTAAAGTTATTAGTAACAATGGGTTCCGGGACACATTGTGCGGTGCGTGGCTGTCACAATACATGGAAACGCCTGAACGAGTGGTTGGATGGTGTTTTGTTCGTTCAATATGCAATTGTGTTCGATGCAAACAATTGACCATGACTTAAATACATGCAAAAAGGATTGAGAAATCAAGTGTATTCTAAACATTTATTATTTTCCAACGAAACACTGCAGTTAAAAGGCACAAAGTGGAAATACGAGAGTGTGTGCAAAACAAGCGTAGATTTTATACTATGTACAGCTGAAGATGTTATTGTGGTTTCTTTGTAACCTTTCACGTATCCTCTTGTATGCAACATGTCTCATTGATTAAACAGTGAAAATATTCCTGATGTGTTATTCTTGTACTTCAAGGAGTTCACTTTTCCATGTCACACGTCTTGATAATACTTCAGTGTTAAGGTCTTTTTATCATTTTTCCAGGCATACAATATCAGTAGTGCATAATACAACCACCAACAAGGAACAACACCTCCACGTCTTCTGTTGACTCCAGAATTACAGGCACTTAAGAACACAATTGCACATAGGGTTAGGTCAGCTACCATAGGCCTATCAAATAAATAATAAATGAACAGAGAAAACAGCATATTTACTTTGTTTGTATCCGGTGGGTTACCGCTGAATGGTTACATTCATCTCCATAGTACATCTTGGTGAACCATTATTTTGTATGGAATGTATGGAAATGTCACAAAATTAAAATGGTTTGCCGCTCAATCTCCATCAACTGGGCTGTGGACATGTGGATGTATTCGTTGTAGAAGCTTCTGCATTTGACACAAGCGAGCGGTGTGTGATGCTCACCATGGGGTAGAAGCAATGGAGACGGTGTTTCTTCCACAGACTGAGCGGACGGATCAGCATTGAAGCCGAGTTGCAGGAGGCCATCGGACGGGGAAGTAAACAGTGCAGCCAAAGGTGACGCAAGTGCCCTCTCCCTCCATTCTTTATGACATAAATAAATAGATGATGACTCTGTAGATGACTTTGGTGGTGATGTCTTCGATGGCGGTGACCTGTAGAGTTGATGTCTGTTGTGTCGTTTGAAGGACATGCGCTTCATCTTGTGCTGACCAGCATTCTTCTTGGCCCCACTGGTTCCACTGGTTCTGTCCACCAAGAGGAAGAGAAAAAAAAAAACCCAAAACACATCAGTGAGGTCAACAAGTTAGGTTCCATATTCTGGGGGTTTATGGGGAGTGGTGGAGGAAAGGTAAACTCTAGGTAAACACAGGCACAGTAAACTCTGCATTAACCAGTAACGTTAGACCACTACGCGTCTGGTTTGATTTTTTTTCTCTCAACGTTCATTCACAACGAGAGCTCGACTGACGGCGGGAAACTCCATTAAATACATAACGTTCCATACCTTCCACAGGATCGCAGCTGAGCGGCTCCACGGTCGCCCCGGCCCAGCAACACAAGCGCAGCCGGCGGTCTCCACGTCTCCTGCTTCGGTTACCACCACCCACGCATCGTGCCATGAACCGTTGAGACACTGGCTTGGTTCAACATCTGCCTTCAGAGACACAAAGCTGTCGTGTTTGTAGGTGCGCACGCAGCCTACTTTGTTGCTGTGGACATATTGGTACGCTGCTGAGCTTCTCACGTTCTCCACCGCGTTGCCGTCCACCGCCATTGATTGTACAAAACACGAATAAATCCTCCGTATGTAATGTTAGGTCATTCAGCCATGTTGTCCTTTTTTTTTTTTTTTTTTTATTATCAAAAATCATCTGTTATTTACATTTTTACACACTATTTACATTATATTTTCCATTCCCCCCGTGATACATTTTTAGCTCATATGTGACTTCTCTTTCTCCATACATTAGGCCCGCCTGAAGGCCCCCCTCTGCCCCTTGGGCCTCCAGACGCTCCCTCCCTCAATCACCAAAATCATCAAAACCGGCCAGACCGCCTGCGGGCTCTCGACCACACCACCAGCCCGCCGACCCCTGCCAACCCATAGAAATCATATATAACCAAAACCATGCCATCCTCCTCTATAAAGTGATAAAACAAAACCGGTTAGGCAGCTTGCAGGCTCTCTACCACCCCACCAGCCCACAAGCCCCCACCAAACCATAGAAATCATATAAAACTCAAAATAGATGTGATTGAGGGGACAAACAAACATCACATACCCCTTGAGGCGGCCTGCAGGCTTTTAACCACACTCCCTTCCTGCAAGCCCCTCACTCACCCAGCGAAATCAATTTGCACATTTTGTGAATCGGCAAGCGATGTGCTCAAAATACATTGTGAATAACCTTTGTGACATGTACTTTCAAATATATGCATCATCATCATCATCATCATCATCACCACCACCATCATCGCCTCCGCCGTCATCATCATCATTGTTCATTCCCCCAATACATCATCCCATCAGTAATTATATTTCACCCAATGCCTTCAAAATCCAATTCCACCTTCCCACTCTCTCCTATGCTAACAAACGTGCTTCCCTCCAAAAATCCCACCTCAAAGTGCTCCTCCTTTATGTACCCATGCAACAAATTGATTTCGCTTTTCATAGTGCTCTTAAATATGTGCCATACATCCCTATGTGTGTGTTCGTAATGGGCCAGGTCCCTTCGCAGCTTGACAGCAAACCTTGCATGGCTCAATGTATAATTTAATAAATCAGTATTGCACCCTTTCACTTCCTCGTTCACCCCGAACAGCCATAGCTCCTTCCATTCCATTCTTTCTATAAACCTTCCATCCCAGCATGTCTGTATCAGTCGTTTTATTTTTTTATGGTACCCGACTAATTCCCTACATTCAACAAACTCGTGCATACACGTTTCCACCCCCACCCCGCATACATCGCATTCCTTCTTCACAGTCGCATCAAATCTGCTGATCACATTATTATTGAACACCCTGTTGTGTCTTAATATAAAGTCAAAGTGCTCACATTCGCTGCTGTTCCATTTCACTCTCAGATTCATCCACATCCTTTCCACATTCAAGCCTTTCATTACACTCGTCCATACCTTCTCCCCCGCCGGCCTCCTCACCTTTCCCTTCTTCAAGCATTCATACATCATCCGTGTTTTTAAGTTCACCAGATTCACCCTCCGTTCCCCTTCGCCCACATACATTTCCATCTCTCCTTCCACCCTCTCCACAGCCTCTCTCTCTATCATCTTCCTCCATTCCCTCGGCATCCCTTTCTTAATTCTTTCCATCACCCCCTCCGCCCATTCCCATCCCCATCTTATCTCCCCTTCCTCTAACCTCATCTACCACTACCTGTGCCCCCATAAACCCCGGTACATATTCGTACACTAAGTCCCTCACCTTTCTAATCCCCGCTCTCCATATCACCCGGTTGTATATCATGCTCCCCTCAAACTTAATTCTTGGATTTAAGAATATAGGCTGCTCCCACACCTGCCTCACATTTTTACATTCAAATGTCTTTGTATTTGAAGAGTAATGTTCCATGTCTGTCTTCAAATATTTCATAGTGCTTCAATTATTTTTCTAATTTAAAGAAGCCAGATTGACGTCAGTAATTTTTTGAACATTAATGTGAAGCACAATAAACAGTGTCATTCCTTTTTCGAAATTACTTTGTGATAGTGTTTATTTTGCACAAGCATGCTATATATATACCCATATTTAACTTAATGTACTGCAAAATTAACATTTTGGCCCACGACCCTCCCCCCAGATTACATTTTGGCCCTCCACTGGGAAGAATTTGGGCACCCCTGCCTAGAGTATAGGTGGAGCTTCAGGCTTTGGCTGACTCCACAGGAAATCGAGAGCATATTGAAGCCCTCAAAGCAAAAAAAAGTAGCTCTTAAGGACCTGCTAGGCACAAAGGCACAGGGTGCTCTGGTGAGTTCCCGCTTCCAGAGCATCAACGAGATGGATGCCCCGACCAGCTTCTTCTTCGGCCTGGAGAAGAAGCAAAATCAGAGCAGGTCAATCCACTCGTTGCTCTCTGATACTGGCCAGGAGCTGACAGAACCAGGTCAGATTAGGAAGCGGGCGGTGCAATTCTATTCTGCACTCTACAGCAGTGAGTATGAAGATCATGATATGTGTCAATTGTTTACCGATAAACTCCCTCAAGTAGCCACTGAGTCTAATGTCCACTTAGGAGCACCTTTAACCCTGCAAGAACTCCACTCTGCTCTATTGAGCATGCAGGGCAGGAAGGCACCGGGCATTGATGGGCTCACTGTGGAGTTTTATAAAGTGTTCTGGGAGGTGGTCGGGGAAGACCTGTTGGTGGTTGTAAATGAAAGCCTGGCTGTGGGGAAGTTGCCGCTCTCATGTAGGAGGGCGGTGATTACTCTGCTACCGAAAAAAGGTAACCTGCAGGAGATTAAGAACTGGTGCCCTGTGTCCCTCCTGTGCACGGATTACAAAATCCTGTCCAAGGCCCTAGCCAACAGATTGAGGGGGGTGATGGAGCAGGTGGTACATCATGATCAAAAATACTGTGTGCCTGGCAGGTCGATAAGAGATAATGTACATTTAATTCGGGATATTGTGGACCTCTCTAGCTCTTTGGGATTTGACGCTGGTCTAATTTCAATGGACCAGGAAAAAGCTTTTGATCGTGTTGAGCACCAATACCTTTGGAGGGTAATGGAGAGTTTTGGGTTCAACGCTGAACTTATAGCTATGATCAAAGCGAAACATTGAGAGTGTGCTGAAGTTCAATGGTGGGCTGTGTGCTCCTTTTAAAGTACACCGCGGTGTGAGGCAGGGCTGTGGCTGCTCTACTCAATCTCCCTAGAGCCTTTGTTACATAGAATAAGGAGTCACATTAGGGGCTTTCTTCTGCCTGGTCTTAACACACCTGTTGTTTTAGCTGCTTATGCAGATGATGTCATTGTCATGACAAGATACCAACATGACATTGATACCCTGAAGACCATTGTGGATTTTAATACTGTCTGCTGCTAAAGTTAACTTGGGAAAGAGTGAGGCCTTAGCAGTGGGTAGGTGGCCTCCCACATCTTCCACAACAGCTTGTTTGGAAGAGGGATGGCCTGGGGATCGACATTGGGTCAGACCACTTTGCAAAAAAGAACTGGGAGAACGTAGAGGAAAAGTTAGAGGGGATGCTGGTAAAGTGGAAATGGCTACTACCTCAGCTGTCCTATAGGGGCAGAGTACTGATCCTGAACAACTTGGTGGCCTCTGGCCTTTGGCATAGGCTGGCGTGTGTGGAGCCCCCTCCTGGGCTACTAGCAAAAATTCAAGCCAAGATGGTTGACTTCTTCTGGGACCGTCTTCACTGGGTCCCACAGAGCGTTCTGTTCCTGCCCAGAGAGGAGGTGGGGCAGGGCCTGGTCCACCGAGCCAGCAGAGCAGCCACCTTCCGGTTGCAGTTTGTACAGAGGTACCTCGTACGGCCTCCAGATTTAGTGTGGAGGGATGTCACCAGCTGTGTCCTCGCCCTAGCTAATGGACTAGGCCGAGACAAAACACTGTTTTTAATGAACCCAAATTGACCACATTGCCCCCTTTTTACCAAGGACTTTTTAGATAATGGGCACTTTTTAAATCATGCTCCTCACAAAAGACTTCCCTGCACTGGCTTTTAAAAGAACCCTTAATCTGCGGGTCCAGGCTGGACATCCAGAGCAGCGCTAACCCCGATCTGGCTGCTATGCTGACTGGGCGGGGGCACTTGAGATAACATCTCCTGGGCGTGACGTCCAACCCTTTACATAGCGGATGGACGTCACGCTGAACCTGTGGACACAGAGGCTGACGGTGACAGAGCGGCATCTGCTGAGAGAGTACAGCAGTGGTTCTCTCGTGCCAGACCAGGGTGATGACTTCCTGGACATTGGCCTGGTCCCTGAGCTGGAGGGCTACACAGGTCCACTGCTCACTTCACACAAAGACGGAGAGACCCAGACACTACAGAATGCTCACAGGAAAGCCTTGTACGCGGGGTGTGTGCAGGCAATTCACTACCAAAAGCTGGGAAACAGGACGGACATCGTGTGGAGGGAGCAGCTGAGGGTGGCAGGTGCTGTGGGGCGACGCAAGCCCCCTCAAAAAAACCAAATTTCTGACCTCCAATGGAGGATATTACATGGCGCCATAGCGGTGAATGTTTTTGTTTTGTCACGAGGTGAGCAGGAGGACCCAAGCGCAAGACTCAGACTCGAGGTTATGCAGTACTTACTGGTGTTTATTTATGTGAGACAGGTAGGCAGATGAGGGACATACAGGCACGCAGGCAGGTGAGGGACAGACAGACAGACAGGCAGGTGAGGAACAGACAGGCAGGTAGGCATCCATACGGGTAGGATCAACAACAGGACTGGTAACACAGTTAGCGACATGCAACAATGATCCGACCACAGGGGGTGGAAAGCCGGAGTCTTTATACAAGGACTAATTGTTGATTCACGGCAGCCATGAGTGCGGCACCGGAGCCCGGAGCCACGCCCACCAACCGCGGGAGCCCAGAGACACGGTCGCGACCGTGACATGTTTATGTGTTAAATCCTGCATCATGAAATCTGTGTTTTTTGTGGGGAGATCGAGACATTGTTTCATGGTTTTATGGAGTGTGCCAGACTTGATTATTTATTTACCTTTTTAGCCCAAGTATTTGCCTGCTTTAGAGAGAGTTTTTCTGAAGCTACATTTATTTTGGCTACAAAAAGCCAAACAAAGCAAAATGGTGGCTACTTAATTTTGTAGTGGGGGAGGCCAAGCTGGCCATATCTCAGCAGGAAGTACAGGGTAGAAGGCCAGGCAGACCAGGAACCAGCTCTACTTTTGGGGTGCAACATCAAGGCGAGAGTAGGGCTGGAGTTTGACTTCTATAAAGCCATGGAAGACCTGGAGGCCTTCACAGAGAAGTGGGTGTATGAGGGCATTGTGTGCTCTGTAAAGGAGCAACAACTCATGTTTGGAAACCTGTTTTCGACCAGCCCTCTGTGAAAGGAAATTAGTTAGTTTTTTACGTTTCTTGTTTTGTTTTATTTAATTTATTTATTTAGAGATTTTTTGAGAGATGTATTTATATATTATACTTTTCTGATGGTTTTGTACTTTTGTATGTGATGAAACTTGCTGTGTTGTATTTGTTTATTGATTAATGTTATTTATCTATGTTGGCTTTCTGCATCCCATTTAATCATACCGTTTATTCTGTGTACAGGAAATAAAAGAAAAAAAGAAATCCCCCCCGCCGAGGAGGAGGGGGAGGAGGAGAAGGGGAGGGAGAGGAGAGGATGTAGAGGCAGAGGGGTGATGCGGAGGGCTGTGGGGGGCGGGGGGACCACGGAGAGATCAGCTTCCAGGAGGGGGGGGAAGCCATGCAGCCCCTCTGATCGACAGGTTTATTACAGATTGATGTGTATTATGTGCCGCTACAATGTTGTGATGGAACCAACTGGGGACTGTCTTTGGACTGGAGTTGTGTTGTACTCACATCAGGCCCTTGTGAAGTATTGTAATTTAGATTTGATTTCCCCTCGCGCTCGCTCTCTGTCTCTCTCTCTCTCTCTCTCTCTCTCTCTCTCTCTCTCTCTCTAAAACTCTTAACTCTTTTCTAATCTTTAAATGGTTTCTCTCTCTCTCTCTTCATCCGTCACTTTTCTTGTAAGTCTCTCTGTGATCTGTGCTTACTCTTTCCTTTGATCTCTCTCTCTCTCTCCCCCTCTCTCCTTCCTCACCCCTGAATCTTCATCTCTCCTACTCTCCTCCTCCTCTCTCTCTCTCCCCTCTCTCTCTCTCTCTCTCTCCTCTCTCTCTCTCCTCTCTCTATCTCTCTCTCTCTCTCTCTCTTCCTCTCTCTCTCTCTCTCTCTCTCCTCTCTCTCTCTCTCTCTCTCTCTCTCTCTCTCTCTCTCTCTCTCTCTCTCTCTCTCTCTCTCCCTCTCCCATTTCCATAGTATGTATCAGCTCAGTTAACTTCACATTAACACACACACACGCAGAAACATGCATGTACGCACACACGTTAAAGAGTTGTATAATTATCGTCTCATTATATTTAATCTATTATGCAGAGACAACTGGCCTTAGTATGAGACACGCTGTGTGTATGTGTGTGT